>VZRL01002565.1:1282100-1296494 GCA_013397895.1 Origma solitaria | reverse complement strand
AAAAAAAAAAGAAGAAATGAAAACGTGGATGTTATAATTAAAAGCTGATTTTTCATTGAAGCTGGACTTTTTAATTTAAATGAATTCCATTTGCCTTAAAAACTTAATCAAATTAAAATGAAAGTTAACATTATGGTAAACCTGTGTTAAAGCCTGAAGTTAGTATAATCTATTCACATTGAAATTAAATATATATGTATAATTTTATATACATATATAAAAAGATAACTGTACATATTTGCTGCTGAAATTTTAAAGGAAGGTAAATTACAGAACCATCCAAAAGTTGCCTGCTAAGTACCTAAACCCCAAATTACCAGAGTGCTCCTTGCTAATACACCCTACATGTAAAATACTTCCTATTTTATTTCAATTTCCTCGATGGGTTTGTCGAAGTTTGGAGGGGAAATGGAAGGTGGAAGGCAGGAAAATGTGGTTTTTTCTTTCACTTGTGCAGGATAGAGCTGAACGAGGAGTGGTAGACAACATTCCCAGCCTTCCAAGGGTTTCTCCTATTTAATGTGTAGGAAATGCCAGGTCTTTAATTCTTATCTATTCACCTTGTATAAAGATTGGTTAATGGATGAAAAAAAGTCAAGTCCTGTTTTTGTATGTGTTGAATTGAATAATTCTGATTCCCGCCTCACTGGTGGGGTGGAAATCAGACAGTGGGATTTTGATGAATAATTCTGATTCCCACCTCACTGGTGGGGTGGAAATCAGACAGTGGGATTTTGATGAATAATTCTGATTCCCACCTCACTGGTGGGGTGGAAATCAGATGGTGGGATTCTGATTCCCATCTCACAATGTGATGGAAAAATTAATAATGACCACTTCTGAGGAGGAAATTCCTGGACACCTGGCACGGAGTGGGGTGGCAGTGCCAGGGGGACAGGGTGTGCACGGACAGGTGACCACATGGGCTCACCCCAATGCTGAACTCCCCATCCGCATGGCTGTGACAAACACTCCCTCCGTGCCTCAAACACCGTCCCCGCAGCACCCCGAAGTGCCATTTTGGAAGGAGCACGGTCATTCCTGTGTCACTGGAGCAAACATCGGGGTCTGTGCTGCTGGGGATGGAGCAGAAATCCCTGCCCCAGAAATCCCTGGGTATCGCTCGCCATCCTCTCCGAGGCCCTGGCACATCTCCCTCCCTCCTGCCCGGCCCTGCTTTGTCCCGGAGCATCCCTCAGGGCCCGGCTCGGGGTTAGTTCAAGTCTAGCCTATTTAGATAACCTTCTGGTGGGTCTATAGAGAGCCCAACATCCCTGCCGGAGGATCTCGCTACAAATGAGCCAATCCTCCTAATCTCCTTATCGTTGTACGCCTCAGCCTCAGGGCCTGGTTATCTGCGTGGATAAAAGAAAAGGGACACTGCACAGCACCTATCCCGGCACAGAGCCCTCCCCTTTAATCCTGCCAGGGTTGTTTCTCCTTTATCCCCCTCTCGCAAATCCCCAGCGAGGAGCCCGAGCGGGAGGGCAGGCCGGGCCGGGCTGGGCGGGGATGCTCTTATCGCATCACCTGCAGCGGGACGGGGCCGGGGCACAAATCCCCCCGGCCCGGCCGGCAGGGAGGCTTAGAGGGCCGGGGGGCTGCTCCGTGCCCCTCCGGAGCTCCCTGCCTGATAAGTACCTTAATCATTCCGGGCCAGGAGTCCCCCGGGGCGCGGGCTAAGCCCCGCGCATTCCTGCCCAACACAATTACGGCTTTCCACCCCCCCCGCCCCTCCCCCCGCTCCCTTTGGACATTTTTTCCCTCACTTTCATTCCTGCCCTCCACCCTTTCACCTTTGCGGCAGCCCCCTCTTCCCTGCTTGGTCCCCCATTTCTTCCCAGGCCATCTTTTCCCCCTCTTGAATTTCCTGCTTTATCCATTTTTTATCCCCGTCCCCTTTCCCATCTCCTTCCCCCATCCCATTTTCACCCCTACCCTCTTCCCATCCCCATTTCTTCCCAAGTCATCTTTCCCCCCTCTCGAATTTCCTTCTTTATCCATTTTTTGTCCCCGTCCATCCTTTCCCATCTCCTTCCCCCATCCCATTTTCACCCCTACCCTCTTCCCATCCCCATTTCTTCCCAAGTCATCTTTCCCCCCTCTCGAATTTCCTTCTTTATCCATTTTTTGTCCCCGTCCATCCTTTCCCATCTCCTTCCCCCATCCCATTTTCACCCCTACCCTCTTCCCATCCCTCCTTCCCTCATCCTGTGCTCCCCTTTCCCCCTTTTCCCTGTTTGCTCTTTGTCAGCCTTTTCTCTGTCCCTCAGCCTGCCTCTAATTTCTGATTAATATGTTCTTAGCCAAGGAAAAGGGAGAGCGAGCGAGAGAGAAAGGGAGCGGGAGAGAAAAGAAGGAATCTTCTAAATAAATCATTTAGTCATGTGAGGAGCTAATCTCCAAGTGACGGCCTGTGTTTATCTAGTTTTTAGCAGTGCATGTTAAATAGTGATATGGGACTAATTTTTTTTTCCGCTGGAGCTGCTGTGAAGGGATTTTTAACTTCATTTCCCAGAAAGAAAAATGGTGAAAGCAGAGATAAGGCCCCCGAGCAGCTCTTCCCCTGAACCGGCAGCCAGTGCAATTAAACACGACGCCGCAGAAAGGGCAGCCGAGCCCACGCTGCCAATTACTGATGCCATCCCCCATGCCAGGCTCTGGCGTGCTGGGATCAGCATCCTTGGCACCCCCTGGACCGCTCCACACTCCCCTGGCATCTCCTTGTGTCCTCTGCCACCTTCACTTGGCTGCCCTGGGGCTCCGTAGGATCCTGGGGTCACACACAAAAAATCCCTGCAGAGTCTTGGGGGGATTGGGGTTGAGTTAGAGGTGAGTTTGGCCAAGGAAACCTCTGGTTTTGTGTCAAGGTGGGCAAATATTGCCCCTGGAAAATGCCCAAACCCCAAACACCTGCATTTGTCTGGGCATTCACAGTTTTTTTTCACTCTGTGCTGGAACCTTTGACAAAGCTGACCTGAATTTTGAGCTCTTTTGGGATCCTCCCCCTCAAGAGATGAACACACATAGTATTTTTTAAGATATGTATTATTCCCTGAGTGTTTTTTTTCGGCTTTTCTCATTCCTTCCCCACCTTTTCACCCAGCTTGCTGAACAATCTCACCTTCCCAACATCTCTCTCTGATCCCTTGTGAGCCCCTCACCCTCTGGCTCATTTTCCAGAGGGGCAAAATGGTTCCTTTTTGGTCCCATCTCCCTCCTTTCAGTGAGTGGTCCGTGCTCCCAGCCTGGTGCTTCACAACCCTTTCCCATTTTCCTGCCTTTTTTTGAGGGGAAAACGGTCATAAAATCACAGAATCACGGAATGGTTTGGGTTGGAAGGAACCTTAAAGATGATCCAGTTCCACCTCCCACTGTCCCACGGTGCTCCCAGTCCTGTCCTTGGACACTTCCAGAGATGGGACCACTCCCACTCATGGGTGACAATTTCTGGCAGTGAATCCCCCAGGGCAGAGGGTGAGGGGATGGACTGGAGGATAAACAGTGGGAAAAGGAAGGTGGGAAATGGACACCATCCCCACAGCTCAGCTTCTTTTGGAAGCCATCTCCTGCTGCCAGCAGCTTCTCCAGATGTTCTCAGATGCTCCCTGGGCAATTAGAGGGAAATATTGAAATATATTTAATTATTTTCAACCCTCCAGGCAGCTCCCTTGATAAGGAGCTTCTCCCTGGAGCTCAGAAAACCCCTCGGGAGCCACCCAGCCCTTCTCCCTGGATGCCTTTGGAGCCTCCTGGGCTGGGTGGATAATGAGTGGGCAGGAGAGGCAGCTAATTCCTGATGAGAGCTTGGAGGGGGAGCTCGCCAGCGATTGCAATTAAGCCCTGAGCATTAAACCCCTGGTAATAAGGGGCTGGGCTGAGGGGAGGCAGAGCAGTAATTTAAATGATGGCCAGCTCAAATATGGAACGTCTGAATGCTCTCTCTGAGAGATTTATACGAGCACGGGCCTACCTCGCTCATTTATTTCCTTAACGAGCTCCTTATTGGTGTATCTGCCAGTGGAAGATGGGTGGGAACAGGGATCCATGGTGGGGTCATCCCTCTTTTCGCACCCTGCTGAGCCCTGGGAGCTCGGGGTGCCCCAGCAAGGCTTGGGCACTGCTTCCCATCCTCCAAAGCTGAGGATGCTGGGGGGTTTCCCCTCTTTGCAGCTCCGTGGTGCAATCAGAGCCAAAATCTCTGGGGGTTTGGGGCTGGGACTCCCTGTGGGCAGCTCTCCTTTGGTGTGACCTCACCCTGACTGTGGCCAACAGCTTCCCGTCCCGGGAATGGGGATCGATGGGGAAAAAAGCTGGATTTGCCCAAGAAATGGGAAAAGGGAAAAGGTTTGTGATGCATCAGGGTAAGGGTGGGAGTGGGACTGCTCGGTAGAAAGAGGGAACAAAGCAAAAACCTCTGGAAAATGAGCCAGAGGCTGAGGGCATTGCAAGGGATCACAGCGAGATCTTGTGACCATGTTGAGTGAGATAAAATAACGAGGGAAGGCGAAAATCTTTGGGGTTTGAAAATATTTTCAAGTCTTTGAAAATCTTTGGGGTTTGAAAATATTTTCAATTCTTTGAAAATCTTTGGGATGAGCAAACCCTCCTCATCCCCCTGTGCCAGCGACGGAAAGATCATGGGAAGCACGAACCCCCAAAACGCTGGAATGGGAATATTTCTCCCAGAAAGAAAAGTGCCAGTGCCAAAATCCTCCCTGCCCTCAGCGGCTTGGCCACCCTTGGGGACACAGCAGCGTGGGGACCCCTTCCATGGCGGCCCCCTGCCACCTCCCGGCTGCTCCCCCTCCGGAGCATCCCTCGGGCGGGTGGCTGGGAACAGCTGTCGGAGAGCTGAGATCTAATGGCTGCCTGGAGAGCAGTTAGTGGATAATTAATATTTGCAGCACAGAGCTGTGATTGCTCTACATCTTCCTCCTGACAGCGGAGTGGGGAGGGAGCCACTCCAGCCAGGCTGGGAGAGATCCCAAGCCCAGGAGCCTTGGGAGCAAGCAGGGAGCTGGAGCAGTCCCCTCACCCAAAATTCGTGGGAGATGGAGCATGAAAAGCTCCTGGATGCAGCAAAAGGACATCACAACAGTGATGTGGAACTAGTGGGGTTCCATCCCTGAATCCCATGGCAGTACCGAGGAAAACCTGCCCTGGAAAGCCCCCTTGGTGAGATTTGTGGATGTGGAAATGCTCCTGCTCTTTACTAATTTCATTTCTTTGTCTTTGGAGAAAAAATCCCCAAGTGGAGAAGTGCCTCTGAGCTCCCTAGGAAAAGCCAGTTCTGTTCCCTGTGGATTGGCAGGATGGGGATGGGCAGCGAGGAACACCCAGCCCTGCCTGGCACAGGGAAGAGCAATGGGAGACACAAGACAACAAAATCGGGAGTGAGGAGAGCGCAGGGACAAGTGCTGGGACAGGGAGATGAGCAGCCAGGGCACGGAGCCATCCAGGAGATGCTCCAAAACCCAGGGCACATTTGGGAAGGCAAAGCCCCAGTGCTTGGCCCCGCTGAGCAGAGCTCTGCCATCCTTGGGACAGACCCAGCCGGGCTTTGACCTTGGGCTGAGCCTGGAGCGCTCCCGCCTGCCAGCCCTGCCAAATCCCCCCTGGGCTCCCAAGAAAGGCAGCTCCGGCATCTCCATCCCGGACACCTCCTGAGGGAACAGTGTCCTGAGCGCAGAGCCCTCCCAGCTGGGGATAAAAGCAAACGAGGCAAAAGAAGAAATGAAAGGTTCTGTGCAGCAGGCAGGGACTCTGTTATCCTTCTTTATTAGGGTTGTTTTCCTGGGTTTTTTTGGCGGGGAGTAAATCCAGGCGTCCCTGGCTGCGAGTGGGATTGCTGCAGCTCGTGGCACGCAGTTAATTCCCTGAACTGTTTAATTGAACAGGCTCCGAGCGTGCACACAGAGCACTGGCACTCGGCTCTTCCCAGAGCGGCCTCGGGACACAGCCAAGAAAAGGGAAAACGCAAACGCCGTGCTTGGGAGAGGCTCAAATCCCACTCAGTTCCTGCTCCCTCTGCCGGCGGCAGCTCCTGGGGCTCTGAAACGCATGGGGGTGGGGGCGAAGCAAGGCGTGGAGGGATCCCACAGGGAAGGATCCCACTGTTCTTGAAGTAGGAGCATTCCCCTTGGCTGGGCCTTTCCCTGGCTCTTTGAGGGGCTGGGAGGGTAAATGCAGCTNCTGGCAATAAAGGCAATTGCGAGCCTGTTGGCCATTAATCACCGCCTGACAGCTGGGAATAGGGCTGGAAAAACTCTGTCCCACCGCTCCCGCTTTGGCGTTTAAGGTTACCTCTGCAGCTGGAGCGGTGAGGTGGAAAGCTCTGCTCACCAGTCCTGCCCCAGCCCCACTCCTGTCTCATCTCCATTTCTATCCTGTCCCCAACCCCATCCCCAATTCTGCCTCCTTCTCCATTTCCACCACATTCCTATCCCCATCCATCCCATCCCATCCCATCCCATCCCATCCCATCCCATCCCCATCCTAAGCAAACCCCCCTCTTCCATGAGGATTTCGGAATCGTGTCTCCTCTTTGGCAGGGCACAAAGAGGCTCCACCACCTGGGAAGATGCAGGAGGATGTGGGAAGCCTTTCCAAAGGCAATTCCAGCCCCAGGGAAGGGGGAAGGGAGAGAAACCCTCGCTCAGGGGTGAGGGGAGCACCGTGCGATCCTACTGATGTGTAGGCCATCGGGATGCAGCAGGACCACGGGAGAAGACAATTCTTCAGGACAATGCGATGCTTCAGAACAACACCCAGCCCAGTCCTGACCCCAAACCCATCCCCACCCTTTCCTTTGGAGGCAGGACGGGAGCAGGGGGTCCAGGCCCCCCATCCCCGTGCCGAACAAGCGGAAAAGGAGGCTGCCCCCACCGCGGCTCCCTGGATTAAACAATCCTATAAATAGCGGGGCGGCTGCGGCGGCACCACCCCGGCCCCGCGCCCGCGAGGGGCCGCCTCGGCTGCCGCTTGATCCCCCCGCCTCCGGTATTATCCCTCCAATTTCTGCCGCAAAGCCCGCGGTGCCTGGGCTCGCACACGCGGGAGTTCACACCTAGAGAACAGAGCCTTATCTCGGCGCTGTGTGCAGGACAAGGCTGTTTTACTCCTCCCTCCATAACCCTCTTAGACTTAATCCCGTCTTTAATGCCGCTTGGAAGGGGGCTTTGAGTGGCTGTGCAGCCTAACTGGCTCTGACCTCTCCGGCTGCTCTCTCACGGCCATTTGGAGAACTCCGACTTTCAAGGAGATAACGGGAGCCCGGTAAATCCTCGCTGGGGAGCTAAAGCGATTGTCACACTTAGGGGAAGTTTACTCGCCAAGCAAACTTGGAGCAGCTTCCCGGCCCCGGCGGGGGGGTGAGGGCGGAGGCACCCCGTGGGTTTTGGTGTCGACGGTCCCTGGTTTGGTTTTGTCGGTGTGGGTTTGGGATGGAGCAGTTGAGGGAGGATTTCTGGTGGCCTTCATGGGAATAAGGATGGGTGTTCCCAGTTCTCTGAACGATGCTCTTCCCTCCTGGATTCCCCCCAGAATAAAGCAGCTGTGGGGTTTCAAACACCCCATTGTTGTTCACCCCACAAATCACACCCTGTTTTTGACCGTTCCCATCCACCCCATGGCGCAGGAACAGCCATCCCGATGCTCATCCCGGAATAAAGGCCCTCCCCATGCAGCCCCGTGAGGTCCCCGGCAGCGCTGGGAATCGACACCTTTCTGTTCCGCTTTAAATTAATCAAACCCACAGTCCCTATATTAATACTGTGGTGGGAATTAAAATCATGCAACGCATTAAAGATGTAATTTAAAATTAATAACTCATAATTATTTATCATGGCGTATCAGCTGGGCTATGAATTTTCTCTTCTCACCCGGCATTCATTTCCTTCCCTTCCCTCCTTCCCGCGCCTCTAATAGCTGCCGGACCATTATGGATATCTGCCAGGGATTTTGGGGAGATGCTGAGCTTGAGATACAAAATTCCTAATTTTTTCTCTATTTTTTTCTTTCCCCCTCCCTGGTGTTCCTTGGGGTTGATGGGAGGAGCTTTGCTGTGGTGAAGAGGAGGAGGAGGATGCTGAGCCTGAATGAGGCTCTGGGTTTTGCCATGTGCTGATGACTTTGGAGGAGCCAGCTCTGCTTGGCCATGGCATCCATGAAAAGCCCAGGAAAGGCCTTGGAACGGTGAGGAATTCCCTGCTTTGCACCACCAGGAGCTTCCTGGGGCCTTTCCCATCGCTTCTCCAGGGGGAAATACGGCCACGAAGAGCAAGATGGATCCATCCTTCTGGCTGTCCTCCGCCCTGCTCCTGTTCCCCCCACAGCCGGGAGGGACAACTCGGCCATTTTATAGGGAAAACATGGAGAAAGCAGCATTGCAATCAAGGTGGGAGGAAGAGAGCAAAGCAGGTCCTGCCTCCCTCAGCGAGCTGAGCCTGAATCCAATCCCAAACAGGGGCTGGGGAAAGCTCACGGGAGGGGGAAAAAAAAAAAAGAGGCAGGAGCAGCTCTGTCTCTTTAAAAATAAATAAATAGATAAAGACTAAAAAAATGCAATAAGTGTATGCAAATGTGTTGAGCCGAACATCGCTGTCTGTGAAACAGATGAGGGAGAAAGTGCTTGAAGCTAGAGAGGAATGAGGCAGCCAGCGCTGACCTCGGGGTTAATAATTTTTACTTCTCCATCTCATTCCGTCCATAAAAAAAATACGAGGGGGGAGGGAGGGAAGGAGGGAGGAAGGAGGTGGCGCGGGAGGGAGGGAAGGGCTGGGAGCCGGATGCCGGGGGGAGCCGGCGGCACCTGGAGCTCGTTCCTCCCCCTGGGAGCCACGGGGGCTGCGGGAGAGGGGCTGGGGGAGCTGTTTGCACAGAGAACATCCGAGGTCCAGGCTCCAGCTCTCCTCCGGCTGAGGATGGCAATCGGGAATGAAACAGCGCAGTAAATCCCCCAAATATTGTGACTTTCCAAAGCCCTGGATGGGGCAGCTCTGGTGAGGACACTGGCACCTGGCGGGTGATGATGGAGGGGAAATGCTGCTCCTTCACCCAACTTCCACAGGCTGCTTCCAGTCTGCTTTCCCTCAGATTGACGGTCCTTTACAGAAAATCCATCCACAGCCAAAATTCCACCAGCAGCAGCATCCCAAAGCACTGCTGGACTCCCCCATGGCGCACCCAAAGGTGGCTTCAAAAGTGGGTGCACCAAAGAGGGTAAAACCTCCATATATTCATGTGTGTAAGTATTTCTCATCCCCTCTGCTTTTCCATCAGGCAGTTTGTGTGTTTTCTAAATGAAGCCCTAAATGTTTCTGGGATGCCCTAGCCCAGGGCCTGGGATGGTGCTGCCACGTTTGCTGACCTGCAGCTGCTCAGAGTATTAACCAGACCAGCATTCCTGGTTCCTTTCCAACCCAGGCTGGCTTTTAGCTACAAAAATCCTAAAATCCCTTCCTGGGTGTGGAGCTTCTCAGGTGTGCCCAATGATTACTACGTTCCCAGGTGTTTGTAAGCACTCACTCATTTTTCCTGCTTTCCCCCCGTTAGGTATGACCCTATTCCTCAAATACTGAATGAAGGAAAAGCCATCTCGTACCCCAGACAACCCCAAAACATCCTCTGCTGCAGCAGGTCGGTGTGGGAGACCCAGCACTGGAGCAAAGCCTGCACCCACAGCTCCTCCAACACAGGGCAGATCCTGTGGGAAGACTGAGCCCCACAGGGCTGTGGGGAGCCCAGGGTCTCACTGGCTTTTTTGGGTCCCCCCAAAGCCCGGAGCTGCTCCTCTGCAGTGCTCCCCACACCCTGGGATGAGATAACAGGGGCCAGGGGATCCACATGTGCCAGTGACGAGGGCAGCCATCGCCCTCCTCCATCCCTGCTGGAGCTGGTGCTCCCTGCGGGAGCAGGGCAGGGAAGAATCCTGCTGAGCCCTGGGCAAGTCCCAGGAGCTGTCTTTCCCAAGGGAACATCTCGGTGTGAGGATGGAGACCAGACCCTCCTGAACCGGGAGCATTCTTCACCGCATCCTTCACTGCATCCTTCACTGCATTCTTCACTGCATTCCTGCCTGCATCCCACCCTGCATCCTTCCTCCTTATGCACACCTGCTTCCCACCTTGCATTCCTCTCTGCATCCATTCTCATGCAAGCCTGCATCCCTCCCTGCATCCCTCCCTGCATCCCTCCTTGTGCAAGCCTGCATCCCTTCCTGCATCCCTTCCTGCATCCTTCCCTACAACCTTCCCTGCATCCCTCCCTGCATCCCTCCCTGCATCCCTCCCTGCATCCCTCCCTGAATCCTTCGCTGCATCCCTCCCTGCATCCTTCATTGCATCCCTCCCTGCATCCCTCTCTGCATCCTTCATTGCATCCCTCCCTGCATCCCTCCCTGAATCCTTCGCTGCATCCCTCCCTGCATCCTTCATTGCATCCTTTCCTGCATCTCTCCCTGCATCCCACGCTGCCTCTGCCCCCACATCCCTCCCCATGCAACCCTGAGCATCCCCCGCAAGAACCCCCTCCCCCACCATTTTGCGCCCCTCCAAACCTCACCCCGATCCAGACCGACACCCCCAGAGCCCACCTGCAGCCCCCCAGCCCCGTCCCGCTCTCCGGAGCCGTGACCCCATGCCCGTCCCCGCGGTGTCGTGGCAGCGCTGGCGGGGCCACGCCGGGAAGCGCCTCCCCCCCCACGCTCGGGCGCTAAATGGAAGCGGCAGATCGATCCCGAGTGTGCCAAACTGACACGGAGCCTCATTAGGGGTTAGTTTTCATCCTCCTGCTCCCTGGCAGCCTTCACATTATCCCATAAAATTTATTTACTATTTCATGAATACATAAGCAGCAGGCAAACGCCGGCTTTTTATATATTTACACTGTATATATTTCACGGGAGAGTTATGTGTGTCTCTGAGGCAGAGTGGAGGGAGCGAGAGGGGAGCAGGAGCAGAAGGAGAAAGCAGCTGTGAGGGAAGAAGCAGGAAAGCAAAGCCGTGGGGGAGGATGGGGATGGAGCACGCCCAGCCAGGGCGGGAGAGGCGGCCCGAGGCAGGGAATGGCTCGGAGCAGCCTTTGCTCCAGCCCAGCCTGCTCCTGGGAGCCGCAGGGGCTTGGGGTGGGTGAGGAGTTGGGGTGCAGGGTCTGGGCTGGGGGACATGGGCACCGTGAGCTGAGATTGCCCGGGAATCCCACCCAGCACCATCCAGACCTGCCCCAAATCCCATTTGTCCCAGCAAGGGAGCAGGACTTCTCCTTATCCCTGCTGCGCAGTGTGGGGCATCACCCCACAGTGATTCCCCAACCGACCCCCAGGTCACGGTGAGGGGCTCCTGCCTGCCTGGGATCACATGGAATGCCAGCAGCTGCCACCTTGGCTGTGATCCCCCAACCCCTGGCACCAGGTTCTGCCCTGCACCCCAATCTGGAGCAGGCAGTGCTGCCTGGAGGGGCTGGAATCTCCTCCAGCAGCTGACTCCCACCTCTCCCTGCATTCAGTAATCCTCACTCTGCATCCAGGAATCACTTAATTCTGAGTACCTTAAAGTCTTGTAGCTGTGGACTCACCCATGGTTTGTTTGGGGGCAGTGGGGAGAAGGAAGGAAGAGCAGAAAGGGAACTTCACTCACAAAGCTTTGGTTTGGAAATGTTCTGTATTTCCTTAAATCCAGCAGAGATGTTTCTATTAACCTCATAAATTACAAGAGGCTTCTTTGCAATCTGTTTTTGCCTCGTTCAGCCTGGCCAGAAGAGGAAGATCCCTCACCCCCCTCACGAGGTTTGGGATGTTGCAGTTGCTGGTTGCCAGCGCCAGAGAAAAAGAGTTCAGAGAGGGGAAAATAATATTTTTTTGGGTCTGAAGTTGGTCGGTTGAACTTCTGAGCAATAAACTTGGAGGAGCTGAGCTGCATTAATCACCGAGGCAGCTGGAATACATGGGTATGGATTTATACGGTGCGGGGAAAGCTCAGGGTCACAGCAGAGTGTGTCAGCTCCCATCACACCTTTTTCCAGCTTCAGGCTGAAAACCCCTCCTGTGTCCCCCAAGACACCCCTGCAGCCCAGCCAGGAGCTGCTTTCCCAGAACCAGAATCCCTGCCTGGTTCCCATCACTCACAGGAGCACAGCACCTCCATCCCAGCGGGATGGGATGCAGGGGATTTAGAGGAAAGCCAGGAAAGCACCAGGAGCACCACGCAATGGGTGGGATTCGCACAACTCCCTTCCCTCTGGCTCCAAATCCAGCCTGATTCCCTGCTCTGCATGAGAACTCCTTCCTCTGCAGGAGCGGGGGCCACCTGTCCCCAGCGCCACTGCCACAGCTCCATTTGGTGGGGACATCCAAGGACCTGCTCCCTCCAGGCCCCTGCCTGCAGCCCAAAAGCACCACATTTTAAGACCTCTGCATTTCCAGATCTCTCTGCATTCATGGAGTTTGGTTGATCAAAAGGGGACAGAGGGAAAGGGACAGGCCCCATCCCTTGGGAATGTAGCCAGGGAAGAGCAAAAATCCCCATTTGTAGACTGGATGCGAGGCGGGGAAAAAGGAAAAAAGAGAAAGCCATGGTGATGGTGTTCATTTTAACTGTTCAGCCACTTGTAGCCTGATGCCATTAGAGGAAATAAATAGGTAAGAGGCACTCGAATGGTGCGTGCAGGAGGAGATGGGAACAGAGACAAAACAAGTGCTGGGAGACAAGGAAGCACCATGGCTTCCAGGAGAATCGAGGAGCTGGAGCAGTGCTGCCTTCCCCAGCTTCCCACGGCTCCACTAAGTTGGCAGCAATCCCCGGAAAACTCCCTGGGAAAGGCGGTGTGGGATGGAGCCCCTGTGCCGCGGAGATTGGGGAGCCCCGCTCACCCTGGGGCAGGGAGGGAGAGCTGCGGGATGGATCCTGCCGCTCCCAAACACCCCCGAGCTGCCGCTGCTCGCTGCCAGCGCTGTCCCCGGCCCGTGACGGACGAGGGCAGCTGACACAGCCCCGCACCGGCCCCGCCACCGCCGCTCCACAGCGCCCGGAGCGCGGCCATGCGAACCCCGCGGTGGATGGGCGATGGCGGCGAGCGGCCGCGCTCCTGCCGCCCCGGGAGCGGTGTGAATTCGGCACAGCAGCTTCACCGAGCTCTGCGTGCTCATTATCCGGGGCTCGCTGGCTCTGCTGCACCCCAGCTCACCCCGCGCACGGGGAAAGGCGGGGGAGGACCCTGAGGGACAGTCCCCACCTGGCTGGGAGCAGGATCAGGGACCCTGAGGGACATTCCTCACCTGGAGGAGGGCTGGGAGCACGGTCAGGGACCCTGAGGGACAGTCCCCACCTGGCTGGGAGCAGGGTCAGGGACCCTGAGGGACAGTCCTCACCTGGAGGAGGGCTGGGAGCACGGCCAGGGACCCTGAGGGACAGTCCTCACCCGGAGGAGGGCTGGGAGCACAGCCCAGCAGCAGAGCGAGGCTATCCAAGCACACCTTGGGGGGTTTTGGAGGTCTCCTGTCACCCTGAGCAGGCAAAACCCCCCGTGCCACCCCTCCAGGTCCCCATCTGCTCCCGGTGTCCCGGTGTCCCGCTGTCCCCGCTCCCGGCGCTTCTGGCAGGCTGCAGAGCTATCGGTGCCATTTGCCTCTGCCCCGGAGGAGTTTTGGTGATGGAAGATGCCTCCATTAGCAGGAGGGGAAGCGGCGAATGCCTAGAGTTAAAAAAAAACAAAACAAAAAATCCCCAAAAGCAGGCGAGTTCAGGAGGGGCATTCTCTGGCGGCTGGGGCGCAGGAAGGGTTAAGCGCAGGTTTGCTCTGGGAAATGAGCACCCGGAGGTGAGACCCTGGGGATTTGCAGGTTTGGGGCTCAGCAATCATGGGATGGTCTGTGCTGGAAGGGATTTTCAAGCTCATCCCAGTCCACCCCCCTGCTATGGGACACCTTCCACTGTCCCTGGGTGCTCCAAACCCTGTCCAGCCTGGCCTTGGACACTGCCAGGGATCCAGGGGCAGCCACAGCTGCTCTGGGCACCTGTGCCAGGGCCTGCCCACCCTCCCAGGGAACAATTCCTTCCCAATATCCCATCCTGCCCTGCCCTCTGGCAGTGTAAAGCCATTCCCCTTGTCCTGTCACTCCGGGCCCTTACAAACAGTTCCCCTCCAGATTTTTCTGCAGTGATGTCAGGAAAGCCAAAGTACTACCACCACCCTCAGCCTCCTGTGACCCTGCCCAAGGCCACCCCACCCAGAAATCTCCTTTTCCATTGCCAGGAGGTTTGTCATACAAACAAAGGCACTGACCTTCCCAGCTCCTGGCAAAGGTATTTTCCCTGTGGGGAAATTATATTATATAAGAATTATATTATAAATAATATTATATAAATTATCTATTATATATAGTATATAAAATATATA
>VZRL01002565.1:1210729-1281851 GCA_013397895.1 Origma solitaria | reverse complement strand
TTCTTGCCAGTGGTGGTTCTGCCTTCCCAGTGGCTCCCCACAGCCACCCAGGTGCTCAGCTGAGGTGCAAACACAGCTTTCCCCCACACTTTCAGGCAGGGAAAAGGGCGCAGTTGGCGCCAGGGAGGTGACAAAGGCTGCCTGCCCCTGTCCTTGTCCCCAGCCCCAGGTGCCTTTCCTGGGTGGGTATTTCAAATATCAAACTGGAGAGCTGAAAGGAAATAAAGAGAAGTTCCCAGGAGTGCTGGAGTGGCTCCTGTGCCACTCCTGCTGGAACATTAATATTTGCCAAAAATAATGTGTCTTTAATCAGATACAGCCATATATTCAGTTTTATGTCCGTTCTGGATCACTCTTTATTACCTTGGGCTACTCCAGCTCCTTCATGCTCTGCCAGGAATCAGCATCCAGGAGGATGCAGGTGGCACCCAGGGAAGTGTCCCCAGAGTCCCTGTGTGCAGGGTGAGCCCTGAAAGCAAAGTGCTGCTAGAGAACAGCCATCCCAAAAAAAAAAAAAAATCCCAAAAAAGCCCTTTACATTTCTGTGAAGTGGCTCAAAGCTTGGAGGTGGATCAGGTGGAGATTGTGTTTAATTCCCTTCATATCTGAAACAAACCCAGCTCCTTTTTCCTCCTGGCCCCACCCAGCAATGACATGTTTTGTCCCTGCAGAGCTGCAGGACACCTCCCCAGCGCATGGCAAGCCTGTTCCTGCCTGTGCCAATTAACGAGGTGTCACTGCAGTGGGGCCCTGCGCTGGCCCTGCACAGCCCCTGCTGCCCACACCTCACTCCCTGCAGAGCTCCACCAGCCCCTCTCCCCAACCAGGGGTGCCCAAATCCCGAAGGATGGGCTGGAGGGGGAAAACCCAGCCCTAAACCCCCACAGCCACCCCAAGGTGTCCAGAAACCTCTTCAGCCCCCAAGCCTGGCCCTGTGCATCCCTTGCCCCAAGGGATGCACATCCAGAACCTATATCACTTCTCCTCCCACCCAGTTCATCCTAAAGACATTCGGAGGGTCCGTCTGAGGGGAGAGACCCTCAGAAGTGGGGAATTCTAGAGCAGAGTGCAGAGCTTGCAAGACAAGGTCGGGCTGGATGGGATTTGGAGCACTCTGGGAAAGGGAAAGGTGTCCCTGGCCACGGCAGAGGTTGGAATGGGATGAGCTTCAAGGTCCCTCCCAACCCAAACCACTCCATGATTTTAAGACCCAGGCTCCCCTTGGTTGAATTCTTCTTCCCCCAAAGCCACAGGCAGCCGTGGTTGAAGGTACAGGGTTGTCACAGCCACGAAACCAAACTGAATATTCACGGCCAAAGCACTCAGGAAAGGTTTGTTGAATACATTCAAATAATTAATACATATGAGAACATTGCAATTCCCCTCTTTGCTGGTCCACAAACAGAGAGAAGCTAAATTCATTAGGTTAATATTTGTTGAGACTTATTAGTTTAGCTCTAATTTCATGATCAGATGGCATTTTCGGGGAGTTGAAACCAAGCTCTAAAGATTCATCGGATCTAAACCACAGCATTAAAGAGCAAGGAGTTTTAAAATTTTCCAGGAAAAGAGCCTGTGCCCGGTTGTTGGTTTGCTCTTAACACTGTCCTCCCAGAGCTGGGAAATCAAGCGCCTCTATTCCTCACTCCATCTCAGCCCAGGGCTCAGGCTTGTGCATATTAAAGCAAATAAACAGCTCCTCCAGCTCCCCAAAACAGTGCTCTGACGGTGCCAGCACTCAGAAGAAGGTCCAGGTGCCTTTGAGTCATCTTCTACCTGAACTGGGTGACAACACCTGGGCTGGCTGGGGTGGTGTCCCCATCAGAACAGTGACCCCGACCCCTCTGTGCTGCAGCCAAGCAGAGCCCTCGGCCCTGAGACGAGGATTCCCTGCATTCCGTGCCCTGCAGCCCTCATCCCATAACCCTGGAAGCTTTGGGCATGACAGGAACATAAACCACAGGGCTGACTCTGGCTCTGGCTCCACCGCTCTGGGCGGGAAGTCCCCCAAGCCCCCGGAGCCACGGGAATGTATTTCATCCCAAGGAAGGCTCTGTACAGCAAAAACGAGCTTCGCTGCGAGATGTAAAGAGCCAGGAATGCTCAGGGGGTGATTGAACAGCAGAATTCATGCCCCCAAGCAGCTCTGGATGCCGGAGAATTTCCCAGGCCGTGGTCTGGAGGTGGTGGGGAAAACCTGGACACATCCCTGGAGAAAAGCACTGCCCTGGGAGGTGACCCCACGCAGCATTCCCTGCTCCTAAAGGGAACTTCCAGGGAGGCAGGATGGACTCTGAAGTGTCCTTATCTCAATCAGAGCCCTGGAAACGCCAAAGCTCTCCGCTGGTGGAAGCCACGACAGAGCTCTGGTGGCTTTGCCCCAGCTGGGAGCAAAGCAAAGCCCAGGTGACACGGCCGAGATTCCAGCTCCAGGTGCATTCCCAGGGCTCGCAGGCACCGTTTCCCTCCCGTGCCGCGCTCCCTGCGGCCAGGGCTCCCTCTGCTCCCGGCTGGAAGCGTCTGCGCCCGGCAGAGGCAGGGTCCATCCGGGGGTGCCCCTCGGCCGGGTCCCCGAGCCGGCAGCTGCCGGGTGGGTGACCCCCGCGGGTCCCCGCGCTGACAAAAGGCCTATCTTCTCTCCGCCTAAATGATTTAAATTCTAATCAAACATCATTTATAGCACATCTCGGAGCCGTCTCCCGGGAGCTGGTCCCACGTGAGCCGTTGCCAGGGCAACCGGGGGGTCTCATTTCAGAAATGTCAGATTGCATTATTGTCTTCACACTTCTCTGATAACCCGGTGTCTCTCCCTCTCCTGCCACCACCGCCCCCCTCCTCCCTGCCCCGCTCCCCGGAGGAAATCACCGGCTCCGTTTCATTCCCTGCCCTGCCAGCACCACCCTCCCGAGGCAGGGCTCTGCTGCCTGCTCCGTGTCCTGTTATTCGGGATGGAAAACTGCGTTTGTCTTGAGCCCTGCGTTCCCCGCCACCCATGGAGCATAGCCGCACGGGGGTCCCAAAAATTTAAGGGGAGAAGGGGTGGATGGAGCTCGGAGCAAGATTTTTGTCTGTCCGGGTGAGCTCCGCTCTCCTGCAGCCTTCACAGGCATCTCCCAGCGCATCCAGAGCAGCTCCTGCCCGGAGGAGACTGCAGCTCCTCCTGCCAGGGCTTCCTCCCCCCTGATCCACGATCGTGAGGGATCCATCCCATGGACACCTTCTGGAGCTCCTCTGCATCGTGGTTTTCCCTTGGAGAAAGGTGTCCCCTTCCAGTGGAAGGCGTCCCTGCCCACGGCAGGCAGGGTGGGGCTGCCTGGTCCCTTCCAACCCAAACACAAACTCCACGTTCTCCAGGTCCGGCACAGCCGTGCTTCTCACACACCGCTGGGAATAATATCCCGGGGGAAAACTGTCCTGGGAAGGGTTTGGCCAGGAAGTAGCAATGGTATCGTGACCCCAAGGAAAAACTGAGGTGTTTTTTTGGTTTTTCTGCCACAGCTTAGGGAGCTGGGTGGATAAACTGTGCCTGGTGTGTGTTCCAGGCTGTTCCCTCCGGGAGCTGTCCCTGCTCATCTCCCACCCCATCCCAACAGCCCCAGTTTGGTTTTTCCCTGTTTTTAGCCCTGTGTCCTGCTGGAAGGCGGCAGGGCACTGCGGGTGTCACCCCACAGTCCCCAGGCACCGTGTGCTGTCCCAGCTCCCTCCACCCCTCCATCCATCCATCTGCCTGATAAACCCCTAATGAACCTCCCAACTCTGCCTCTTCCCAAAGAATAAACCAGCCCTGGCCCAGGCGGTTAATATTTAACTGAATAAGGACCATAAATATGGAAAATGGGACTTTTAATTAAATAAGCAGCTTTTAAAAGGGCCCTTGGGCCAAAGAGGCTTTTGTTTAAATATGATTGATTTGACACATCCTTTCCCTCCCGCTCTCTCCCTCTCCTGCTCGGCGCAGGGATGGGAAGCAGGCTGCAGCAGGACCCTCCTCCTGCCTGTGCCCCCAAAAATCTCAGGTTTTTGGCTGCCCACAGCCTCGGGCACACAGCTCTGGGAGCGTGGGAGCACTTGGGTGGACACCACAGCTCGCTCCAGCTCGCCTGATGTCAAGCTCTGAATGGGAGCAGGTTTTCCCTGGCTGCTGAGCTGCCCTGGTCCATCCCAGCTGGTGGAACCAGGGATTCTGGGGATCCCTTGCACCCCCAGGGGCAGGATCGGGCACCCCATCCCATCCCATCCCATCCCATCCCATCCCATCCCATCCCATCCCATGGATCCCATCCCATCCCATCGCATCCCATCCCACAGCTCTGTGCCTGCCCCGTGGTGGGTCCCTTACAGAGGCGATGGAAGGGGAATGGAGGCAGGGAGCAGGGAAAAACTGAGGGGAAAGGACTTCTCCCGGTGCTTTGGGGCTGGATTCACCCCCCGAATTTCAGCACACACACACAGAATCTGGGAGCAAACCTGGAGTAAAACCAGGTCTGAAGAACTCTGCTATTCCCTGGCATTTGGGCATTAGCGGCACTAATTACTCCTTCCTCACCGAGGCACGACGGGAGCAGGGGGCTCGTGGAGTGCCAGGGGCGCTGGGATGTTCCCAGAGCTGGGAACAGCCTGGGGAGGTGTTGGGGTGTGGGTGGCCCTGCCCAGACCAGCAGGGTCACCCCACCAGCAGGCAGTGACCCATGGGGTGACCCCACTGTGTCCCCCCTGCTGCCAGGAGCACTGCCAGGCTCAGCTCTGTGAAAAGCAGCGGTGGGGTGAAGGCATGGGAGGCTGAAGGTCAGGAATCATTGGGAAAAGGTGGGAGAAGGACCGTGGGATAGGCCAGAGCTGCAGCAGAGGATGCAGTTCATTATCCCCACCAACAGCTCGGGGCAAACAAAGGATTCCCTGAGCTCAGAATTGGTGCTTCCATGGGATTTCAGGAGTGAAGATGTCAAAATGGCGGGGGGGAAAAAGGAAAGCACTGATTTGGGAATGAGCAGGTCAGGCTTCACAGCATTTCTGGGTGTCCTTGGGCAGGAAAATGCCCATCACAAGGCGCCCAGAGCCAGACTGTTCCGCTGAGGGACCTTCTCTCCAGAAATCCCACTGAAATCCCCTCAGGATGGGTGGATCCAGGTGGGAGCAACCACAGCTTCTCCTTGGGTCTGAGCATCCTCCATGGAGACACAGCTCAGGGGTGTGCCCAAAATCTGCTCAGTGCTGGGGTCCCCAGGGGTCTCTGGGAGCAGGCAGGTGTCCATCAGTGTCCAAGTGTCCATCAGTGTCCAGGTGTCCATCAGTGCCCATCAGAGGTGGCTCAGGGAGAGCTGCTGGCACTGCCAGACCTTTCCAGGCACCCCCCATGACTCCAGGCTCTAATCCTTCAAACCTCTTACTAAACAGCTTTTATTTCCCCTTTAGAGCAGCCAAAGTGCTGCCTGGAGGAGTCAGGGATGAGCTGTCCCCTCCCAGGGCTCCTCTTCTCCAAAGCCCCCAGAATTTTGGGTGCCCATTCCAAGGCACTGCAGTGTTCTCATTTTTCTCCCGGTGTTCCCTTCATCCTTGGGGCTTAAACCCACCTTTTCCCAGCCCCTCCCTCTGTGCCAGTGCTGCTGGGAGGAGGACAAAGGACATTTTTGGGATGGGGAAGCTCAGGAGATGGAGCCTGGGGACAAACCTGGGTGGAGGTTTCTCAGCTCTGCTCATCTCCTGCTGGAGACAACTGAGGGTCTGAAATTTTCAATGCCAATTTGGAAAGCAGGGCCCAAAGCTTTCCCAGTTAGAGATGGGAGAAATTCATGGCCCACGGGCTGGAAAGAGGTGTCCTGGATGTCCCTGAGGTGCTGGGGTGACAGAAAGGAACTGTCAAGCTGTCAGTGTGACACTTGGAGCTTTGTCCGAGTCCCACTGACCGCCAGGGATGCTGCGGCTGCTGATGCCGAGGGCTCCCAAAATCTCCCAGCCCAAACCCCGAGCCAGCCCGGCTGAAGTGCTCAGCCCCACCAGAATCAGTGGCGTTTCCACGGATTCAGCCTCAAATTAATCCCAGGGAGAAACCCAGCCTGGCCAGAGGCACCACCCGTGAGATCCGATGGCACCAGCAGATCCCAGCACGGGGCTGCTCCCGGGGGCTCGAGGCAAAAGGCAGAGCTCCTCGTGGCACTGCAGAGATAGAGATTTATTTAAAAAAAAAAGAAATAAAAAAGGGGGGGGAAGGGGGTAAAAAAAGGCCCCGTGTTTGCAGCCAACACGTGTAATCTGTTGCAGCCCTTGTCAGACAAAACAGTTTTGCCGTAAGACAGCGATTCCCAGAGGGGAAAGGGGCGAAGTGAAAATACTTTATCAGCTGCCTACATATGTAAAGCAGTACCCTGGTTGAAAAGCAAAGCCTCTTTCCGTTTGAAAGCTGGGAAGGGAGAGATGGGAGGCGACTGCCTGGGAGCGGGGACAGGAATGACACAGGCACAAAGCAAACCCCAGGCCTCCCTCCTGAAATGCTCTTATCGCCCTATCGGCCCCAAAAAACTACCTGGCTGTGGAGAAGAAACAAACCCGAACGAAACCTGGGCGTGGCAAACTTAAAATAGGGCTTTTAATGTACAGGATGTGGTTTTTAATGTACAGGAATTATTTCATTCAGATGTTAAGAGCGGGTTCTGTCCCTGGGGTCAGCAGGGAAGTGTCCATTGCTCCAGGTTCCTCTTCTCCCAGGTTGGGCTGGGATGAAGCAAATCACATCCCTGCCTGGATTTAGCTGCCAGCAGACAAGGATTTTCCTTCCCCTCTGAATTTAAAGGCTGGGAATTCCAGGACCTGGACACAGGGCATAAATCAGCCCTCAGGTTCACAGGACTGTGCTGGCAACAAGTGGGCTGGCTCCTCACGGAGCCTTCTCCTGCTCCATCCTTCAGCCAGAGACCTGAGAAAATGGGAAAAAAAATGAATTCCACGCAGCAGCTCCCTCGGCAAGACGACGAGGGGGACACCAGCCAGGCTGGGGGGACACCAGTGGGATGGAGAACCTTGGAAGGGATGAGATCCCGGGGCACTTCCATGGATCCGGATGCAGAGAGGCAGCAGGGAGGTCAGAAATGGGATGGGGAGGGGAAGGAGGGCAGAGGAAGGAGGAGAAGGGCAGCAGGGAACAGCGGGGGGAGAGGGAAGGAGCCCGCGCGTGCCCATCTGGGCCATGCATCACATTGAAATCGGCCCGCATTAAAAATTCACCAGCCAGTGAATTTTCAAGGGATTTGTAGTAATTAGATGACAAAATGCTGGCAAATCTCAGGCTTGCCAAAGATGTTACTCAGGGGTCAAAGACTCGACACTTTTGGCTGGGTAATTTGTAAGTGTCAATCACACTCAGCCATCAGAGAGAAAGGAGAGCTCCAACGGCTGAATCCTAACGAAGTCCAAGGCTCCTGCCTGCCGTGGGCCCCTCCTGCTGCCAGCCAGGCCTGCAGACCCTCAGCTGAAACCACACTGGGGTCATTCGCTTCCTCATTTTTGAAATTAAAAATTTAAGCAATTCCAAGAAACTTCCCAGGTTCCGTTTCCCAGCCCTGATCTCTGGCGGGAGGAGCTCCTGCTCTGCTTTGCCCTGCCTGGGGTGATGTCCCTGTCCCTGTCCTGGCTATCCTGGCTGTGACCCCTCCGGGTGATGCCCCCACAGCCCTGCCCCGTGGTGGGACTGCTCCTGGGACAGCCCACCCTGCTCTTGCCCAGGGCTCACACACTGGGCTGAGGCAGCTGAAAATGGAATTCAAGCGGCTCCTGCCTGCGATCTGCCTCTCCCTGTCTCCCCATCAGGTGGCACGGAGGCTTTGGAGCCACCAGGGCCACCCCAGGGGTTGTCCCTGCCTGTCTGGGCTCTGTTGAAAAGCCCAGGTTAGTTCAGATCCAGCAGGACACTCCCAGCCCCAGGCTCATCCTGCTCTCCTCAATTTCCAAAGTCATTTAGCAGTGGCAGAACAGCTCCGAGGGGCAGCCTTCCTCCAGCTCCTCATCAGCTGCACCCCCAGCTCCTCCTCCCTGTGTTCAAACAGCCCAAATCACGGGGTGAGATCTGCAGAGGGGCTTTTCCTGGTGTTCTTGATCTTCCCTAGATCCAGCAGTGCCTTCAGATGCTGCTGGAGGAGGATTTTTTGGGAAGCGGCAGGGAAGGGCTCTGCCTGTCCCTGCTCTGTCTCTGCTGGGTGCTTGGGAGCCATTCCCTGCTCCCAGGGGTGTCCATGGGATGCTCCCTCCCGGCAGATGGAGACCCCCAGCCCACCCCAGAGCACCTGAACGCAGCTCCTACCGCTGCCCCCCTTGCTCCTGCAGGAGAAAATAAACCAGAAAATGCCTGATTTTAGCTGAGTGAACACCAAGAAAAGCTTTTCCCGCCAGATCACCTCTCCTGACACACACCACACCCCGTTTTACTCTCCTGCTGTGTCCCAGCAGCTTTGCTGAGCCGGGATGATGTCCCCTGTGGGCACACGGTGACACTGTCTCCGTACCCCATCCCGCTCCACACTCACCCCCATCAGCCCACGGTGGGCTGGGGCTGGAAGAGAGACCCAAACCCAATCCCAGGGCACTAATTACGGCCTGGAATGTACGGACGCGCTCCTGCAGGCCCCAGGGGAGGTGAGACCCTGTCCCATCTCCAGGTTCCTTCGCTGGTGCTGCTCTCCCTGTCCCTGGCATCACTTCCCGCCTGTCACCGATTCAGATCACACCGTGCACACCCTTCAGCCAACGCCTGCTGTGTTCTGCCTCCCTTCCCAGCTCCAGTTTGGGGTGAAAGCCTCCCTGATTAGCCAATTTGGATCCCTATTTACTGTGAATTACTGAGCCTGATTATTATTCATGGCTGGCGAAGGCTGAGATCTCGAGCCCGGCCATGCGATTTCTCTTCCTCTCCAATGCATATATTTAGGGAAAACAGGAGGCAGAGTGCCTCAGCCAGGAAAACGGCACCCTGCCTCATTCTCCTGTTGGATTTCCTGCTGAGGAAGGTGCTGGTGCAAGCTGGAATGTGGTGGTGGGAACTGGAAAGTGATGGAGCTGAATGCTGGCCGTGGTGTGACCCAGATGTGTTGGAGTATTGCTCCCTTTTTCTGGGATTCTGGGATTGAGGAGAAGCTCCCCGAATCTCCAGCCAGCACCCAAAGCCAACTCTCCCGGTTTGCATTTGCAAATGCTTCCTGATGCCCCAGCTGAAGCTCCCTCTGGAGCCCCCAGAGCTCCTGGGGCCAGCAGCAGGGGGACGCAGGGGATGTGGGATTTCCTGCAGCCCTGCCGAGGGGGGGTCAGTGGTGCTCATGGCTCTTGCTCAGCCCTCCTGTGCTTCCCAGGCCTCACTCCATGGGGCACCCCGGGAGGAAGGTGGGACTAAAGGGATGAGAGGAGCTGGAATTCCTGAACTGAAGGCAGGATTTGTGCAGTGCTGATGGAGAGCAGCCACCTGTCCCTGCCAGCTCTCCTGCCCCTCCCACGGGACAGGGAGCAAATCCAGGTCCTGGTCAGGAGTTTTCCCAAGGGATTGGCTCACTCCGGGCCATCCAAGGGCACCGTGGCACAGCAGAGGGCTGGCAGTGCCCAGCAAACCCTGGATTTCCCTCCGTCCCCGTAAGGAGATCAGAGCCCACACAGGCCTCTGGCAACAGGCAGCAGTGAGGGAGAGCTGCTTCGACACTAAAACCCCTTAACCCTCCCATTCAGCCAAAAAGCTGCATTTGAATAATATCCTAATCCAATTGCGAGCCGGCCCTGGGGAGGGGGATATGGAGAGTGCCTGGGGAGCAGCTGCAGCAGCTCCTGCTCTCAGCCGGCTCGCCGGGGTCTCGCCCTGGATGAAGCTGTCACAGCCTGACACAAACCCAGGGACTGTGGGCTTCAGCCTGGGCCCTGCAGAGCCCACAGGGACCCTGCGGTGTCCCCAGCAGCCAGAACTGGTGTAAAGCCCTGGTTCCAGCGCTCTGATGGGGCCAGCAGGAGCTGAGCACAGCCCAGACGCTCCCCGAGCCCAGCTGGGCTGGCACCCCCAGCTCTGATCTGCAGGGCAAGGGCTGAGAAATGCCTCAGCCTTGGAGCTGCTCATCCTCTCTGCCACCAGCACAGCCTGGGGACAGCACTGCCACCCCAAAAGGGACCCCCAGGTGGGCACCACAGCCTCCATGTGCCCAGCACTGCCCTGGGAGCGCGGGACAGCTGAGGGGTGACAGTGACACCGACCCTGGGGTGCCAAGAGCCAGCAAAACGAGGGGAGCAAGGCTACAGCTCATCCCAGCCCAGCTCCAACCATCATTTGGCGCAGACACAACCTTCCTGAATAACAGAAAATAACCTATTCCCCCTCCCAAAGCAAACAAGAGCACTGGAGCAGTGCTGCCGAGGGTAAGCACCAGCGGGAGGCTGTTCCCAGCTTTAGCTCCATGGACAGGTTAGAGTTTGCATTATTTTATCATTAGGATTGTTTCAGATCAGGGGGAAAAAGCCTAAACAGGCAGTGGGGAGTGCTGAATTTCTGCAGACCTGCTGAAGAGATCATTTAATTCGGGGTAATTAGCAGGTGTGTGCTCGTTGTCAGAAAATTCCCGCTCTAATTTTGGGGCGCAACGCGTGGGATTCTCAATACGTAACCAAGAAGTGGAGCAGGAATTAACTCCAACTGTTCTCCAGAGCTGTGATCAGCACTTCCATAATTAATGTCCAGGCACATATATATCTGTATACACATACACAGCTCCCCCCCTGCTCACATCAAACAGATTTCCTTGATACCAAATTGCCTGAAAAAATTAACCAATGTCAAACTGCTCCACAAGATAAGTATCATTAAGGGGAAAAGAAAATCTTCATTATGTTTGAAGGTATAGGGGAGAAAAAAAAACCCTCATGGATGTTTTTCAGCCTGGGAAATAACATGTTTTAAAACATATCAAAGGGTTAAATTAATTTTCATTAAAATTTAAATTTGAGAAGGCTCCCTCTCTTCTTTCCTCCCTCCTCCCCCTTTGAACATTTGACTGGCAACCATTTCATATTTCAATCTCGGCAGAACAAATTGAATTAGATGTTGAAACCAAACTCTGCTCTGTTCTCTAAAGCCTACATGCTCTGCTTGTGCTAATCCTTTTCGTCGCTGCTGCAGACCTCAGAGACACTCAGCAAGAAACCTGCCCTGCCACAAAAGACAATGAAGGGAAAGAGAGGGGGAAAAAATAATAATTAAAAAAAAAAACAAAACAGGGAAAAAAACCCCACAGGAAAATCCAAGCCCAAGCTGCAAGGCTGCAGAGCTTTGCTGAAATGGTGCCTGGAGGGGGCCCTGCCTGGCTGCTCTGTCCTCTGGGCTGGACAGGGGCTGGTCCTTCCCAGCCAGGCTGCTCAAACATCCCTGCCAAACTGGAATTAAATTTAAGGTTCCCTGCAGTGCCCCCCCGGTGCTGAGTGGGCGGAGGAGGAAGCAGGGACAGGAATGGGACTCCTCAATGCCAAGAAAAAAAAGGGAATTAAGCTTGTCACCCCTTCAGGTGACACTGGCACCCCCTCTGGGAGCTGCTCCCACACCTGTGCCTCAGTCTCCCCCCTGCTGCTGGTCAGGGTGAGGGTTTGACGCTGCAGCTCTGAACATCCCAAAGCGGTACCCCCGAATTTTGGGCTGTCCCCCAGGATCCCGGCGGGAATGGCTGGGGCAGGGTCTGGGAAGCCTCTCAGGGGCAGCAGAAGGCTCTGGGGCTGCAGCACAGTTTGGGGACCAGCACGGGGTGTCACTCTCTGGTCCCCGAGCAGGAGCTCAGCCTCCTCCCGGGGCTGCTCCGAGGGCTGGGGAGCCTTGAGCCCAGCAGTGCTGAGCCTGGTTTTGGGAATTTTGCAGGAAAGCAGGGACAGGATGAGTCTGCAGGCACAGGGCTGGGCTCTGAGCAGGGTCCTGTCCCTCCTGTGCTCCTCCAGCCCTGCCCAGCGCCACCCCCGTGGGTGTTAAAAGCACATCCAGCATCCCTAAATCAGAGCTGCTCCAAGGGGACAGACTTATCCCAAAGCCCTGGCACTCTCCAGCCTCGAGATCCGCTCCAAGGCACGCCCAGGAGTGATGCCAGCCAGGACTCAGAGCCCTCGGGGTGTGCGGTGCCTTCAGAGGGACAGAGGCTGTGGGGGTTTTGGTGCTGGCAGGGAAAAGCCTTTTCCAGACTCTCTGACATGGTGGCAACTGCAGGGTGGTGTCCAGAAAGGCACTTTGTCTTTTTGGCTGCCCTTCTGTTGTTCCCCAGCCCCGGGGAGAGACAATTCACACCCTGACTGCGATTCCCTCCTGCTGTCCTCCCCCTGGGGCTGCAGACAGCCAGGGGAGCTCCCAGAACACACCCACTTCCACACGGGGCCCAAATCGAGCCCAAATCCCAGCTGTGACCCCTGGGAGCACAGCCCTGAGCCTGTGGGGTGACAGGGAGCAGAGGCCAAGGCTGTGACCCCTGCTCGGAGGCTGCTGAGCCTTTGGAATTGCACCTTCTCCTGCCCCTGGCGCTGCCCACCCTGCAGCCACGGGGACATTGTGGCCTTTAGGGCCAGCTGTGCCCACCCCACAGCCCTGGCACCCACCTCAGCACACGCCAGGCAGCTGTCACATGTCCTCATCTTTGTTATCCTCCTCCTCTTCCAGGTGCTCCATGATTTCATTCAAAACCTCAGATCGCTTTTTCTTCTTCGGGGAGTCTGTGCAGGCCCGGGTGGGAGAAGAAAAGCAAAAATTACAACCTGGACCCACACACAACCACCTGGGAGGGGCTGAGGGGGCTGGGGGCAGCAGGATACCCTTCCAGTGAAGGTCCTCTAGGATCATCTGTTCCTCCTCCCCCCAAGGTCCTGGCAGGAGCTGGGATTTCAATAGCTCCCATTTGTGCTTTGCTGGGAGCAAACAGCACCCAAACAGGTGCTGGGGATGCCAGACCTTCCTGCCGACCCCAATTCACCGTGGAATTCCCGATTTCCCTGCGGAAAAGTGTTTGCAAGACCAACCAGGGGTTCACCCAGGCTCGGGCAGGACAGTGCCCCACCGGCATCCTGGCCGAGATCACCCCATTTCACACCCCTCACCACTGTGGGGTGACATCCCTGCTCTGCTCCTCCTGCCCCACACCACAGCTCTGCCCTGTGACTCCCCACGGGACACAGCACCGTCCCCACATCCTTCCCAAGGGATGCAGGAGAGTGGGAAACCCCAGGGGAGCACCCCAACCCCGCAGCACCGAGGTGACAAAGCCATTTGGGCCCTGCTCCGAGGCTGCCACCCTCCTTTGTGCCACGGCACAGCCCCCTCTCCCCCCAGCTCCCCAGCAGCACATGGAGAACAGCTGTTTAAATCCTGCTTTCAGACATCAAAAGCCTCGCTGGGTTTCTCAAACAAACAAACATACCATAGGACTAAAGAAAAGGTGTAAAATAAATAAATGGAACAAGCTGTGCATTTTCTTTTAGTATTACAGCTGCTGCGGGAGATAAACAACAAGTAAATGTCACAAAACATCAATACAGGAGAAATTAACCTGACAAAAGCTCACATCCCCCCCCTCCACCTCCCCCCAACTCCCAACAATTTTGCATTTCTGGAGTTCCCATCTAATGATTTTATTTTTCAATTAATTCCTTGACAGAGAGCCAGAACCTGCCTCCCTTTCCCCTGGGGGCTGTGGGGATGGGCAGGGGGCTGAGGGTGCTGGTGGACCCCATTCCCCTCGCAGCACTCACCCCACTGAGCTTGGGGGAGCCGAGGGGCACCAGGTGCCACCCCAAACTCTTCCCAGTTCAGTCACCCCAAGGCACAAGGGATAACCCACCCTGGAGGGAGCTCAGCAGTTCTCCTTCTCCTTCACTCTGCTTTCCTGCTTTGGAATGGCATCAAATGTGGCCTCACCTCCCAAATCCACTGCAGGAAGTGTGTCCTAACCCCAACCCCTTCCCAACCACACGGACATCCCGCAAGGAGCTGAGGCTGCACAGCAGAGGGCAAGCTGGAATGGGATGCTGGGCGCAGAGCGGGCCCTGCCATGGCACAGGCAGGGACAATCCCCCCACTGCATCCCCCTCTTGCCAAACAAGGAGGAAAATAAAAACCCAGGAGGGTGGGGAAGCCAATTGGTTCGGCTTCCTTCCGTCGTGCTGCTCCAAGCTGGTTAAGGTTTCCCCGCTAACGATCCCATTTGCTTCCCTTAAACAATGGGCAAAGCCGGCGGGGGTGGGCCGGGAGGGGGATTACCACGGGATTAGAACGTGGCAGGGCTGTGGATGCCACGCTAATCCTGCAGGGTTTTACTCCCCGGCTCCGGCATGGGTTTGCATTAGTTACAGATGCTCTCGGAAAAAAAGTAAAATTTAAAAAAAAATAGGAAGGGAGAAAGGAGAAAAGAGGGAGCAGAGTGGCTGGGAGGTGATGGAAGGGGAAAGGTGGGGAGGAGTGATCTGACAAAGGTGGTGGGGACTGGGAGCAAACTGGGAAAGGTGACAGAGATGGGCAAGCTGGGAAAGGTGATGGAGATGTGCAAACTGAGAAAGGTGATGGAGATGGAGCAAACTGGGAAAGGCAANAGATAGGAACAAACTGGGAAAGGTGATGGGGGCAGGGCAAACTGGGAAAGGTGATGGAGATAGGAACAAACTGGGAAAGGTGATGAGACAGGAACAAACTGGGAAACGTGATGGAGAGGGAGCAAACTGGGAAAGGTGATGGAGATGGGAACAAACTGGGAAAGGTGATGGAGATGGGTAAACTGGGAAAGGTGATGGAGATGGGTAAACTGGGAAAGGTGACAGCAACAGGGAAGCCTTTCCCACCCCGCCAGGACGATCAGGACCGTGCCTTCCCCGGCAAAGCCCCGCTTTCGGCAACAACTGTAAATAACCAGGGATGAGCCCCAGTGGGGCTGCTTTCCACCCACCCACAGCCCCTCACTTCTCCCTCATCTGCCCTCCCCATCCTCCCTATGAAAAAATAAAAAAAACCCCACAAGCCCTTCCCTCCCCTCGCGGCGCCGCGTGAAATTCCCCATCTGTCAGTTTAATTCCTTGATCGATGGCAAGGAGCAGGGAAAGCGGCCCGGCACAGCTGGCTTCCCAAGTTAGGCCTGGCGGGAGAGCGGCGGCCCCGCCGGAGCCGCGGAGCGCGGGCTTTGCCGAGTGCACGGAACACCAGTCGATAGCAATTTAGCGCGATTGGGAGCCTGAGCCTTCCCTGCACGGACCCAGGGCTCCCGGGAGTGTGCTGGCAAAGCTTCCCCCAGCTCGCAGCTCCTCCAGGATGAGCTGCTCCAGGATGGGCAAGCTGGGGAGGGAAACGGGGTGGAGCTGTTCCCAGAGTTTTGGCGCATTGTGGTTCGGTGATTTGGGGATGCGGCAGAAATGCAGAGAGTGCTCCTCCTGCGCAGGGCACAGATCCAGAGCTGCCCCAGGGCTGGCGAACTCATCCCAGGGCAGTGGCATGCCCTTGGCACAGCCAGAACTGCCACCCTGCTGGTTTGGAGGGCATCCCCGATCCTCCTGCCCAAGCTGGGGCCAAGATGATGAGGCCTCTGACAAGGAGGAAAATAAAAACCCAGGAGGGTGGGGAAGCCAGCTGGTTCGACCCTTCGTTTGTCACCGCTTGCTGCCCATTTCCCACAGCCCTGCTCCAGGTTTGGGGCTGCACCACAAACCCCAAAGGCAATTACTAGCCAACCTTTCCCTGGCTTCTCCTTCCCATTTGAAAAGTCACAGAGTTTATCCCCAGCAGCATCAAAGCCTCCCCTGTCCCTGGCCAAGCTCTCGGGCTCCCCAGCCACCTTGCAGCAGTGGGGCCCCAAATTAAGTGGGGTGCAAATAAAACTCAAAGTGGCTTTAAAAAAAAATTAATAACATACCCCCCTGCCTCAGGATGAATAGCAGATACTCTAAGAAATGAGAAAAAAGCCTGAACCCTCTCCCAGACTGTGCTGGGAGGCAGGAGAGCCACCACGGAGTGCAGAGCTGGGGTCCCAGGCCTCAGGGCTGGGCTATGGCTTCGCTTGTGGTAGAATTACTGAAACCACCTCTGGCAGTCAGAGCCCACTCCTGCGCTCCTCGCTTTCTCCTGGAACATTACAAACCCTCAGAAGAAGCCAAAAAGAATGACCTGAAAACTACACGAAATGGGAAGGGAGCCTATTCCATTTTATTGCATCTATTAGACCTATTGAAAAGATGGCTCAGAAGTGGCTTGATTGCCACGACAAACGCCTGCATGGAGAAAAGATTTGGGAGAGCAGACCTCTCCTTAACTTAACAAATAACAGCAGAGACCTGGAACTGGAAGCCCAATCTCTCCAAATGGTCTCTGGAAATTAGGTGCATAATTGCAGCAGAGAGCAGGCAGGGGTAGGACACGTCTGTCACAGCCCAGGTCTGACTTGGAAATACTCAGGTAAAGATGATGGGGCTGACACTGGAGCTGGGGACACCACAGACCTTGGTCTTGACTGTTTCCTGAGCCTAGAAGAACCCAAATTATCTTTTCCTTCCCATTCCCAGCTCGGTCCCCAGAGGGGCCTGGCCACTGCAGGCTGCAAAGCTGTGGGGAGTCCCTGACAATTCACCTGTGCTGGGAGAGGAAGACTCATAGCACATCCATGAACAGCACAGGCATGGCTGAGCTGTGCCTTGTGGAGAGAGGAGAGTGGGGGAAATGGGAATTAGTAGAAAAAAGCCTGGCTTGTGCTCTGTATCACCAGTGAAACCTGGAATCTCAGCCTGGCTGTGTGTGCTCTGTATCCTCTCCATCCCTGCTCCATGTGGGAAAACCACCGTCCAGCCGCTCCAGGGAGGAAAGCTGAAGGAGCACTGCCCTCCCAGGGACTGGAGGCAGAGTGCTGGCAGCCTTTTTTCCCCTCTCTGTCCCTATCACCCTCTGCACAGCCACGTGAGGGACAGGCTGCACTCCCTCCTCACCTCGGAGCCACTGGGCAGCACTGCCAGGCACCCCATGGGGCCTGGAAATCAGGAGGAGGGAATAAAATCCCAGCTGCGATCCTCCAGCCTGCCAGTGTGGCACGGAGAGGCTCAGACCCAGTCCCTGGCAGCTCTGCCAGGGCTGGAGTCACTGGATGTTCCTGCTCTCCCCTCGAGACAGTGGGAGCACAGCAGGGACTGAGCTTCCATCCCATTTCCCGTCCCTAAAGCTGGGATGCTGTTTCTCAGCTGAGACCCTGGAGACTTCAGCTCCGAGGCTGCTCCTCCTGGGATGTGGAAATGCTCCTCCTGGGATGTGGAAATGCTCCTCCTGGGATGTGGAAATGCTCTTCCTGCTGCCCTCCCCAGGCCCCAGCTCGGTGAGAAGAGCCCACGGCAGGAGGCTGGAGCAGAGGCACGCAGGAATTGGGAAGCAAGAGGAGCCTAGGGGAGGTCGCAGAGCTCACAGCCACATCTGTGAGCCTGCAAGGACCCTAAAGCCAAGACTATTGATGTCCCCCTACACTGAGCAGAGTGGGAAGGAGGTCCTGAAGATAAAACTGGGTGCTTGGAACACTTCCCCTGCCGCTTTCCCCAGCCAGGTGGAGACTGACATTCCTGTGACCAAGCACAAGGTGTCCCCACGCCAGTGCTGGGCTCTGGTGGGCACATCCACCCTCAGCCCCTCCACCCCAAACTGCAGCTCCCCCTGCCCTGTTCTACTTCAGGAACACACAGACAGATGTGCCCGAGTCAGGGTCACTGAATAACCAAACTGTGCTGCTCCTCCCTCACCAGGGAGGCCCCACAAGCCCGGGGTGTGCTGATGGAGAGGGGAAGCCGGGAGGGCATGCAGGAAGAAGAGCATCGATCTCCAGCTTAGCCCTGCAGCCCAGGGGAGCCCTTCCTACATAAATATTTGCCAAGCAATGCATTTGTGCCTGTCGATGGCTGTCAATAGCAGCCTGCAGTGCTGTCATCTGCGGGGCCTGAGCCAGGAAGCCCTTCTGCTCACAGCCCACAGCCACGTGATTTGTCCCCCTGAATCTGCGTGCTGCGGGCACGGAGCCTGTCCCCAGCCCGGGAGCGCCCAGGGAGCGCCTGGCAGGTGGCACACGTAGAGGCAGAGCTGGCACACAAAGCCCTGGATGCCTCCTGCTTCCCCCTGCACCCCCAGGCTCCAGCAGCTCCCTGCCAGCCCCCAGCGTGTGCCAGTGCCAGGCAGGAGGCACGAGCAGGGCAGGGGGACGCCGCGGGGGAGTTACCGTGGAAATGCTCGGCCGTTCTGCGGCGCAGGCCCTCCAGCGTCTCCTCCGTGTCTGCCCACTCCAGCACCAGCCTGCGGCCGTAGAGGTGAGTGCTGTGGCACAGGGCGTTGAAGGCTTTCTGCAGAATTCAAAGAGGGAAAAATTGAAATGAAAGGAGGAAATGAGAACAGCTTTGCAGGAGGAAAGGCAAAGATGGCCCCGTCCCTCTGCCCCGCAGCGAAAAGGCCACCGGAGAACATCCTGCTCCGAGCGGAGCGCTCTGCTCTGATCCATCTCCATCAGAACCTCTGACTGGGTCATTTATCTTCTCCCTGCTAGCAGCAGAGCAAATTCCCATCGCCATTCCCACTGCTGCTGCTCGTGGGGGAGCAGGCTGCAATCCAGAATGGGATTCCCTGATGGGGGAATGCTGCAGCCTCGGGAGCTGCGGGGCAACACTGGGTGGGACCCCCTGGGCAGCCTTGTGCCTCTGTGGCACCCTACTCTCTGCTGGGATGCAGAAAACACGGCTCAGGTGTGAGGGAGAAGCTCCTTTCTGCTCTGAAAGCATGGCAGGAAACTGCCTTCCTCCTGCCAACCATTCGGGGACTTGACCACAGTGGCAGCAAATGTGGCAGAGCAGAAACCACGGCAGAAGTCTCTGCTCTTTCTGCCTGTGGTGCTCTGCTCTGACACAGAAATCCCGAGGTTTCCTGGGCGTTAGATCGTGTTTAGTAACATCCACACAGCTGTGATCTCTGGGTGATGTTGAATTCAGGCATGCTGGCCCACCCAGAGCTCAGATGGCTTTCTCTGTCTGCAGGCAGAGACCAGAGGTACCCAGGAAGCACTGAGCCAGTCCAGGGAAGCTTGATTTAGTCTTTATTTCCCACAAAATCTTAAGGAAATTTGGGACTGATCAGGATTGGGCCCACAATGCAAGCACACAAACTTGCTGGCCAAATATTTTTAACCCCAGCGGATCACAAAGTGCTCCACAGTAAAGGTTGGGCACAGGGGGAGAGAAATGCCCCAAATGCTCTTTAAAAAAACCCCAGCTAAGGCTGGGGTCAGCTCAGGTTATGAGCTCAACATATCGCTGGAACAAAAATGGCAACTCCAGGGCCACAGAAACACATCCTGCTGTGCAACAGGGCCCTGTGCTCCCCTCTGGAGGATCCCAACCAGCTCCCAAATAGGGCCCTGTGCTCCCCTCTGGAGATCCCAAACCAGCTCCCAAATAGGGCCCTGTGCTCCCCTCTGGAGATCCCAAACCAGCTCCCAAATAGGGCCCTGTGCTCCCCTCTGGAGATCCCAAACCAGTTCCCAAACAGAGCCCTGTGCTCCCATCTGGAGATCCCAAACCAGCTCCCAAATAGGGCCCTCTGCTCCCATCCAGGGACCCCAAACCAGCTCCCAAGCTGTCCTGTAGAAGCCCAGGTCTCTCCTCTGAGCCACTGAATGGCAGCTTTGAGCCACACTAGTTGTCCCCAGATGCCACAACCCTGGGCAGAGGGGCTTGTCCTGCCCCCAGCCACTCCTCAGGACCCTCCCTGAGCTGGGTGATGAAAATCCCACCATTTTCAGTGACCAGCAACCTGAGTATTCCTCTCCTTCCAAAGTCCTTTCACTCACATAACCCTCACGTGCTATAAAATGAAAACGAGGAGCACCAGCTCCACCCGCTCCAAGTCAGGGGTGAAATTCCCATTATCCCAGCACGCCCAGCTCCCCATCAGGGGTGAAATTCCCATTATCCCAGCACCCCTAGCTCCCCATCAGGGGTGACATTCCCATTATCCCAGCACCCCTAGCTCCCCATCAGGGGTGACATTCCCATTATCCCAGCACCCCTAGCTCCCCATCAGGGGTGACATTCCCATTATCCCAGCACCCCGGCGTGACCCCAGCAGGGCAGAGTGCCCCTTTTCCAGTGGCACACTTGCCCTGGAAGGGCTGCGAGCTGCAGCTGTTTTTCCTTGCTGCTGCTGTGTGTCCAAGGCCTATCTCCCAATTAGCAGAGCGATGTGTTGGCTTAAACAAACCCTCGGGGGGAGGGGGAGTAGTGAGGGCTGTTTACATTGGCACAAGGAGCCTTTGCCAAAGCCTGGCAGACACCCACAGCTCTAAACGCTGCGGTAATCCCTATTTTTGAATTTCTCCTGCCCACGGCACAAGGAGAGGGAGGTTGGGTGATGGCACACGGCTCCTTTGTGCCCCACGGGTCATGGAGCAGGGAAGAGCATGATGGACGTGGTGCTTGGTGGGTTCTGCTCCCCTGAGCCACTTCTCTGCCACCTCCTTGTTTGGATTGCCATCCTCCAGTTCTGCTGGCAGCACTGGGAAAGGTCACGGAGCCACAGGGAAGGCAGAGATCGCCATCACCTGCTGGGTGACACACATGTGCCACCAGCCTGGTGACATCGGCACTGCCCGGCCAAACATCCCCAAAATCAGTTGGTTTGCACCCAGCAAAGCTCCAGCTTGTGCTGGGAACTCCACTCCCTGTCTTCCAGATGGGAATGCAGGAGAGAAGCTGCACATTCCAGGTGACAAGCACACGGATGTCACTTCTTTGGAAACGAGCTAAAAGACAAAATAAATTCCTCTTTGCTGCTCTGAGAGGAATTAAGACTTTTCCATGGACAAAAAAAAGAGAGAAACCATTGATGATTTAAAAGACAAAGGGATGAAGGGGAGAAATGCCATCCCCATACATCCACACTGCTGGAAATCTTCCAGGGAGAGGAGGAAATCTGCCACTGCTGCTATTCCAAATGAAAAGATAGGTAGGGAAAAAATATATTTTAATTAGGTGACAAAATATGAAATGAGGAGAAGCAGGCTGGCTTTCACAGAAAGCTGGGCTGGAGGCAGGAGCTATTTTTGGGCTGCAGCTCCTCTACCTGAGCTTCTGCCTTGCCAAAACACCTCTTTGGAGGAACAAAGAAGGGCCAGAGGTTTGTGGAGCTGGATCCAAATGAGGGAGAAAGGGAGGTGTGGTGTCTGCTTGTCCAAGAGAGAGACTCACCACAAAAGACCTCGAATTCCCAGGGCTTCACATCCTCCCAGACCTTTCAGGGGAGCTTTTGCCACACAAGGCTCCTTTTTAAGTGCCCAAACCTGATTTTGATCAAGCTGCTGCATTTGGTAACGCAGCCTCTGCCAAGCCATGCTGAGCCTCAAGATCCCTGGCAAACCTTCTCCCAGGCCTCTTTTGCTTTCCAGATGCTTTAGGGGCTGCAGGAAAACCCTATGGACTTCTCCTTCTCTAGCACAGGACGTGGGCATGCTTAAAAACGCCATTTCTGAGCATTTTCTGAGTCTGATTTGCCGAGTTTGGTTCGAGCTTAAGGCTACGGCAGGAAAAAGCAGAGCGAGGAAAGGGAGAGATCCAGAAAGGGAATTTCCAAGGCGGAATTTCCAAGAGGTGGCTGATGAAACCCCATGAAGGCCAGGCCGCTGGGATGAGCAGAGAAGGTGGGGAGCAGGGATGGACCTGGCGTGTGTCACCCCCGGGGTGACAGTGACAGCCCCAGCCCCGAGTGCTGCATTCATTTGGGGACAGTGCTGCTCCGCCTCCACATCCCCCCTTGCCCTATTAAATACTCAAGCCAAAGAGCCTCCAGGCTGGAATCATTAGAGAGACAAAGGGTCAACAACATTAGGAGATTGATAAATATCCCTCCCTGGCAGGAGCCGCTCCCAGCTGAGGGTGCTCTCTGCCACGCCAGCTGCACACGAGGATTTTTCCTTCTGTGTGCGTGCATTTGGAAAGCATTGCCTGTCTCTCCCAAACGGGCAATTTCTATTTGGAGACCAGATGTATTTTTATATCAACAGGGGAGGAAAGTGGGAGCTCGGCTTCCAGTTAACAGTTCAAAAATCAAAACAATTCCGCAACAATTCGGTGCTGGAAGCAGTTAGTATTGGAGTTAGTTGGGTATTGACAGTGGATTGGAGTTCCAGGGGAGGCTGAGGAGATCAAACCAAGCCTGGTGGGGCAGATGTGCAGGCCCAGCATCGGGGGGCTGGGAGGGGGAGCCCCCATCTCCGTGCTGGCTTTGGAAAATCTCCACGTGCGCTCCTGCAGCAGCCGTGGTTGTTGAGAGAAAAAGACAAACACGGGAGGTCACAGGCTTTAAATGCCCAACAAAGGCAGCCTAACTCTTCTATTACAAACCCATCATGTTTTATAAGATGCTTATAAGCAATTTCCAGATTACCACTCCGAGCAAAAGCGTCACTGACAGTCAGAGCTATTCAGCTCAGAGGTCTCCAGGCCCACTCCCCTCCTCTCTCATTTCACTCAGCAATAAACTCTAAGCCAATTATGAGCGTGTTTACAATATTCAGGATCCTATTCATCAATACGCCGTGCATCCTTTTCCAGACGGCCAGTGGAGTGTACTTGATGTGCCACTTGTGAGACAATTAAATCCCTCAAAGAGATGAGGGGGGAAAAAAATATGAAGAAGGAAGAAGAGCTGCTTTGCTGGGAAAGAAGAAAACCCCGCTGAGAGCTCCTCCACACAGGGCAGCTCTCTCCCTGCACGCTGAGCTTTGGGAGCAGTGCCCTGATCCAGAGCCCTGCCTGCCTCCCTCCCCTCACCATAGATGGGTTTCCATCGCTGAGATTCCCATTTGTCCAGAGCAGCTGGAATCAGTCCCTGAGGGGATGGAAAGGGATCAGAAAAACACTCAGCAAACGCTGAGCCTGTGCCTGTTTCCCCCAGGAAGCAGCAGAGAAGTGGGTGCTGCCTCCCACCCCCCAAACTCAGCGGCAGCAAAGAGCCAGCCAGGCCCCTCTGTGCCATCAAAAGCCTGAAGTTTCCTTGGGAAAAGATGGATTCAAACAGCAGGAATAAAGCCTGAACGACTGTAGAGTGAACAGAGGTGAATGCAAAGCTGCTCTGAGCAGAGCCACGGGCACAGGGAGAGGAACGAGGCTCCTGGGGGGATCCCTGCACCCCCAGCTGATGCCCGAGGGGAGGATGGAAGCTGAGCAGAGGGAAGTTTGAATTAGGATCAATACAGCACTAACAAAGAAACTCCACACACTGTGTTATCCAGGAGGTCAGGCTGGGAGGGATGATCTAATAGTCCCTGGTGATCCTGGATCAATGAACCCTGTCTAAAAACATAAACACAGGCTCTGCCTGCCTCCCCCCTCCTCTCTCCTTCACCTCCGCTCACAGCCTGGAAAATCTGGAGTTTTGGGGATCATGTGGTGCCTTCCCCTGAGCAATAACATCCTGTGGGTTGTGCCTGCAGCCACTCCCTTCCAGACACTGCACAGATCACCAGGAAGCAGCAGCAGGATGAAATCCACCCTGCTCCAGAGCCTCTGGCAAAGGGGGAGAGCAGGATGCTATCAGACAGGCTGCAATCCACTTATTCTTGCTGCGAGTATGGAACTTATAAATATATAGGAAAGCTTTGAAAAAATAAACGAGCCAGGCCAATCATAAGCACTGATTCTCTGGTGGAGTCACTGGGAAAGCAGCAGGGCAAGGCTGCTCACAGGGGTTCTCAAAACACACAGAAGAACAGCTGAAGCCTTGCGCAGTTAACAAATCAGGAAAGAGCCCCAATGTCGAAAACTCCCCAAAAATCAGAGCTGGGACATGTACAGAGGTTTCCTGATGTGTTAATGTTGGGTCAAACCCATCCTTTCTCACCTTGCCACTGACAAACCTGAAAAATAAGCTCCTGTCCTCCTGTATGACAAGAATTTGGAGTTCTTTTATCAGCTGCACTGAAATTATCCCCACTCTGGCTCTGGCTGTGGTTTTTGCCGCTGCCCATGTAGGGGTTTGAGGCTCAGCACAGCTTTCCTGGGGAATGGCACCAACCTGCCCCAAGTCAGAGGGACAGAGCCTCCAGGCTGCCCTCCCCACCCGGCTGGGGCAGTGCCCGAGGGGAGGGAGGAGCACCGCTCACCTTGGCATCCTGCTTGGTGACGAAGTCCACAAAGCCAAAGCCCCGGTGCGATCCTGTTCCTGCCATTTTCTTGGGCAGCCGGACGGTCTTGAGCTCTCCAAAGGTGCTGTGAGTGCAAGGAAAAGCAGAGACAGCGTGAGGTGAAGGGAAGAACCATCCCTTCCCCACAACCCCTGGCAGTGCTGACTGCAGGTGTCTGGCAGCCACTCTGCTTCCCTGTAAACCCCATCTCCAAAGCACCTACAGCTAAAAACAGCTAAAAAAACCAGCTAAAACCAGCTAAATCCCCTTGGATTTCAAGTATCATTCTGGCTACAAACTCTAATAATACAAAAAACTTCTTTAATGTAAGCACTGTGTTTCTCCTCCCCTCAGGAGACGCAGCCAGGATGCCATGCCCTGCTCAGGGTGGGCAAAGAGCAGCTCCAGGTTCCTAGAGCTGCTCCAAATGCCACCAAAACAGATTTAGTGCACCTCTGGAGTGCACAGGATCCAGGCAGGAGACAGAGCATGGCCCCACAGGGATCTGTTCTCTTTCTGGAATAGCTCTTCCATCCTCAGAGGTGTCCTCCTTCCACTCCAGGGATCCCGGGCATTTTTTAGGACTGGATTTCCTCCCTCTAACCCTTCAGCCTGTTCCACCCTGCAGCCTCTGGGCTGGAATAAACTGGTTTTATTTGAGCTTGGTGGATGTACAAAGGGAAACAGGCGAATCCAGCAGACCACAACAACCTCCACATCCAACAGCATTTCAGACACTTTTTGGAGTCAGTGGGAAGTCGGGAATGGGGAGATAAAGGGGTTCCTGTTCAGCTGGAGGTGTGGAGTAGAGCTGGCAGAGAAGAGAAGCAACCTGGGGCTTGAGGACCAAAGTACACAGACATCCCACCTTGTCCAAAAAACCTAAAAACGGAGCCAAAGGCAGCACTCACTGATGCCCCTCTCCAGTGTCATCCCCTGGAGAAATTCCAGGACAAAGCCGACGCTTTCCCTGCCGCCGAGCTCCCGCTTCCCCTTCTCCTCCCCTCCCACACCCATATCAAACACGTATGCACAAACTGCAGGCAATAAATATTTAATGTGGCCCAGGCCTGAAGAGATGTGTTATTTTATTTGAAAATCTCCACACAGGCGTGCATCCACAAAAGGAGCCTGGGATACAGCGGTGCCAAAGAGCACCTGGGAATAAACACAGTAAAGGCCATAAACGCTCTCGTGAAATGATATAAGCTAAATCCTGGGAGTTAACCTGCTGCACTGGCAGCATGACCAGGCATTCATCCACCCAATTTCCTTAGGCAACGCGGTGTGTAAATGCACCATTATGAAGCTTCAAAATGAATCCGCACGTCTCGCGCTCGGTGCTTTCCCTCCCGCTCTCCCTCCTGCCCCCTCCGAGCCCGAGCTGCGCAAACAAACAAACAAACCCGAGCGCGGCACAGGGAGCGGCCTCAGCTGCTGGGAATGCTCGGGGCTGGGGGCAGCAGGAGCACCCTGGCGTTTCCAGAGGTCCTGCTGGAAGGGGGTGGGGGGGGACAGGGATGCCCAAGATCCCCAGAGCTGCTCAAACACTGCAGGTGGGTGAAGGGAGAGGGAATGAGAGCTCCTGAGCCATGGAGATGCCCATTGAGCTAGGAAAAATGGGAGGTAGGAGCAATGGGCACGCTCCAATCTCTCTCTCTCCATGAAAAACATCAAGGACATGGTCTGGGCCAGCAGAATATTTGCTGAAGAGATGCACCTTGAGCTAGGAAAAATGGGAGGTAAGAGCCATGGGCATGCTCCAATCTCTCTCCATGAAAAGCATCAAGGGCATGGTCTGGGCCGGCAGAATATTTGCTGAAGAGATGCACCTCGAGCTAGGAAAAATGGGAGGTTGGAGCCATGGGCATGCTCCGATCTCTCTCTCTCTCTCTCTTCATGAAAAACATCGAGGGCTTGGTCTGGGCCAGCAGAATATTTGCTGAAGCGACATGAGCAGAGGATTTGCCCAAAGGGAGGTCTCAGTCTGTGAACTCACACCCCAACGTGTCCTTTTGCCACCCAAGGCACAGCAGGGGCCAGGAGGTGCCCACAGGAGCAGGATGGGTCCGGACTGAGGCTCCCAGGGAAGCTGTGCCTGGGCAGAGCTGGGAGAAATTGGCTCTTCCTTCCTTCCCAGCCAGCGCAGTCCATGCTGGGAGCAGAGACCTGATCCAGATCCAAATCCAGAGGAGCGCTGGCCACCAGCACCTCCCTGGGGCTTCCAGAGGGATGGATCCAGGGCCCAGGCAGGGTGGAGGGGCGAGGGAAGCCGAGGGGCACAGGGCTGACCCCAGTGGGGCCGTGCAGTGGAACATGGCCCCCCCACTGCGGCGCTAATTGGAAAGCACAACACAGCAATTACCAGCCCGGGAGTTGCGAATGAAGTGCAGAGCTCAGGCCTTTAATGTTCTCCTCGCCGGTGCCAGGCACAGGCTCACACCTCTCTTTTCCAATTATTTCTTCTGGATTTGGGGGGAGAGAGAGGCGCAGGCAGAAGGAAAACCCAATTACCCCCCGCGGTGCCAGGCTCCCGGTACCCAGGGAAGCCGGAGGGAAGCCAGGTGCTGACGTGTTTGCTGCCACTCCAGTTGCATCCAGGATGGCCAGGCACGGATTGTGCCACGGACAAGAGCACGGCCGTGGGGATGGTAGGAGGAAAAGGACGGAGCACGTCACCCAAATGACACCAGAGCTTGAGGACAAGGCAGGGAAGAAAGCAGCTATTCCATAAGATCCCATCAGGCTGTTGGAAAATGTGCTCCCAGGGGTTGGGATGGCTGAATTTCTGACAGGACACCCCCGCAGCTCCTGGTGGCACCACACCAGCATGGGATTTTACCTGTAACGAGGTGTGGAGCAACCCCAAATCTTGTGAAACAGCCCTCCCGCCTTGGAGCTGCTCACAATGAATACAGGGAGCTTTAGGGGGGCCAAAAGCAAAAGGTTTTTGTCCCAGAGGCTGCAGGATTGCAGAGCCCCTGGGTACCTGCCATGCCCACGGCTGCTCCATCCTCTCCCACAGACCTAAGCACAATGGTGTCCCGACAGCTGTTCCCTGAAATTCCATGCGGAATCAGGCCCGGGAGGGGAGGGCAGAGGTGTGGGTGGAGGACGTGGCCGTGCCTGGGCTCCCCTGTCCCTGCAGGCCCTGCCAGCCAGGCTGGCACACCCCAAACTCACACCTCGCTCGCCCAGGCTCGGCACGTTCTCCTGCTGTTGGCTGGGAGGGACGGCAGCCTCAACAAACACTGCAACTCCTCATTCCTAAATGAGAACCTTTGTTCTGTGCCCATCCAGATTTGCTGGGAAACCACAAAAAGCCCGTGCTGGCCTTGGCTGAGTGATGCTGCACAGCACAGAGCCAGCCACGAGCTCTCTCCCTTGAGTCACCCATTGCAAGCTCAGCAGAAACGCAGGAGCATCCCAGAGATGCCAGAAGGGACATCCCCTCCCTCCCACCCACAGCAGATCCAGCATTTCTCCATGGCATTGCTGCCTCTCAGCTGCTCTCCCGCTGCTTTGGCAGCTTCCCTGGCTGAGCACAGGGAGGAGAAGGAGATTTCTCCTCCTCACTGCAAGCTGGCTGCAGGTCAGAGGGACATCACTCCTTGGGATTGTAATTCTATCCTTCTGGCACAGGCCGGCTGGGAGGCAAGGCCTTTGCCTGCTAATTACATAATAATTGCTATTAAACAGCACATTCCAGCTCGGGAGACAACACACGGCTCGCTTGGCTTGGCCTGCTCACCACGAGGTGCCTGCACATCCTTCACCAACAGCCCAGGGGCCACGGGACAGAGGGGACAGGGACACAGGTGGGCTCCAAAAAACCTCTTCCCTGCCCTCCCTTCTTCCCTGGTCTCCAGAAGACCCCACAGCCTCAGGCAGCTGTGACCATGGGACAGGTATGTCCAGATCAGGGTAAACATGGAATCAGAACCAACCATCTTGGGGTTGGAAGAAACCTTAAAGATAAACCTTAAAGATCATCTCGTTCCAGCTTCCTGCCATGGGCAGGGACACCTCCCACTGCCCCAGGCTGCTCCAAGCCCTGTCCAGCCTGGCCTTGGACACTTCCAGGGATCCAGGGGCAGCCACAGCTTCTCTGGGCACCTGTGCCAGGGCCTGCCCACCCTCACAGGGGACAGTTTCTTCCCAAGTCAAGAATTTCTTCCTGAGAAATTGCAGAGCTGACCAAGGACTCTTGGGTTGCTGAGCTCTGTAGGGGAAAGCACAACTGACACCACGAATCCAAGGGATGGCTGGAGAAACAAACCGCTGTCCACCACCAGAAGAGCAGAACTTCTTGGAAAACAACCCCAAAAATCCCCCTTGGTGTTCTGTAGATGTGTGCAGAGATCCCACAGCACAGAGCAGTCCTAAATCCCCCTCCCTCTCTAGTTTATATTCCTTCAAGAAATATTATATTCCTTCAACAGACCAGCACTAACACGTTGAAAAACTGATGATGAAAACCTCGATCAAGGCTGCCAACCTTCTCCTGGCTTGCCATGCACTGCCCCCATCTCCTCCTCCTCCTCTCCTTTCCCTCGCCAGCCCTGCCCAATCCCCCTTGTGCCTGCTGGCAGCCGCAGGCCGCAGCTCAGGCAGCGTGACCGCTCATCCCAAATGGCTCTGGGCAGGGCTGCCGAGTCCAAAAGAGACACGAGCCCTTCCCTCCCCTCCCTGCACAGCCTCAGCCCCAGGAGAATTCACTCCATCCCTTCATTTCATTCTTTTTCCCCCCTCGCCCCCAAACAGCAAACCGTGGCCCTGCTGCTCTCTGCCTCTGCACCCATTTGCCGACTATAAGGGAGAGGGGGGAAAAAATACAATGATGGTCTTTTTTTTCTTTCTTCCTGCTTTAGGAAGGCAGGACCCTGGCAAATGGTTTTGCCCCTGGGCTGAGCCATGGCCAGTTCCACCCCCTGCGTGAGGGAGTTAATGGAATCAGGGGCAGAAGGTGCCTCCCGCCTCCCGCTCCAGGACTTCAGCTGACTCCAGGACGGCTAATCCCATTACAAGAAAATAACGTGGATAATTCAAGCTAATGAAATCGTTACAAGAATGTGGACAGCCAGGGGTGGACATTCAGAGCCAATTTAACACTCCTTGGTGTTGTTATCCCCAGCACAGGAAATATCTGAAAGGAGGAAGGGAAAGGGGAAGGAGGGAAGAAAAAAGCCTTCCTCTCTTGTTAGCTTAAATCCTGTTAGAGAGTTCAGGAATTAATCTGGCACCTATCTCTCCTATTACCATGATCACCATCATCATCATCATCAATAATGGCTCCTCGGTCACCTCTGGAAAGCAGCAAATGAAGGCACAGGAAGGCAAGGCAGGACGGAAATCTCTGGATTCCGGAGCCGAGTCAAACTGTGGCTCCCTCCAGCTCTGGCTTGAGGGATTTAACAGCAGAGCAGGTGTCCCCGTGGACCCCCAGCCCACAGCTGAAGTGACAGCAGCACGCAGGACCCCGACCCTTCACTCCCTGCGCTGGACAGTCCTGCTGGATAATCAAACCACCTGCAAAATCCACGTGAAAAGCCAGTGAGACACAGCCACATCTTTCCCACGTGGATCATCGGTTTTTCCAGCTTCCTCTCCTCTTTGCCCAGGAGCAGCATCTTTGTTTGGAGGCCCCTTAATCTGCAGCTGCAGCAAAACCAGCTTTTGCTTTGTGGGATTCCTCTTTTTCTGTGCCAGCCTGGTGCTGCTGGGAAAAGTGCTGCCGCCTGCTCCAATCCACAGATCCCTTCCTAAGCCACGGATCCCTTCCCAAGCCACGGATCCCTTCCCGAGTTTTCTGGGAAAGACCTGTCCCTGCTGCCAGAGACTCCTGGGCAGTCCAAAGCCAGGCACTGATGTGCCCCTCACACTCCTGGAACAACAGTGGGGCTGGCCCCAGCTCCAGCAAAGCCAGGAAGTCCACGAGATCCATTAAAAAACAGCCCTGGAAAAGAGGATCCAGCTTTTGGATTGTCCTCACTCCCCTCAGTGCCTGTGGAAAACTCCAAGTTGAGCTCTTCCTGATTTATGGAATTTTGGCACACATCAAAAATTAGATGCCCAGCAGCACAAGTGCCAGGGACTACATGGCCAAGGATGTGCTCCTTCCAAGGAGCTGGGGATTTACCCCCAAATCCCATTTTTAGTGGGCAGCGGCAGCAGCTTGGAGCTTCTGGCACAGCAGGATCAGAAACACGAGAGCTTTGGCCCTGGAGGCAGCCAGGGGATCTTCCCTCTCCTCAAGATGCTGGAGCAGGAGGCAGTGGCTGCTTCCCAGCACTCAACTGGGCTTGTTTAAAAACACAGCAAAACATTTTATCCCTTCTCGATTTATTTTCCTTAACAGTTGCTTATGAGGGACCTTATCAAAAGCGTTCTGAAATTCCAAGTAAATGAGTCATTAGGCAGGTTTTCAGAACAGTAATTAGGCCACTCCATGCCCCTGATGTATTATTTACCTGAGAAGATCTACATAATTAGGGCTCTTCTTTATAACTGGTATTACACACACTAAATTCTACTCCAGTCTATCGTGTAATTACGCAATTAGGCCGCACGCTAAACACAAACCAATCCTGAAAACCAAGCAGAAAGGAATAAAAAAAAAAAACCAACCCCACAACAGTAATTATTATTTTTTAAATCCTCCATCAGCAGCACAGCAGCAAGTCTTAAAATTTTAATATCCCTCCACTTAAAGTCATTCCTAACCAGGTGCTGCAAGCAGGTTTGGTTTCTTTATTTTGCCGCATTTCATCTGACTTTGGGAGGTTTTAATGTCGGGAGAGATTGGCTTGAAAGGCTGGGGGGAAAAGAGGCCTTTCTTGGATTTTCCACGCTAGTGGGAGCAGCACGGTGTCCTTGCAGCAGCTCCTCAGCCCCTGCTCCTCCCAATCCGTGATTATTTTTCCACAGCTCCTGGAGGCAGCCAGGTACAGCTGCTCTGGTGTGACCGTCACAGTCATTCCAAGCTCCCACGCCGGAATTTCAGCGTGGAGGAAAGGGATGAGAGCCCTGGAGCACCTGCAGCACGAGGTGGGGTGTGCAGAGCCCCACCCCACAGCCTCAGGATGGGATGGATGTGGTCAGCTCCCGATCTGTTCCCATTTTTCTCCTGATCCGACTGCCAAGCAAGATCCCAGGATGTCCCTTCCACCTGTGCCTGCCATGGGGTATTTCTAGCACATTTCCTGCTGTGGTTCCTGCTCCTTGCTGGTGGAAGAGACTCAGCTGTTGGGGTGGGGAGGTTTTTGTAATCCACTGATGCTTTAGGATTTTAGCTTCTATATTTTTCATGTATCTGTAATCCTGTAATTCCCTTTAGTGTATAACTATGGACTCCATGTAGGGTGCTGAGCTGCTGCTCTCTCATTTTTAGACAAAATAATTCATCTCTAAGCCCAAAACTCAAGGACACCTTATTGTCTTAGGCCCCAAAATGTGTAAGCAACAGCGAATTGGGGGCAGCAAACTTGGAGTAATTGACTTCATTACCTGAAGCTGTAATTGGAGAATTAATTGCTGATACGCAAATGGATAAAACTTACAAAGTATGAAAAACCCGTGACCTGTTGTCCATTTTGGGTGTAGCCCCGGGGTGGGCTGTGACTGCCCTAAATGCACCTGAAGGCCCTTTAATAAGTAGAACTGCTTTTTATTCTCTTAACTTTGTCTAGCCTCTGTTTTAGGTAAGCCCGTCAAGGCATCACCACCTCTTGCCCTAAACCTATTTTAGAGTCGGTGAGATGAAGGAAAAGCACCCAGAACTCACTGACAGCTCCTGGAGAAGGCACCTGCCTGTTACCCACATTTGTTTCCATGCTTTAAAGGCAATAATGATTCACTGTTTAGATGAAGCAGGAACAGATTTCCTCCTGAAATTTCACACCTCGATGCTCACAATTTCCAGCTCCCAAGGCACAGGGGAAGGTGCAGAACTGGCACAGGGAACACCACAAGCTTTACAAAGCCCCAGGAGGTTTAACCAGCACGGCTGGATTTGAACTCTGATAGGAGTTCGGGAGTTCACCCCAAAAGAGTTTGAGCTGGTGCCTCAGAGGATTTAGACAACTGGTGGATGTGGGATGGAAGAGGTCATCCCAAATGAGGATGGAGGGGGAAAATCCCACTTTAATATTATTCAAGTTTTGTTGCTGCTTCTCCTGGGCCATCTTACAGAGCTCTGAGTGGTTCTCGTCACAGCAGGGCTCTTGTCCCCTCTGCTGCCATGGGCTCTGCCACTCTCAAATTCGCTATCCAACATCTTCCTTCTTAATCCTATTGGAACTACTGTTTTATTTCTTTTTCTGAAGGAAACAAAAGACATTCCAGCCTGGTGGAGAAAGAACCAGCTCTGTCAGGACATGAGAGAGGACATCTCTCCCCCTGGACCACACCAGGACCAAAGCACCATCCCTGAGATGTCCAAATGCCACGAGCGCTATATCCCCAACCTCCCCAAATCTCAATCCCTGCACAGCCTTCGACAAGAGCCTGCACTGCCTGCAGAGCCTTTCTCAGAGCTCACATCCTAAGCCCCAATTCTCCCAGCACGCAGCACCTTGCAGGACCAGGGCTTAGGAGGCACCGAGGCACTGCCCTGAGCACCAGAGGGTCAGGATTTCAAAGGAACCCGCAGCTCCGACAGCACTGGGATTTGGGGATTTATCTCTCCTGGGTTCTTTTGAAAATCCTGATCAGAGCACAGCTCTGGTCAAAAAAATCAGTTATGCTAAAAATAGTGCTCACAGGAGGGTCTGGTGCAAATCTCCGCTCCTGGAGGATTCTTATGAGTCAGCTCCTTTCAAAGACAAGGGGAAATTTGTACAACTAGCAGAGCAGGAAACGCAGAAGGAACCCAAAGGTGTACCCAGGGCATCCTTCGGAGATGGCAGCGTTGCTGTTAAGATCCAGCTGCATCAAAAATCCACTAAAAAATAAATATATATCTCATATTCAACTGTAGAACCTCCTGCACTGAGCCGGAGAATAAATATAGAAGTAATGAGGTATTTATAGGCACACAGCTATTTTAACACAGCTCTGCTTTAAAGAGAATCCTTATTTAAGTCTTGTCCCTGTGAAGCTGCACGATGACTTCGAAAAATGCCCTGATTAATTATTTTCATCAGAGAAACACAGAGGGAAGATCAAATGCCCTGGAAATGTGGGAGCTTTTGGGGTGACTCAGGCACAACGAGCGTGCTGACATCCCCTGAGCTCAGGTTTGGCCCTGGAGACAGAGATTTCAGGATCACTGAATGTTCTGGGGTGGAAGAGACCTCTGGAGATCACCCAGCCCAACCCTGCTGCCAAGAGCTCCAAGAAGTGTGGCCATGATGAGAAAAACACCAAAAAAACCTCCAAGGAAAAAAAGGCAAGACAGGCTGCAGGGATAAGGACAATAAAAGTGGCAGGGACAGAGCAGAATGCCAGCAGAGAGCGAGCTCCCAGCCAGGAGGGGCTCGGGAATGCTGAGCTCTGGGGGGGCTGTCAGGGTCCCAGCTGATGGCACTGAGGGCCTGTGGAGGTGGCACCTCTGGCAGCTGCAGGGAGCGAACAGCAGAGAAGGGAGAAATCCCAGAGCAGGCAGAGGCAGCTCGATCAGGCTGTGCTCACGGTGTTAAAAAAGGAGGCAAAGTGGTTAAAAAGCAACTTTCAGCAGCATCCTTGCTGAGCACAGGTAGGGCAGGGCAGGCTGGCAGCTCCCTCCCTCCCTCCTGCCTTTCTCCAGCCTTCCCTGCTGCAGCAGACCATATTTCATGGGGTTTTTGCACAAGCAGCGGGGTGGAAAATCATCACGCAGCCATCCCCAAATCCCCCCGTGAGGGGAGCGGCCCCAGCCCCACCAGGGTGAGGAAAGGGGCCAGCGGTGGGCTCCCCAAAGTGGCAGCTGGGGTGGGGATTGGGGGCACCCACGCTCCCCCCAGCCCCGTCACCCTCCTGGCTGCTGACGGGAGAGACGGCGCAGTCCTGCGTGACAGCGGGAAATTAATATGATTTTGGGGGAAGCTGGCAGTGAGTAATGAGCAGCTGAAACACCTCATCCCCACCCCCTTCGCCCCCCCAGACTCTTTTAACCCTTTGGCTGCCAGAAAGGGATCCGAGAGGGGGAAGAGTAAGAGCTGGGTTAAAGAGAACCAGAGAGGGGCAACGCAGCCCACCCAAAATCGGATTTACAGGGTGAATTTTGGCACAAATCTCACCGGTGCTGCTCGGGAGCAGGCCCAGATGCTGAGATTGGCACTCCTGGGCTTGGAAAAGTTAACATTCCTGCTTTTCCAAAGGAGGAAATGAAAAAAAAAAAAAAGACAGGGTGGGGGGTGAAGATGGGGCCAAACCTGTCCTGCAAACATCCCTGGGCAAGGCCCAGAGGCAAACCCATGAGGGGAAAGCCAAACAAAAAGTAGTTTTCCCCAGCTTCCCTGGTTTCTAATAAATAGGAATATGGTCACAAAAAACATGCCAGGCTCACAGGCAGCTGATGTGAAGGCCTGGGTGCTGCAAGGGTGAGCACCTTCCTGAGGGGACAAGGCTCCGGAGCTTCCTCCCGCAGCAAATTCAAGATCTCCCATCCTCTGCCACATGCCTAGAAGTGCTCAGGATGCTGCCGGGGGAGCAGGAAAAGGGAGGTGAGAAGCCAGATGGTGATCCTGATCTGCCTGAACCCGATTTCTTCAGCAAAAACAGCCAGAAATGCTCCTGGTGCTGCCAGCCACCAGCACAGTTCAAAGGCCTTCGGTACCACGATGGCCTCAGGGGACGAGAGGGACCGGGGAATGGAAGGTCCTTAATTGCAATCACATCCCCAGGCTGAAAATCCACGGGATTGGGAGAGGGAGAGAGGCTGCAGGTTCAGAAAAATAATGATGCAAACAGAGATGCAAATAAAGGACACGGTGGCACCGTGAGGGGAAAGCTGTGATTCATTAGAGGCTTCTCCAGGACCTCCTTGCCAAGTGAGGCTGAAAAATACCCACACAAGGCAAAGGCAGGGGGGTGGATCAGCATCACCCAGGAAGGGCTGGAGCTGAGAAATCCAACAAACAGAGGGGTTTGAGAGCAAGGAAATGATCAAGGCTGCTCCTCAATTAAAGGCCGAGACACAAAAGTCAGCCCAGTGTCATTTTGGCCTTGTGGATGCTGCAGTGCCCCAGCTGGGGCCAGTGCTGGGAATGAACAGGAATTAGCCACAAAATAAGGCAAAAAAGTACCGTATTTTTCCTTTCTTACACACAGATTCACACATTCTCTTCTTAATTCAGACGAAAGGAAATGTGTAACACTGAGAACCCTGAGTGGGTTATTTCCAGGAGACAGCACGAGCAGCCTTTGGTTTTGCTTCCTATGCAGGAGAACCTGCCCACATATCAAATTTTTTTGCACTGAAAAAAATGGCAAAAACCTCAAAGCAGAATCCCAGAGTGGCATTTGAGCAAGACATTCCAAGAGCAGCCCCTTCCCCACCTCACTCCACCTCCCTGAGCCCCTCCACGCCGCTGAGCAGCGGAATTTGTGTGGAAAACTAATTAAAGTTCCCTCGGGAAGCTCGGCTGGATGCCCTGGAGAGAGGTGCTGTGGCAGAAGAAGGGGGGAAGCAGCCCAGAAATTCCCTTAAATTGCACAGGACAAATCCAGGTTTTGGGTGGGCACAAAAGGGAACCATGGGTGTGGAGTACGTGGAGTGCAGAAAAGGGAAAAAATAAATATAAAAATAAAATACATAATGAATATTCAAACCCAAAAAAGGATGTGCTGAAAAAAAAAAAAATCTTCCTTCTGCTCTTGGGAAGAGCCACCTTTTAAAGCAACCTTGCCAAGATAACACAGAGTTAAACATTTCCTTATCTATGTTAAACACCTTTATGATTCAAACTGAAAAAACAGCACTGAAAACCTCTTTCCCTCTCCTCCACCCCATGGCTGGCTTTGGAGAGTGGCCAAATTAAAGTGGCCAGCTCCATTTCTGGGCTCTGAACATCAACCCAATTCTGCTGTGTTTGGGTTTCCAGTACATAAGGAAAAGACTTGAAGGAGGGAAAGGAAAAAAAAAAGAAAAAAAAAAAGGAGTATATTTTTTGCTGTTTGAGATGGTAAGAGGAACAAAAAGAGGAATAAACCAGCCCAGCAGAGCCCTGGATTCCTACCTGGAGCTCATGGGGCTGGTGCACATTCCTGCCAGCTGCTGCACCCTGTACGTCCCTGTGCAACATTCCCTGGCACTGCAATTTGGGCAGGGAAACACAGCAGGACTGGGAGAAGGATGTGCCTGGGGTCAGCTGTGGGGGAGGATCCAGGCCACACCATCCAAAGGTGTGGAAGAACAGAGGGAACAATTCCTTCCCAATATCCCATCTGTCCCTGCCCTCTGGCACTGGGAAGCCATTCCCTGGGTCCTGTCCCTCCATCCCTTGTCCCCAGTCCCTCTCCAGCTCTCCTGGAGCCCTTCAGGCACTGGCAGGGGCTCTGAGGTGTCCCTGGAGCCTTCTCTTCTCCAGGTGAGCACCCCCAGCTCTCCCAGCCTGGCTCCAGAGCAGAGGGGCTCCATGGCCTCCTCTGGCCTCATTCCAACAGCTCCTTGTCTTGTGTTCCCCTTGCAAACCAAAGAAACCCTAAAAGCAAACAGTGCCGTCGAGCTCTTCAGCCAGGACAGAGGGAACCACCAGCCAGCTTCCTTTATTCCAAAAAGAAAGAAACCCATCCAAAGATGCAATTTTTGCAAGAACCTTCGAACAGCACAGGTAGACAGGGCCCCGCAGCCGAAGGGGGACAGGGACAAAGGTTTTCCAACGCAGAGCAGCTCCCAGAGGCAGCCTGGCTCCTCCTCAGCAGCCCAGCACAGCCCTTGCATTCCAATGAGGAGCTGGAACCAGCGTTAACACAGGAGCCACAGCCTCTGTGCCATCCCCAGCCACCTCGGGATGCAGCCCTGACCCAGCCCCTGTGCCCTGTGCCAGCGCTCCCCAAGCGGGGCTGCACCCTGCAAAGGCAGCTCTGGAATGGGAATGCTCTTATCCCGAAGGACAGGCCAACACCACCAGGGAACACAGCAGGATTGGGAGAAGGATGTACCTGGGGGCAGCCGTGGGGGAGGATCCAGACCACACCATCCAAAGGTGTGGAAGAACAGAGGGAACAATTCCTTCCCAATATCCCATCTGGCCCTGCCCTCTGGCACTGGGAAGCCATTCCCTGTGTCCTGTCCCTCCAGCCCTTGTCCCCAGTCCCTCTCCAGCTCTCCTGGAGCCCTTTTGGCCCTGGAAGGTGCTCTGAGGTGTCCCTGGAGCCTTCTCTTCTCCAGGTGAACACCCCCAGCCGGAATCACCACAGCACACCCACAGGAGAGAGGCCAAACACCACGAGGCACTCCACGGGCTGCAGCAGGAGCCTGGGAAGGCCTTTGGATATCTCACGGACCCATTATTTCCTGAAGGACATGACGTGGAGACCCCAGTGAGCACCAAACCCAACCCGGGGCATCCTTCCAGCTGTCACTGCTGAACCCTGCTCTGCTCCCAGTGCTGTCTGGGACAGGTTCCCAACTCAGGAACTCAGGCAAGGCACACACTCCACAGTCCCTCCAATCCCCAGGGGGAGCAGGAAGGTGGGATCCAACCCCCTGATGCTGCACAGTGCCCACCCACCCACCAGCTGCTTCCTGCCTGCTTCTGCCACGCTCATTTGTGGGCACCCGGGGACAAGCAGAGGTGGCAGCACAGCAGAAGAGCTCAGGGATTCTCCTGATGTCTCCAGACTCATTTTTGGGCACCCTGGGCCAAGCAGAGGTGCCAGCACAGCAGAGGAGCTCAGAGATTCTCCTGCTGTCTTCTCCTGGCTTCTCCCAAACCTCACCCACGCCCAGCAGTCCCTCACAGCCCAGGGAGATCTCACAGGGACTCCTGCAGCTCTCCCTCCCCACATCCTTGGGCCATCTGACTGCAGGGGGACAGCAGGGAGACAAAATTCAAGCAGCAGCAATTGGTTTTGAGCCATTTCTAGCACATCTGAGCCCCTAAAAGTGAAACCCAGTGATCCTGACTGTCTGTTTGCATGGAATGCTCTAATTAATGCTGCCCAGCACTTGCTTAAACTCACATGTTTATGAAGGGACTCATTTTTTCCCTCTTCTGCCTCTCACCAGCACAGATTTCCACATCTTCAACAGGGCAACGTTAGTCTGGGAAGGAGAAATTGGCTCCAGTCATGAAGACTCCATTACTGGCAGAAAGGTGTGAACAGCAAGCATGTCTGGCAGCTGGATTCATTATCCCACCGTGTCCTTTATAATGGGAAATGAAAAGCCCATTCTGATAACTACACTTTATTATAATAGGTCAGAAGAAGTGAAAGGCATCATCTTATAAAATTAACTTCATAAAGACTGTCTTAAAAAAAAAAATAAAAAATCTCCCTGCCACTTTATCCACTGCATCTCCCTGCAGAGATTTTTTTCTTCTCCTAGGAGGGAGTGACTCCCAAGCCTTGTCCCACTGGCTGTCTTCACTTTTCCCCTCCGTCAGAGGGAACGGATCTTTTTCCTCCTAATCAGCCCCAGACACTTGTTTTGCCAGGTGCAATAAATGCCATGTCTTTGTCGAGACAGAAAATAGTCAGCAAAGGAGTTAAAATTAAAAGAGACACCCACCCCCCTAAGGTCTTTGCAAGAAGCAAAAAAATCTTCTTTGTAGGAGAGTCAGAATATGGAGATAAATGCAGCTGATAACCTGTTCCCTGCTCTGCAATACCTTGCTGCTGCTTTTCTGCTCAAGTGCAGTCTCCCAGATGATAATAATTCTGCGATTTAACAGCTTTGTGCAACGTGTTGGACTGCAGCTCCCACAGGTGAAAGGCAAGGCATGGCCAGGGGATGATAAAAGCCCTCCCACACTCAGGGCTGGCACCTGATCTCACTCTGAATTTTGCCCACCACAGCTCATTGGCAGGGACTGACAATTGCTGCAAATTTAAGAGAAATCACAGAAAAAATGAAAAGTTCTCAGATATACTCTGCAAAGAAAAGGAGGAACAAGTCCATCCCCAAACACACAACTCCAACAACTGCATCCCTTGGTGGAACAAGCACCAGCTCTGCCAAGCTCTAAGCACACCCTGGACTGTGTCTATCCCTCAGGCAGGAATCTTTTAAGAAGTGTTTTTCTGAATATAATCATTCCCCCTTTGAGGAAAATGAAACACAGATCTTCTCAAAACATTATAAACCACCTGAAAACAGCCTGATTTTTAATATTCATGGAGTTGGTGCAGACAGGGGGAAGGAGGATGGAAGGGGACACTCTGAAACAATTGGAACTTCCAATGAAGGCTGCGTGGATCTCATGTGATAGATTCTTAAAGGAGCCCAATTTTCAGAAATTGCCAGGGCTCCAATCTGTGAAAATGTGGCCTTTCACAGATCTCCAATTCAGCTTGAGCTCCTTTTGAAGAAAAAAAACAAGTCTGGCCATAAAAGCCCCACAATTTGGTAGCAAAAATTAGCAGCCTTCATGGGATAGCAATCCCTTTGTCTCTCTTCCCCTAACTGTGGCTCTTGGGAAAGAACTAAGCACCATTTTACCTTTTGTTATTTTTCCAGGTAGTAAAGAGAAGAGGAGAATCTCATAAAGAACAAAAATGGGTGGAAAAAAACACACCCACAAAAGCTAAATCTTCACATCTCGCCCAAAGCAGCCCCTATAATTGAACAGCATTTCTCCCTCTGAATAAGATAACAATATGCTTAAAAAAAAAAAAAAAAAGAATAAATAAATCCTTTGAGGGTGCAAGAAAGGGCAGAAGCTCCAGGAGGAGGTGGCAGGACATGCTCTGGAGCACTGTCACCCCCAGCAATGCCACTGGGGCTGGGGTGAAATGATGTGAACCTGAGGCTTGTGGAGCTCTGCTACAGAAGGATTATTTTGCAGGCAGAGCTGCTGATCAGAACATTCCTGACTGCCCTGAAATACCTTCGTTAAGCACCACCAGCCCAAGAAACAGAACTTGGCATCCCCAAACTCCAAAAGGAAGGAGCTCCTCCAGGATGCCGCAGGAACACAAACAATGTGCAGGGCAAGGCTGAGCACTTAAGCCACAGATCCATAAAAACAGTGTCCAAAAGTGTAAAAGCAGCCAGGGCAGGGATTCCCTGAGCTGCCAGTGCTGAGCAGCTCGAAAACTCCACTCTTGAGAACACCCAGCTCCCTTGTTTTGCTGTTCCAGGGGCCATTTGAGAAGGGGGACAGAGTTCCTCCGTAAAACTCAAAATATGGAAATACTTGTTTGGGGGAATAAATAAATATATAGATACATACATAATGTGTTATAGATATATCTGGAAATACGTTGGCATAACATATGTATTTTTCTGGGGTAATACATACTGAGTGGGCTGGTGGTGCCCAGGCTGGCTGTCCCTTGCTGTCCCCAGCCAGGCTTTCTGGACAGGCTAAGAGTGCCCCCTGCAGCCCTGCCAGCCCTTCCACTGCCACAGGATTGCTTGCCATTCCCAATAAATCCTAACAAAAGGCAAACTAAGACAGGTTCCTAAATGCAGACAGAGCCCAAAGCCCCAGAGCAGAGGCAGCTGATTTAAAGGCACAAACAAAGCAATCCAGGAGGGTGAAGAGCTTGGCAGAGCTCTGTCCTGCCTGGTTTGAGCTGCTCCAGAGGGAAGGAGGGATGGCAGGGGTGAAAGGAGTGTGCGCCCCTCCAAGCTGCTGGTTTTGCTTTGAGGATAAATCCCCAACCTCTGAACATCCCACGGAAATGAAAGGGATGCTCCACGAGCACTGGCACCAGCTGGAAGCTGCACATTCCCTGCAATATCCATCAGATGTTCCTCTGCCCCTCCTCTCCACAGCTCTGAGGTGCCAGACAACACAGGAGGGAAAAAACACACACCAAAAACCACACCAAAAACCCCCCACAGTGCCTGTGCTTGTGATGTCCAAAACCTCCCAGCGCCTCCAACTGAACCTTAGTCCCACCTTTGTCGGCTCGAGCTTTGTGAGCGTCAGGCCTGGAGTTGAGAGTGTTGGGATTTAAATCAGCAGAGCTCCTGTGCTGGGGCTGGGAAGCCCAGGGGGTTCTGCCTGCATCTCTCAGGGTGGAACTGAAGCAAAAGCATCCAAGCCGCACAGCACAAAAACAGATTTTTGCTCTTCTAGAGGGATTTTTGTGTTGTGACCATCATCAGCCAAGTCGTGGATTGCCTGAAATCCCCAGAATTCATCCCAAATCGGAGTTGCAGCACAGAGCTTTCCCCACACCCTGCAAGGAAACAACCTCCCAGGCGTGCAGGAATCGCCTCTCACCCAGCACCACACACAAATGAAGGAGGTGGAATTCCATGAAACACAAATCACAGCCAGGAAACACAAATTACAGCCAGTCTGAGGAGTTTCAAAGGGTTAAATAATTCCTCAGCTCCCTCCCTTTGGATAGAAATCTCACAAAAGCACCCGGTTTTTGCTAGGACAGGGGACACAGAGGCCACCTGCCAGCACAGGGCCCTGTGGGTGGGAGCTGTCACCCAAATTTTGCAACTGGGAGCTGGAAAAATCCCTCCTGCATCCACCAGCAGAGAATCTGCAAGATCTGGATCTCTGCCCCTCTCTGCAAAGGGCACCTGGCAGAATAACTCATTCAAATTCAATCCTCATAGATTTTCTAGGACTTCCACATGGGATCAGCACCAAGAACCACTTTTCCATGGGTTAATCCCCCAACAAACCCTCCTCCCTCACAAACCTGGCCCACGGCTTGGGGCAGAGAGCAAAACACTCCTGCCCTGGGAGCAGCCAAGATGCTTTTCCTTTCACAAAGTTGCACTTTTTCAAGATGGAACAAGGGTTAAACCACAGCACAAAAAACCAAGGACGCACAGATCATCCCAAAATCCCTGCCCAAGTGTAACTTGCCAAGCCACTTGTCTTCACACTCGGCAAAATTCTTGTTTTATTCCACAAGGACAACAAAATTCACAATATTCACCAGCTGAGAAAGACCCTGGATGAAAATCCCACCAGCCCCACACCCCAGAGCAACCCCCCAGAGGCAGCAAAGCCTTTCCTACCTGAAGAGCTCCCTGATTTCCCTGGCAGTGGCCTGGAAGGGGATGTTCCGGACCAGGATCTTGGAAGTTTTCTGCTTCTTGACGGTTTGTTTCTTCCGGGCTGATTTCACAGCAGGCCTGGGAAGCCGAAGGAAGGACAGGTAAAAACCATGGGCAGCAAAATCCCTTTGAACTGAGGCTCCTTCAGGATTTGGGATGCGGAAAAGTGAAGCACCGGCTCACATCAGAATCCCTGCTCCTGACAGCAGAAATGCCACACAGGACACCAAGAAGGACCAAATTCCAGAGATTTAAATCCTACAACTGACAATTAAATAGTCCATCTTGCTCCAATGGAGATCCTGAACTCACATTTGCCACTAATTTGTGTTTTGTCACCAAATCTTGCCCGTTTAATTGTTAGGAGAATGCACTGATGAATATATTTTTAAAAATTAGCTTAATGTAAGCTAATTTGGATTCTTTTTCTTGCTGGCTTATAAAACATCAAATGAAATTTTGCAACAGAGCATTAATTTTTTTTTACTTCAGGAATTGTATTGCATTTGGACAAGGTCAGAATTGACCTAACACAAGACAGCAGCTTATTTCCTAAAGCAAAGCATTTCCCATTGTGGGCTGGATACCTTCTGAAGGGATTTTCACAATCAAACTGGATAAAAATGGTTTCGGAAAGAACTGAAATACAAAGTGCAGACACAGGGAGCTGTCAGGCTGCTTGTGGGCCCCAGGAGCCAGATTTTCAAACAAATTGTGACATTTAACACATCTCACCTCCAGGAGGGTTTCCAAAGTGTCTAAAGGATGGTGTTTAGGTGCCAACATTCAAATATCTGGATTAATTTGCAACTTTGCATTTAAAGTATTCTATGCTGAGGAAGAACTAGGAAGGAAACCATCAAAACCAAGACTAATTCCAAGTAAATTCACCCACAGGTAACCATCTCTTCGGCCCAGACAAAATGAGGGAAATCCAACCTTTTTTTACCAAGAAAGAACCATGGTTTTGACTTGATTTGATCAGAAGCTACCAAGCATTATTACAACTTAAATTATTATTACAGAGGTAAGAGGTGAGCCTTACCTGACAGCTCTCTCTGAAAGTTTCACTTCTACTTTATGGCCATCTATAGTGCAGCCCTAGGAGTTAAAACAAAAAAACCAAAAAGCCAAACCAACCAAACAAAAAAAACCAACCAACCAAACAAAAAAAACCACAACAAAAAAACAACAAACCCAAAAAACAACAAAACAAAAAAAACCACAACAAACAAAAAAAAAACACAAAAAAGGAGAAAAATTATTAATATAAATAAATATATAAAAAAGTTAGAAGTCAAAGCAGCACTAAATAAGCATTAATCAGAATTTGTTCTCACTCTGAGCAGGGATCTGGTTCTCTGCACCTCTCTGCAAAGGGCACGCGGCAGGAAAACTCATTAGAAGTCAATCCTCGTACATTTTCTGGGAATTCCACATTGGATCAGCACTGGGAGCCACTTTTCCATGGGCTTTATCCTTAACAAACCTTCTTCCCTCCCAAACCTGGCCCATTTTAGAGGTTTCTCTACCTGCCCAGAGGCACTCCCAGCACTGACACCCCCAGCTCCATTTAGAACTCCTAGGTTCACCCAAATCTCTGGGATTTGAGAGAATTCCAGCCTGGCAAGGCTCAAGCTCACCTGGAGCCGACGCAGAGCTTTCTGGGCACCCTCTGGCTTCCTGTATTCCACAAATCCAAAGCCCATGGAAAGCAAAGTGCCTGCCAGAACAGAAAGGGGATTTGTTAAGAAAATAGTCACAATATAAGACATAAAACCAAACCAGGAGCAAGCACTGATGGCCAAAACTGGGGGGATAAAAACTTAATATCCACAGGAAAAGCGCCAGGCTGCCCATGCCTGGACTTGGATGCCCCTCATGAGCACCCGAGTTTTTTGAACGAGGCACTGGCTCTGGAGCAGCTGTTTTTGGTGCTGATGTGAAGAGAAAATAAGAGATGTTGCACACAAAACTGATTTTTTTGCTTTACATCATCTCAGTGCAACTTCCTTAAATCAAACACTAAGTCCTGCAAAGCCACTGCTGCTCACAGGGGAAGAGATCCCATCATGGACACTCAGACATTCCATATTCTGGAGTGGGGAACTGATCTCTTCTCACAGGGGAAGGGATCCCATCACAGACACTCAGATATTCCATAGTTTGGAGTGGGGAATGGATCTCTTCTCACAGGGGAAGGGATCCCATCACAGACACTCAGATATTCCATAGGTCTAGAGTGGGAAACTGCCTCTTCCATGATGAAGGAGAGACATCTCTGGCCCACTCAGATATCCAGGTAGTCTAGAGTGGGAAACTGCCACTTCCATGATGAAGGAGAGACATCTCTGGCCCTCCCTGCATAGCCCAGGTGCAGCACCTGGGGTCACACCACACCCCTGAGGAGCCATAATTAAGGGATGATTAACAATGACGGGAGAAAACTGCCCATTTTCAGCTCCAGGACCTCGGGGCAGTGCAGAGATGGCCCTGAGTGCCACAAGGGATCAGTGGTGCAAGCTCAGCCCACACTCGGGTGGTGCTGTCTGGTCAGACCCAGCAGCAGAATGAAGAATTCCCCTTATTTCTTTATCTCTCAGCAGATCTAAGTTTTCAAATATCCCATGAGAGGGGGATATTTGAAAAGGATCCCAAGGGGAAATCCCAGAGAGATTTCCTGTGATTTCCCAGAGAGAAGCCACAGCCCCTGCCTTAGTCCAACTCCAGGAATGAGCAGAGCCAACACAACAGGCACAGCCACTCGTCCCTGCAGCCTGGGGGCTCAGGGCTGGCAGGGAGAAGGCAAACCAAGCCCACTCAGCTCAGCTCTCAGGCAGGCAGCCTCAAGCATCCATCACTGGGATAATGCAGGGGTCAAACCATGGCGGGGCGTGGGCTCCTTTCAGCCTGCATCCCGCTCTCTTCTGGGAGCCTGAAGGAGTTTGGCTTCTCCATCTCAGCATCTCGAGAGAAGGCCATGTCTCCACAAATCCCACAATGGAGTTGAACCTCCTAGACGGAGCCCCGGTGTGGGTCTGGGCGCTGCTTGCAGCCATTTTGATGGGAACACTTCTGGAAGCGCTGAGGGTTTCACCGGCAGGGACACGAATGCTCAGCCCGATGAATGCTGAGGCGATGCCACACCTGAGCCCCGCAGCAACCAGCCGAGGGGAGGAACTGAACAGCAGCAGCTAGAGTACCTGCTTTGTCTTTCTTCTTGGATATGGTGCAGCTCTTCAGGGCTCCCACTTTGGAGAACGTCTGCAAGGAATTGGGACACGTGACTCAGTTCCCTTTGTCGCAGGCTCGCGGCTCCGCTGGCAACGTGGCCCTCGTGCTCACCGCCCACCCCCCAGCACACACCTGACAGGCTCAGCAGCTGAGCCTTCCCTCGTGAAATTATCTCTGTGCAAATATCCACGCACAAAAAAAAAAAAAAAAGAGGTTAAAGATAGCAAGACAAGTGCTGCCAGAAATTCCTCTGCTGCTCCTCAGAAACAGTGCAGAGATCTGAGAGAGGAACACCAGGGATTACAGGATGCTCTCAGCCAGGCAGAGGCCTTAAGGGTAGGTGACTCCTGCGATGTCCCTAGAACACAGCTCCTCCCAAAAATGGGGGGCTAGAGGGGAGCAAACTATTTATTTGACCCCCTTGAAAAGCCAGAAGGCAGAAAAAGAAGAGGGGACAAGTCCCAGCCCTCCTCTGGATCAGAGTCTCCCCACAGTCTTACAGCTCCAGGATTCCAGGGCCACAGAACGTGGCATTTTACAGGGCTACAAAAAGTGGCAGAGATGGGAACCCCCAGCTGCTTCTCCTTGTTTTGCTATTAACACCCCCCAGGATTTAAGGAATGCCACACTCTCTCCCAGGTGCTTTGCTGAGGTGAAGCAGCTCGAGGTCAGCAGAAGCTGAGATGAAAAGCACATCCCTGGAATCATCATTTATTGATTCACTGCCTTGGTATCAGAGCTGCAGCAGTGCCATCACAGAAAACATGGGAAATCAGGAACGTTAGAAGATTTCCTACTGCCTCCACCTGTCTCCAGGTGGAATTAAACCACACCAAAGCAGTTCCAGATGCATTTGTCTTAACTGACACCTGAAGTGACATTCCCAGTGCTCTCTCATCTCCCGCTAGGCCACACAGGCTGCAGCTCAGCTCCTTTAAACACTGTGTCCTTATTGCTCACCTCCTTCAGTGTGTCTTCTGTGGTGGCAAAGTTCAGGTTTTTGATGAACAAGGTACACCCAGGGATATTTTCTTCTTCCTCCTCCTCATCTTCCTCCTCCTCCTCCTCTTCCTGTGCTGCTGCTTCCTCTGAGTCTTTTACAGCTTCACCTGAAACAAGAATAAACCTACCTTTGCACGAGGGAACAAAGCTGAATTTTGGGGGAGAAAGGTTGGTTGTATTTAGGAAGGGAAAATGTCCTCACAGTGGGAAATTACCCAGACAAAGAACATCCAGGGGCAGAGAAACAGGCACGGGGAGCCCCAGCAAGGCTTACCTGCTCCCAGCCCTGCTCCATCCTCCTTTTCTGCACCCCCAGCTGGTTTTTTCTGAGGGGCTGGGCTGAGGAAAACACCCATTGGAGCCCACTCCAGATACAATGGCACAGAATGAAACTGGGAAGAGAAGACAGGAGAGAAATGAATGAAGGCCTGAAGGAAAAGCTCTCCTCTCAGCTTCGTTTTCACCTTGTTCTGTAATGGCAAACAGCAGTGGAAAAGCTGAGTGACCTTTCCAGCTGACCAAGCTCTATCACAGAGGGACCCAGCCTCACACAGGACCGTGTGGCACACTCCTGGATTGGGAAAGGGAAAAGAAACACTCCAGATGTGTCCCTGTCCCTTCTGCAGCATCCTCTGCAGGCTGAGCCCTGTTCTAAATCTAAATCCTAAAGGGCAAAGCATCTCCCTAAACCCAAAGGGCAGAGCTTGGGAACAGCAGTGGCTCTGGGATAACACAATTCCCAAACTCCCCGTGCCCCTCACACTCGGAGCAAACCCTTCTGCAGCTTCCCACCTCACCTTGGAGTAGGCCAGCCTGGTGAAGGCCTGCTTGGCCTCTGTTGGCTCCAGGAACTCCACGATGGCTGTGATCCCTCCCTCGGGCAGCAGCACCCGGCCCAGGCCACCGTGGTGCCCAAAGAGCTCCTGCAGCTCCATGGCACTTGTGCCAGCAGGGAGGTTCTTCACCAGGATCACCGTCTTGCTCCTTTCTCCAGCAGCCTGGACAAGAAAGAAAGGGAACGTGGGATGTGAAAGAGCAAATCCAGCAATTTTCTAACTGGAGATTTCAGATCCAGCATGCTGTGCTCTCCCTCTCTCTGTGTTGCCCCATTCCCTGATCCAAAAGGATGGAGTTTGTAAAATTTCCTGTAAGATCCACATCCCACTCCAACCTCCCAGTTCCACAAGTGCTTGTGGATGGAGGTTTCTGATGCCTTTAGGATTTTTAGGTTCTGTTTTTCATGAATCTGGGATTTTGGTGTGTAGCTCTAGGTGCCATATAAAGTGTTAAAAACCTCTGTTCTCAGCATTTTAGACAAAGTAATTCCTCTCAGCTGGAAAATCCAAGGACATTTTGCTGCCTCAGAGCCCCAAAATATGTAAACAACAATGAATTTGGGGGAGCAAGCTTGGGGTGGTTGACATCATCACCTGAAGGTGGAATTGGAGAATTGAGGCTTGATATGTCAATGGACAGAACTTACAAAATGTGAAGAACTCATGACTCAATGTCCATTTCAGGTGTAGCCTCACGAGCAGGCTCTGTCTCCTAAATGCACCTAAAGGCCTTTCATAAATTAATCTGTGTTTATTATTCTAACTTTGTCTGGCCTCTGTTTCAGATAACCTTGTTCAGGCATCATTTCAGCTGCAGATCCCCCCGGGATGGACACAGGGCCCCTCCCTGCCTCCAGCAAGCTCACCACCATCCTAAGGCCTTCATATTATGGGTTTCACCCATCTCAAGGGCAGCTACATTTCTGAAAACCATCCTAAAGTCATCATATTATGGACTTCACCCATCCCGAGGGCAGCTGCATTTCTGAACGAATACAACAACATTCCCGGACTCATCAGGGAGGGTTCAACCCCTCAAGAGGCTGAGGATTTAATTCCCAATTTCAAAGAGAGATGAGAACACCAGGATGAGAAGAAGCAGGTCCCACTGATGCCTCTCACCTGGCTGAAGGAATCCAGGCTGACTCCGTTCTCCACGAGGAACTGGCGGATTTCCTGGACCAGCTCCGTTTCTCCCAGAGCCACTCTCACTGCCACGCTGTCTTTGCCCTCCTGCAGGCAAGGATTCAGTCACCAGAAATAGGTACCAGAGGGAATGGGGCAGGCAGCTTGAGGGGGAAATGCTCCAGGCTCCTCTGGAGCTGCTGGAAGTTTTGCTGTTGCAATCTGAACACTTCTCAAAGTAAAACAAAATTTAAAGGCCGGATCTGGGCTTTAGGGTGTAAATTGCCATCAGCTTCTAGTTATGTAGGAATGCTTAATTCAGGCACAGGAAAGAGTGGGAAGGAGGGCTGGGAACAAGGAATCAATCGGCTCAGACACCACAGAGGTGCCAGAGCACCACAGACCTGGGGGGTGCTCATGGATGCACTGAAACTTTTGCTGTCCAAGCCCAGGAATGCCCTGACCACAAAGAAACAGGCAAGAAAGTGATGTCCCACCCCAGCCGATCCCTAATCCAACTCACAGCATCCAGCACTTGGCTCTTGGAAGCGTTGTACTTGTGAGCCATGGCGTCGGCCACGGCGTTCGTCCCCACAAAGAGCGTGTTCCAGTTGTGGGAGCTGGGGAGGGAAACGCAGCCAGGGTCAGGCACGGAGCCCCTTCAGCAATAATTCCAGGGAAAAGGAGCTCTGAAGGCAGGCAGGGTGAAGAGAGAGGGAAAGAAGGGTGGAATACCCTTAAATAAGGCACAGGATGACTTCAGAGAAAGCAGAAAGGCAGCTGAGCTCTGCTCAGATACTTCTTTCAAACTCATTTATCACACAGCAAGAAAGAGTTGCTACGAGCTTTAGAAATGCAGGTGGCCAAGAGGAGAAAGGCCCAACTGATCTGAAACCATTACCCTGAAGAATTACAGAATCAGAGAAATTATTAGAGAATTAATTCATACACAAAGCCATTCAAACCCCCATTCCTCTCAATTTCTGCTGCTCATTGAGCTATGGGACAGAGGAGTCAGGGAGGGAAGAGAGAAAGGAAACAGAGCTGCACAGCAAATGTGCTATCAACTTTCAGGAATATTTTATCAACTTCAGGAACCTCTACAGCCCCTGCAAAGACCGCACGTGCACTCCTGGGGTCTGGCAGCTTGAGCTGTACCTGGCACTGTTGGCTTTGTCCTTGGCCTCTTTGCGCTTTTTGTAGGAGGAAGAATCTTCTGCGTCTCCATCTTCCGTTTTTTCCTTTTTGATCGTGGAGGGTAAAAGATGCATCATTCTGCCCTGGAAGACAGGAAGAAGAGGTCCAGCAGCTCTGGAACAGTCCACAGAAGTCCATGAACTAAGCAGAGTGGAGGAAATTTTCTGGCACCTTTCCTGGTTAAACAGCTTAGGTGGGAGGAGGGAATTCTGCTTCCCAAAGGAGACACGCCTGCAAGTCAGAGGGGCCACACAATTTAAGAGAGATTTGGAGGTCCTTCCCCACCTGGACCAGGATTTTGGTGTCTGCAAGGCTTTTCAAACCCCCAAACAGCACAGCAGAAGAGACTCAACCTTTTTACCAAAGCCCAGAAGCAAACTCTGGGCCACATTCCCAACAGACATTCCCACCAGCTGCTGTACCTGGAACACCTGCCCATCCAGCTCTGCCAAGGCCTTCACAGCATGCTCAGGCATCATGTAGGTGATGAAAGCAAATCCTTTGGGTTTCTTGGTCAGTTTGTCGATGGGGAAGTGGATCTCGGAGAGGGGTCCTGCGGGAGGCAAGGCCGGGTGGTGACAGCTGGCCCTGCACAGCTCTGAACTGGCAGCTCCTGGTCACCATCAGGGATGAGGGCAGAGCAGCTCGGGGAGGCACCAGGAGCTGCAGGGGGACAGGGTGGGCCCAGCACAAGCACCCCAAGCCCAGGTGTGGCAGCTCGGGGGCTCTGACAGGTGACACAAACCAGGACAGCTCGGAGCAGCTGCATTTACCTTCAGTCAGGGACAGACTCCCACAGCCCCTCTGCCCCAGGATGCCCAGAAAACCTTAAATCAACTTTAAATTCAAGCTTCCACTTGGCCTTCCAAACCTGAATCTGGTGTAACTCAAGGATTCACCTCTCACCTGCAGTAAATCTGCCAAGCAGGCTCACATTATCCCACCAGGCAATACCAATGTGGCAGCTGGGCCATATCCCAGGGATGTGGGACAGAACTTTGTCCATTCCCATCCACCAGGAAAACCTCTGGACAAAGGAAAGAAGGTGCCCTGCAAGTCCCAGTCCCACGGCAAACACTCACCGTACTTTGAAAAGATCTTCTCCAAGTCCTCCTCAGTGCTGGTGAAAGGGAGATTCCTGACAAAGAGCCTCCCTGATTCAGACAAATCCTCTTCTTCCTCATCATCCTTCAGCTGTCTTTGCCACGGCTGGCTAGCAGGTTTTGCTGGAATGGTTTCTTTTGGGGTGCTCCTGCAGCGGGAAACCTCCACACAGCGTCCCCCTAATCCCAAACACACACAGAGGGGTGCTGGGTGCTTCCCAAGGCCAGGAGCAAACAACAACAACGTGAAAAGATCCCAAAGATTCAGAGCAGTGACAATTACAGCCCCACAGGCCCTGAGCAGGACTCAAAAATAAAGGGGAGGTGGGGGCTGCAAGAGATGAGTTCGTAACAATCAGGATGGCAACAGTTCCCTTTCTTTTCAGAGCTCCAGCCTGCTCCAAGCAGCTATCCCCATTCTGCACACAACATTCAAAAATAGAATTTCAGCAGCTCCTCTGAGGGTTAGGCCAAACAACATCGTTTTATCCCCAAAACCGCCCCGAGCACACGGCAAAGCACGAGGGCCCCAGAGCACCGCTCCCGTCACAGCACCTGCATTATCCCACGTGGGCTGAGCTGAGGAACAACCCCCCCAAGTTATTCCTCAGTTTTCCACCTGGGAAAAACCCCAATCCCAGGAGCTGCTTGTGCAGGGAGCACTCGAGCAGCTGAGCTCCAGCCCTGCCGTGGGCAGCAGCCGGAAGAAGGAGGAACAAACAGCCCTTACCCAGGAATTCTTTTTTCCTCTTCAAGGCCCTTTGCATTTCTCCTTCACTCTTCAAGTCAACAAAGATGTAACCTTGGAGGAAAGGAAGGTTCAGCTGAGCATCATGTGGGGAACACACACAGCCACTAATTGGGTAATTAAGGGTGAATTGGGCTTGCCTTAATATAGATTCCTCTAGATAAAGCATTCAGCTCCCATGAAAAGTTTCCATCCAGCCTGGAAATGGAAGCCAGACTGGAAGGCTGCCTTTTCAAAGCTCATTCTCCACACACAAATCAAAAAAAGCCTGATTTAGCAGCTGGGAGAGGCTTTCCCAGGTGCCCCCAAGAGCAAAGCAAAGCCACAGCCGTTGTTGGGCTGTGAAAGGAAAGGAGCAGACAGCAAAGCTGCCAGGACCTGCTCCACGCTCCTGCCAGGAACCTCCCAGCCCAAAACACAAATCAGCCCAGCCCTGGTGCTGCTGCAGCTCTCCCAGGGGAGCAGGCCTTTCCTTGGCACAGACTGGGGCGTTTGGAGGAGTTCTGGCCGCAGATCAATAAAAAAAGGCTCCTGAGGGAGCACAGCCAACATCGCTCTGCCCACGGCATCCTGGGGACAGCAAGTAGGGCAGGAGAGCTGCAAAGTCACAGAAAGGTCTGGAAGAATCAGGCCACGAGCCAGGGATTTGGAATTGCAGATTCAAAAAGCAGAGTTGTGATTGAGAGGTCCCTGAACTCACAAATCCAACCCTCCTTCCACACACAGCTCTCACCTGAATTCTTCCCCTGGGCCTTTCTTCCCATCCGGATTGCCACTGGCTTTAGAGGGGAGAAAAATTCCCGAATTTTTTGCTGCAGGAAGAATTAGAATTGTTTGAATAATTTCTCAGATATAGGAAGCAGCACATGGAGACTTACGTTTTTATATAAAAAACACCCCATGCATATCAAACAGATCTCTGCACAAAGCCACTCCAAAACCTTCCCTGACTGCCCATACAACCCTCAAAACAGGGAAAAGTGAAAAGTTTCTGCAAAAATCTTGCAGAGTTACACTCTGAGAGCCCCCCTGAGCCTCCCTCCCCAGCCAGGAAACCCAGCTTGCCTCGGTGATGTTTGAGGGGGCCCCACGAAGTCTCACTGTGAACGGAGTGCTGGCTTCCCCCGAGCTGCCCTGGGCCTGCACAGAGTGGGGGAAAGAAAAGGGGGAAAAAGCTGAATGAAAGAAGAAAAATCCCAGCACAACCAGCTGGGCTTATCCAACAAACAGGAGAATGAAGAGTGGGAGAGAACAGCAGGAGATTCTCACAGCTGTGTGGAGCAGGAGGTGCACAGTCACTAAAAACTGGGCTCTGCTGCTTCCAGGACAGCATTTCCTGGGAAAAAAGCCTCAGAAAAGGGCACTAGCAGCACTTGTTTGGAAGGCCCATCTTGGGGAATTGAATCAGCACTGAAGAGATTCAGCAAACTTTTGAAATGGGGCACACCAAAGATGAACTGGTACCCCGTGGGTCCCGCAGCTTTCCCAGCTCAGCTCATCCCTGTAGGGACTGGCAGGCACATTATTCATAAAGCTTCCAGGGAAGACAGAAGTCTAATTCAGCTGTACCTCCAGCATGGATCCTTTTTTCTTCTTCTCCACCCGTGTTCCTTGCTCTGTTTGTTGGGCTTTTGGCTTCGCCCTTTTCTCAGGCTGGGTTTCTGCAATGCCCGAATCCTCCTCGGTCTCACTTTCCTCCTCGCTCTCTGTTTCTTCCTCCGTGCTAGACGAGGAGGAAGAATCCTTCACCACTTTGGATTTCAGGTAATCCATATCTGAGAGGTCTTTGCTGGTAGCTGCCTTCTTCCCTCCTTTCTTTGCTGCCAGAGAGGAGAGATCAGAGAAGGTTTTTTCACTCTGCTCTCCCCCCAAGCCAGGAAAAAGCTGAGGACTGACACAAACATGACCACCACCTCCCCCTCCTCTACATTTTCCACGGAAAAGGATTGAGAACAACAGAACAATTTCATCTCAGCACTTCCAGGCTGACAATCTGGATTTCAAAGCAATAGTTCACATAAAATGAATTAGAAAGGGGTTTGAGGTGCTCCAGAGCAATCTCATCTCAGCCCTTCCAGGCTGACAATCTGGATTTCAGAGCAACAGTTCATATATAAAACAAGTTAGAAAGGGTTTGAGGTGCTCCAGGACTAAGCATTTTGCCACAATTTTAACTGAATATCCCAAGCAGGCCTCAGAGAAGGTTTCCAAGTGTTCAGTTTTACAGTGAAAAGGACACGGTCACACCTACATTTGAGCCACCCAAAAAGAGATGAGGGCAGCAGGGAAAACATCAGAACAGCTGAATGAAACACTGTGTAGGGAGGGAGGGAAGCTCCAAACCCACCCCCAACCCCTGCTGCAGGGGCACTGGGGTCTGAAATCCACACACCAGCCTGCAGCCCAGACCTCTGAGCCTGCAAAATGAACCCAAAACTTCAATTAATTCATTCACTTCAAAATTAGCTTTCCTTTCAGGAGCCAAGGTACTGAACCCTGTCCCTTCCCATCAATCCTGCCAGGCCCAATTTCCAGAAATGGAAAAACATCAGACAGCTCCACAAACAACCACAGGTTCCTAGATGAGCAAAAAGCATTTAGGAAATCCTGCAGATGGAAGTGGCTGCAGGCTGGGAAAGCATTCAAAGGGAAGCTGCAGATGTTTGCCCTGCTACCGTTCCCTAACACTGCCCTAAAAATACAGGGAAAGCACAAATGCCAAATCCAACTCTGCATTTCCCACATTTGCCCAAAGCTGGGGAGCAGTCACACACCCCCAGCACACAGGATTTTCTGGCTTCAACAATCCCCCTCCCAGTGACACCGTCAGGGTCCAATCCTGTCAATGCCACTCACAGTCACCGTGACCACGACAAGCAAAGGGTGACAGCTCCCTTGGGTACCTTTATCTTCCTCTTCATCTTCAGAGTGTTCATCCTCATCCTCACTCAGCTCTTCAGACTCGTCGGAATCAAAGTTGAGGTAATCAGCTACCCCTGATTTTCCCTTCTTGGGCTCCTCTGCCAAAGTGTCGTTAGCCCAAGTGGCCACCTGGGACCGCTTCTGGTGAACCACCAAGAACTCCTGGAATGTTTTATCTTCTTCCAGCTGTGGGAAAAATGCAGACAAGCTGTGAAAAGAGACTCATAGGGAACTGGAAATTCAAGGTATCACCTCATTTCCAGCAGTGTAAAACCAAAAAAATCCCTTAAGGGAAGCTCAATTTACACTGACAAGGGGAATTAAAGTGATTAAAGTCTTCTCAAGGTGTCTCATTCCTAATATTTTTTTAATAATTGGTGTTTAGGAAGTGTTTTAATGAGGAAAACAAAACAATAAAAATAGAAAAAAGCCATACAAGTTCAATGTGACGTAGTTAAACCCAGAATTGCTGCAACAGAATTGATCTGGATGCAGTGTGTGGTCATAAAAATCTGAAAATTAAAACCATTTAATTAAATTTAAGTAAAACCATTTGACTGAGCGTTAAGAAACTGGATCCCAGCGTTGGGGCTATTAAAAGGATTTTTACAGGAGAACTGGGCTGTCACAGCCTGAATTAACAGCACGGGAGACAGGACAGGAAGGAACTTTTGAGCAGCAAGAATGCAGGGGCTGCAATCCAACCTCAACTCACCTCCTTTAAGTTATCCACCGGATCTTTCTTCTTTTTATCCTTGGCGGAAAAAAAAACAAAGCAGAAAGGCTGATTAGAAGCACAGCCAATTGCAGGTTACCCAACAGCACAGCAAGCAGAGATCCTAAAGCAGAAAACACCAGCCCAGGACTCCACCATGTGCTGTCCCCATGGCTTTGTCCCCCTCTCCACAGCCCAGGCCACCCTTCCTCTGCCACTGCCACACATCAGAGCCTCCAGGAATCGGGCAAGACTCACTTTCTTCGTGCCTGCAGGAGCTGCACCGGCCAAAGGCTTCTTGGGCTGCTGCTCTGAGGCAGGAACCTTCTGAGAGTGCTTGCTCCAGGCTTTGGGTTTTGTAGGGTCACCGAAAGACTTGCATAACTCCACCTGGGATGAATCAGGATTTGAATTAATCACAGGCTCAACAGTGTGCTCCTGGAACTGTGGGGTAACTGCACTCCAGAACCTCTGTCAGAACCCTGATGGGATGGAGGGTGTGTGCATTCTCACAGATGGTTATTTTAACAGCACAGAGCTACACATTCAACCAACATGGGAGAGTTAGGAGTGGACAGTCACAGAATCCCAGGATGGTTTGGGTTGGAAGGGACATTAAATCCCATCCCATCCCACCCCTGCCACAGCAGGGACACCTTCCACTGTCCCAGGCTGCTCCAAGCCCTGTCCAGCCTGGCCTTGGACACTGCCAGGGATCCAGGGGCAGCCACAGCTGCTCTGGGAATGCTATCCCAGGGCCTCCCCACCCTACAGGGAACAATTCCTTCCCAATATCCCATTCCTTAAGAATCTCAGGAAGATATTTTTAAAGATCAGCTCACCGTGACTCTGGAAGTGTCTATGAAGCTTTTGTTGAAGTGACTCAGGGCTGTTTGAGCTTCATCCTCAGACCTGTAGCCAATGAAGCCGAATTTCCGGAACCTGCCATCCTTGGTGTACTTCAGGCAACAATCAGTGAGTGTGCCAAAGGCTGCAAACAGCTTCCTGAAGCGATCCTCCTTCATCTGGGAAAAGGGGAAGGGCACAGGAAGGGAAATCAGCCACAGAGAAGATACAGAGAAGCTTTGTGGACAAGTCCAAACCAAAATATTCTCTCTCAAAAGGCTTCTGGAACGCTGTAGGAACCATGCCGTGTCATAGCAACATTGATAAAAATCCCTACTTCAGCCACCAAACCTTTTCATCTCCCCCACGAATGCACTACACAGGGATGCAGAACAGGGTGGGATCTTGCCGGGCACAACAGCACAGAGGGCACCAGCAGCCAAGCGCCAGGCAGCGAAGGGAGGGCAGTGACCACAACAACCTCTGCTCCCCACCCTGAGGGCCTGCCACCTGCCCAGCCCATGCCCCCCACGCTGCTTCCTGCACCCCACGGCACCTCCCTGAGCCCTCCGGGGCTCTCCCTGTCCAAGGTGTGCCACCATCCTGCCCCCGAGGTGTCCCCATGTTCCCCATCCCAGCACATGGCCACGACCTCCTATCCCCTCAGAATCCCACCCCCCCGGACATATCGCTGGTCTCCCTCCAAACCCTCATCCTTCCACCACTTCAGACCTTCTCTCCCGGGGGATCTCCCCCCTCTCCCCCATCCCCACCACACCCTCCCCTCCCGGTGCCTCTCCCTGCCCTGCATCCCATCCCCTCAGACCCATCCCTAGGCCCTGCACGCCCCTCCACCGGCCAACCCCGGCACTGCGCAGCTGCCTCACCCCATTGGGGAGATTCTTCACGATAAGCCGCGACATGGCAGCGACAGACGCCGAGAGGGGAGCACTCAGCGCCGCGCACGCCGCCCCATGGGCGCCGCCATAGTTCCCCGAGTCACGTGGGCCGAGGGCGACAGTGCGCATGCACCCAGGGGGACCCCGGATGTTGGTCCTTAGCAACGGCCCTTAGCAACGGGGCCCTGCCGGGGCGGGGGCCGCGGGAGCATCGCTGGCGCCCCGCGGGCAGGGAGCGGCAGCGAAGGGAGGGGAGCAGGGGCAGAATGAAGAGGGAACCCCACTGATCAGCCCCGGTTTCCCCGACAGGCGCGGCTGGAGTTCCCCGGCCCGTCCGCGCTGCTCGGCGGGGCCGCAGGAGGGAGCTCCGCGCCCGCCGCTCCGGGCGGCACGGAGCCAACGTCCCTCGGGGGGTGTTGGGTTTGCAAGCCGCAGAGTGCCTCGATGTTACGCCTTTAAGTCACGGAGGAGCGAAGGGGGACAGAGGGTCTGGCCCAGGGAAATCGTGGATCCTTGGGTGTATTCAAGGTGCCGGGTTGGACAGGTCTTGGAGCAACCTGGGATAGTGGAAGGTGTGCCTGCCCATGGCAGGGAGTGGGAACGAGATCCCTTCAAACCCAAACCCTTCTGGGATTCTATGAATAAAAGCAGCTTCCCTCCAAGCAACGGCTAAATAGCCCCACAACCAGGGGATAGTGTGTTTGGGCAGATCCCACAGATAGAGCAAAAATCACAGAATAATAATAAAAAAAAAAATCCCTCAAGGGTTACTAAACGCTGCAGGCCCTCTCCTATCTGGACATCCATCTACAGCTGCCTCATGAGGGGCAGCTCTGATCTCCGCTCTCTGTGACCAGGGACAGGACCTGAGGGAATGGCGGGAGCTGTGTCCGGGGTGGGTTAGGTTGGATATCAGGAAAAGGTTCACCCCCAGAGGGTGGCCAGGAGTTGGACTCCATGATCCTTGTAGGTGCCTTCCCACTCAGGATGATTTATGCTTCCATGATCCATTGCTGGAGGCTGAGCAGAACTGTTGTCCTTCAAGCATCTCCTCCTGCACACAGTCCCTCAGCCCTGCTGTCTCACACGAGCCTGAAACCCAACTTTACACCTTATTCCCAGAGGAAGATGCTCAGAAGAGCTCTCAGTCCTCACCGTTTCCTCCCCAGTTTGGCTCCTCACTGGACTTACCCCAGGGATAACTTGGAGCAATTCCTCCCCCTCACACCATCTTCTAACGCCCCTTTGGGCTGAGCCCACCCCAAAGGCTGGAAGCAGCAGGGAGATGGGCAGGAAGCTCTTTAGGGCGGGCAGCCCCAGCCCAGCCCCATCCCAGCGTCCTGGCAGGACTGGGGTGCAGCCTCTGGTCTCCCCACAGGGGAACAGCGAGGGAGGTGCATTTTCCAGGGACAGAGAGCAGACAATGGCCAGGCTGAGGGCATGGGAAGCAGGAGAGGGTGGGATGCTCTGGGAAGGCCATCAGTGCCCCCACAGCCCTGCCTGGGGGCTCCCAGGGCAGAGCTCCTTTGTCCCTTCCCCTGCCCTTCACGGGGGTCTCTGGGAGGTGCCACAGCACAAGGACCCAGCTCCCTCCCCCCCTTGCCCTCTGCTCCTGCCTCGTCCTTGGCCAGGCTGTCAGGGCTGTCACTTGGCATGAAGGCTGCCACTGACAGGACCCTCACAGCGTCACTAACGCATCCAGACCTTGCCCTTGTCACTGCTGTCCTCTCCAAGACACTTGTCCCCCTCCCCATGTCCTCCTCACCTGCTGTGTGCAGCCAGCAGCAGTGCTGAGCTCATGCCCACACTGACCTTGCCTGTTCTTGCCTCCTGAGCTGCTGGGGTGGGGAATAATCCTGGACTAAAGATCAATCCAAGCTGTGCCAGGCCCTTCTGCTTTTTGTAGGCACTCCCCTCCCTCCTCAGCTGCCCCTGGTGCTGCAATTTGCCTCCTCATTGCCTTTGCTGAAATTAGGGATGATTCTCCCCAGGCGGGAGCTTTGCCCCAGCACTCAGCTGCTGCAGCTGGGATTGCTAAGGATGCCTGGGAGCAGAGAGTTCTCCTGTTAAGTTTGGGAGAGCTTAGACAGGCTCTGGAGCAGGTACCCAGGTGACTCTTGATTCCAGTGTCCATGCAGGAACAGGGGTTTTACAAATCTGTGGAGATGCTCAGCCCTGCTGATCTCACTTTGAAAACAATTGATTTCATTCTTACCCACATGGAAAGGTTCAGTACAGAAGCACAAGTTTTACACACACTGACTTCAGATTTGATTCCCTTTTTGATTTCCTTCCTCAGGAAAAGGAGAGATTTTGAGACAAGATTTTAAGTGTACAAATGTGACACTGGGAACCTTATTTTTCTGGAAAACTGGAGATTTCAGGGAGATCAGAGATGGAGACTTGCACCTTTATCAGGTGGCTCTGCTGCACTGTGGAAGGTCCTTCCCCAAGGCAGGTTCAGTTCCAATCTGACATCCCAGCCCTGGGCAGACAAGAGGGAAACAGAGGCCCTGTCTTGAGAAGGCTCAAAGGACATTTTGGGAATATCCCAGTGCTTGAATATCTGCTCTGAAAATCATCCTTAACCATTCTGCTGCTGGCACAGAGCATGGGCAGTGCCAGTTTGGATGGTTCACTGGGGACATGCTCCAAAACAGAGTCAGGGAAGGGTCAGAATAAACCGTTTGGGATGTTTTTCCCCATGGAAATGATTGTCTTTGATGATGCCAGTGTGAAATCTTCCTGTCCCAATGTCCCTGTGTGTCACCTGTCCCCACAACAGGGTTTTCCCACTGTCTCCAGGTGCTGCCCTGAGCAGGCAGAGCTGTGACCCTGATGCCTGACGATTTTTGCCTTATTTATATACCCTTTAATATATTTTCTGTACCCTTCATACATTCTTGGTACCCTTAGCCTACATGTGTGTAATTTTGGTAGTCTGATATTCTAACTTAGTTTTGGAGTTCTGCAAAGCAGAAAGACCAAACATTCAAAGTAAGAAGCCAGAGAGCTCTATACGATCTCAAAAGTCGAGGTTTTAACCTCGGTTGAAACCTCCTCTCTGGAACATGTTTTGTAAACTGGGCTCTAGCCTCAACTGGAAGAAATTCCTTTAGAACAGAGGGACATTACTTCATTTATTAAGTTTCTTCTTGGGGGATCCTAGACAGATATGCCGATTTTCAAAGTCTATAAAAATTGTATCCGTGTTATACAGTGTGTGCATCTGGGCATGTTCCACCTTGAAGAGCTGTGCCCCGGGATCCTATTAAATACCGAGGTAAAACCCTTTTACCCTTTTAACCCTGTCTGCCTCTAAGAGCAGCCAAAGGCAACAAGCCCGAGCCAGAGCAGCTGCTGTGGGGTGCTGTCCTGGCCTGGGCAGCCCCAGCAGTGCCAGCCGTGCCGAGAAGGACGAGCGCAGCCCCGGGGTGCCCTTCATGCCTGTCGGATCAGGAGCACCTCGGCCAGCGCCGGACGCTGCTGGAGGTGAACGGGGAAGGTACAAGATCCCTCTGAGCTGAGGTCACCTTGGCTGTGACAGGATCCCCATGCCAAGCAGCCTCTCTGGTGCTCCCAGGATGCTGCTGAGCAGCTCTGGGGGCTCTGGGGGTTCTCAGTGTACTGGAGCTGCTCGGTTTTCTCGGCACCCAGCCCTCGAGTCCTTCCCTTTTCTTTCAGATGTGGGAAATGAGCAGAATTCAGCCTCAGGGGGTTCCTGCAGAGGGCTGTAAGCTGGCTGAGGACCTTCTGCTGACATAATTAACCCACAGACACCAGCAAGGGCAGGGAGGAATGGGACGCAGCAACATGCGCTGCCTGCTTTTGCTGTGCTGCTGGAGTGGGTAACATTATTTTAATAACAGGAATAACATTGTTTTAATAACCATAGGAAATGCTGCCTGAACCTCCTCGGTTTTGCTGCTGGAGACATTTAATTTTGGGAGGGAGATGGCCAAACCCTCCTCGTATGAGCAAATTGTCCTGACAGTCCTGTAGGAGGTAAAACAACAGGCTGTTTTTAATGATACAGCAGGTGCTTGGAAAGACACTTGTCCCTCCTGAGTTGGGTGGGACCAAGGGCAGAGGAGGAGAAATTACCTTTCTGAAGGGTCCAGACCTCCAGCCTGGCCTGCCAGAGCCTCTGCTGGAGGGACAGGATGCTGCGAGGATGCTGTCCTTGCCTGGGGCTGTGATTGCTGCAGTGTCACTGTGAGCAGCACAATTTGGCTTCCAAGCTGACCTACCCTCACCTGAACCCAGTGCCTCAGCTGAGGGGACAGTCTGGAAGTGTGTCCTGCTCTCTGCTCTCTTTTTATCTGCAGGTTTTGGGTGGAGATTGGGATTTTTCAAACTCTTCCAGCTAAACTGCAATGCTGAGTAACAGCAGACAGGGTGAGGATGAGGAAGGGCAGGAGGGATTTTCTCCATCACATCAAGCTGCTGATGCCAGCTTGACTTGGCATGGAGGAGGATTCACAAAGGCCTTGGAAATGCAGATAATCCAAGTGCTTTGCATTGCAGGAGCTGGGGAGCAGAGGTGAATCCTGTGCGGGATCAACAAATCATCTGCCAGAACAGTTAATGGGACCACACTTGCCCTGGAGAGGAGCCACCAGCAGAGCAGGTCTCAGCCCTTCCCCCCCAGCGGAGGCGGTGGCTGGCAGAGCTGCAGGAGATGGCCCGTGAGGTCAAACCCCTCCTGGCATCACTCTGCCCATCACACCCCACATGTCTCTGGTGCAATCTCTCCCTACAGAGCCGTCCATGGTCCTCCAGAGGGGACGGGGTGGCCCTTGGCTCTGAGCGCACACAAACTGCCGAGATCGGAGTGGGATTAAAGGCAAGGTGGATCCACGCTCCCTCCTGACCCCACCTGAGCTGTGGGAGATGTTGGCTTTGCTCTGCCATGGCTACAGCTGGCCCAGGCTGCTGTCACCCACCTGGGACACTGTTTCCTCCAGGTGACAGATAAGGTCCAACTCCTTTTCCAAGCTGCCCCAAGCAGCATCTCCCTTCAGACCTTGACTGACTCCCCACAGCCTTCCTGATGGCTTTGTATCTCCTCCATGAGGAGACCAGGGAGAAGGATTTTCCTGCTGCTGCCCCTTGCCTGGTGTCTCCTTCATCCATCAGCCCTTCCACCGTCTCGAGTTCCCTTTAGTTCAGTATTTTTGGGTGTGTGTGTGTGTAAATGGGCTCAGGGGAGGGTCCAGGCAACAGCTGCCTTTGATCAGCACAACATGTGGGAGATGGAGCACTCCAGGAATGCCGACTCCTGATCAAAGGTGGGAACGCAGTGACAGCCGCGACTTGGCAAAAACCCATCCCGGCTAATCCCGGCTGGGGAGCTGGGGGGTCGGCTCAGGGACCCACACAGGCAGAGCCCTCAGCCCGTCACAGGGATGGATCCGTGCCCCGACAGCGTGAGGGGAGCAGGGCTGCTCCATCTGCCCCCATCTGCTCCGTCCTGAGCAGGGCGTTATCCTCTCTGCAACAGGGACTGGGATTCCCATGTCTTCCTCGGCTCTCCATCATCCCTGCTCCCACATCCCGGTGCGCTCCTGGAGAGGGAGCTGAAGGAAAAGAGGGGCAGGGATGCCCTGAGACTTTTATCGCCTCCAAAAAGATGGATGGAAAGGTCACTTGCTCTAAAAACAGCTGGGAGGAAAAGGGAAGACAAATTGGCCCCTTTTGACAGACAGCCGGGGTTTGGGGACAGCGGGGACACAACTCCCAGCCCTGCCCCATCCCCGGCGTGTGGGTGGCGGTGCAGGACAGCCCTGATGTGTGGGCTGGGTGCCGGTGCCAAGAATGTCCCGTGTCACCTTCACCGCGGCTGCTCTTATCTCCCGGCGGGCTTTCTCCTGATAATCCCGGCGGGAAGCCTGTCAGGAGGAGCAGGTGGACTCAGGCCAGGCTTTGGCAAGCTCAGGCCCCCTGAGCTACGCCCAGCCCTTCCCCACTGCAATCCTCGGCTCTGCCACCACCGTGGTTCTCATTCCGGCTCTTCCCAACCTCAATTCCCAGGAGGAATAATCCCACCCCGCGTGCCTGATGCTTCCTGCACCCCCTGCTCCTGCCAGGACACACCTTCCTCCTCCCCGTGGCTGTCGAGGCTCCTGTGCCATGTTAAAAAGGGAAGCTTTTAAATAGGGCCGATAAGGGCGGCTCCCTCGGGGTCACCCCGTGTCCCCGGGCAGGGTCACAGGTCGCTTCCTCGCCGTGCAGGGCCTGATAATGAGGCAAGCCCGGCCGGGGCTGTGGAGACAGGATTTATCAGCAAACCTGGGAAAATAAAGCCATGAAAACGCTCCTGCACCAGGCTGGGAATCTGGCAGGAATGAACCTTTTTTTTTGGGTGGATGGAGAGTTTGGGGTTTGAGTGGTGGTGGGGGTGGCCCTGAGGAAAGGGGTGGGGGGATTGGGAGGCAGGGAGCAGTGGGAACAGATGGGTTGGGATCCCACATTGCTCCAGTGGTGCCTCCACGGCCCTCTGAGAGCACGTGGGGATGGCTGAGATCGTGGGATCGGTCAGGGTGGAAAAACTCCCCAAGATTATCAGGTCCAACCACATCGTTTAGTGCCACCTTTTAAATTCCTCTGGGGATGGCGACTCCACTGTGCCCTGAGCAGCCTCTGCCAGGGCTGGACCAGTCTTTCCATGAAGTTTTCCTTAATACCAATCTAAACCTCCTCCAGTGCAACTTGAGGCTGTTTCGTCTCCGTCACTTATTACCTGGGAGAAGAGACCAAATCCCACCGGCTCCCACCTCTGCTCAGGGAGCTGCGGAGAGCAGGAAGCTCCTCCTGAGGCTCCTTCTCCCCAGGCTGAGCTCCTCCAGCTGCATTCCAGGACAGGCAGCAGCCAGGGAATGAGTAGAGTGTGCCAGACCCACAGAATATGGGGCAGGGGCAGTGCTGGGTCTCCCCACAGACCACAAAATCTTTATTTTTTGTTTAAAAACCAAGATCCACAGCCCTGTGTCCTGCACCAGAGGGAAACTGAGGCCCAGGGAAAACCTGGTGCCACAGCCAGGGGTGCCAGCACAGCCTCCCCGTGCCACACCTGGACTCCCGCACCGGGGACAACGCAAGGATTGTCACTTTTGTGGGAGTCAGGGGAGTGGCCAGAGGCTTCCCGAGCTGCATTCCCTCAGCACAGGGGTGCAGCTGCTCCATCCCATCCCAAACGGGCAAAGCAGAGCTGACAGGGACGGAGGGGGAATTTCAGAGAGGCAGCAGTGAGGGACAGACAGCAGTGGGGAGGGAGGGGACAGCGCTGGGCACTGCTCAGGCTGCTGGGAGGCAGCACAGGGTGACAGCCACCACTGCCACCTCGGGAGGGCCACACTCGGTGACAGCAGTGCGGGGAGGGCCCGATGTGATGGAGGATGGCTGTGACACAAGGCCACAAGGAAAGGACTGCCACCTGCCCCGGCTGAGCTCCCTCCTCCACCAGATGCATCTTGCAAACACTTTTCCCTCTCCTTGAGGCTGAGCAGGGGGAATTTGGGAATATTGGAAGCACCTGCCTGCCTTGGCCAGGAATCAAAGGTGCTGGGATCCCTGCACGGCACATTAGCCCTGAGGAAATGCCCTGTGTGGGAATGTAGGGCACCCTCTCTCCTCTGACCCTCCGTGGGAGCGGCACACAATTAAAACAAGCAAGGCCAGATGGTTTATTAGCAATTCCAGGGCTGGGAGGTGACACTTTTCCCGTTCCAGCTCAAAGGCATCAGGAGTGAGGCCATCCCAGAATGTTCCACACACACTCCCTGCCAGTGGGGCGGGAGAGGTTGGGTTTATTTGGGACTGCAGCACTCTGAGAGCACAGCAGGGAGTTTGGGGAGTGGAGTAATGGGATCAGAGCAGATTGCAGCATTGAGGAGGCACATAAAGGAGAAATGGAAATCGTCACCTGGGTCAATAGTCATTTGTTTAGAATTATTAAAATGTTATGGAATTATTAGGGTTGGAAAAGACCTCCAAGATCATCAAATCCAGCCTTTAACCAAGTACTCCTCCTGAGCCAATTCTATAATTTCAGCCATGCGGGGGCTCTGTCCTCTTTGGCCAGACCAGGGCACTTTGCATCTCCTTAGCCTGGGTGTGGTGGGAGCAAACTGGGCACAGCAGCAGGTGTGCCAGGGGAGAAAACACCTTCATTAACAGCCGAAAAGTTGCAAACCTGAGCTTTTTGTGTCACCTGGAGGATGACGATGAAGTCCAGCTCCATACAGGGATTCACCAAGCAGAGCTGAATTCTCTGAAAAAAAAAATTTTTTTTTGCCTGTTCCTCTCAGATCTTTGCAGAATGGAGATGTTTATTTGGTGAGGTTTGGTGCAGGTGGTTTGATCCAAGATGGAAAGGATGCTCCACACAGGTGGAGAAGCTCCTGTGGTCCCAAAAGTCCTGCCTAGAAAGGGTTTGGAATTCCCCAAAGCCAATCCTGGCTGTGGGAGAGCACAGCGCATTCTGTGTCCTCATGGGGCTTTTTTCCCTAAACAAATTTCCCTAACTCCAGCAGGGGTGGTCAGGCACCACACTGCACCTCACTGCCATGTGTTTGGCAGGAGCAAAGAGACTTCTTCAAGCCCAGCTCCCCCGCTGGAGGAGGGGATAAAGCCTGGCCTGGAAACAAGCAGAGACACCAAATCTCACTTTTTTTTTTTTTTTTTTAAATTTAAGGGCAGTGTTGCAACTGCAACTTCACCTCGTGCGAAGGTTTATTTTCCTGCTGGCGAGGCTGGGCGCTGGAAGCTGCCAGGCAAGGAGCTCTCCAAGGCAGAACTACAAAGCAGGCTGACACCTCTAATGAATTACAGTAATACCAGCTCGGGGTGAACTCTAAAGTCCCTGTTTACACAATCACTGACCTCCCCTCAGCCCCTGGCTGGGGCCAGCGCCCCCTCCGTGATGGATCACAGCTGAATGGAGGCAGCCCCCGGTGTTTATCATCTCCCAGCACTGGGAAGGGAAGGCACGCTGGATATGAGATGCCCAGCTTGCTTGGAGAAGAGCCCTCTGCATCTTCCTTTGGAAATCCCATTTTTGGGGAGGGTTCTGTGCACAGGGAAGAGGCTTTTCCATCATTGGGTGCTGGGATACATGGGAAAGGTCTCATGTGGAGCAAGGGCAGCTCCTGTGCTCGCCTTGCCCTGGGAAAGAAGGCCCCAGTGCCCTGCAGGATAGGATATCCTGCTCTTGGCCAGGGCACCCCCTTGGGGCTGTTATTCTGGTGTTTTTCCATTTTGGCACAGGGATTTTCCCCATTTTTCCCACTGTCCTGGGGCTCAAAAGCTGCCAGCTCCCGGCTCAGGATTGCTCCCTCCAAAGTGATCAGTGCCAAGTTGGAGGGAACAGGTTCCTCACGGAGCCCTGAGCTCCTGAGGGTGGGAAATGGGTGTTAACTCATGTGGGGTGGGATAAAAACAAAGCCAACAAAGCAGCAGGTTCCTTCCGACCCTCCTGTGACCCTTCCAGCCAGAGCTCCCCATGCCCACCAGAGACATCTCCCTGTGTCCAAACCCAGCCCTGCTCTGTAAGGTGGGCTGGAGAAGGTCCCCAGCTCTCAAATGTCCCCAGCTCTGCTTGGTTTCCCAGCAGAGCCCAACCCTTCCTCCCTGACTGCAGGCAGAGCCTGGTGAGCACCACAAACCTTCCCACCCTCTGGGAATGCCATCCTTCATCTTGAGACAGACATCCATGGATTAGGAGCCAGAGGAGCCCCTCACGTCCCTCTCCTGCCCTGTGCCACCTTCATGGCAGTGCTGGGGCTGGGCAGCAGCTGCAGCATCACCGTGCAGAGCCAGGGACAAGGAGAGGTGCACGGTCATGGCCCAGCCCTGAGCATCCAGGAAAGAGGAGTTTGTCGGGAAACCTCATCCTAGGCTGGAGTCCCCTGGGTAGGAACAGGATGGACTAACAGAGCCCCCCATGTTCCCAGCAAGGCATGACCCCAGAAAAGCCATCCACAGCAGAGGATGGCTGAAATTTTCCCTCCCCGGCAGAGATCCTGATTGGCACAAGGGGAAAACAGTGGATTTTAGCCTCCTGCAGGACACCAAGGCTTCCTGAGCCCCAGCTCCATCCTCCCCGGTGTTCTGGGGGATGCTCAGCTCGGCACATCCAGCAGAGGGAGGGCACTGAGGTGCCCTGTGCCACCGTCCCCCACTGCTCTCACACGTGCCAGTTTTAGCTCTGCAGCAGGGGATTGGCTTTAACACAGCTGAGCTTTCCTGCTCCGAGGATGAGAACTCCAGGGCTGGCCCCAGAAGAAGGCACTTCTCCATTTCCCTGCTTGCCCTCCGCCCTCTTCATTTTGTTCCGTGGTTATTTTTGGCAGTAAAAGCTTTTCTCTTTGCCCTTCCCCTGGCCCCCAGCTCTCTGCCAGCCAAAGTGGCATTTTAAGCCTCCTGCCCACCCGAGCAGAAAAATGGTGACTGAGGGAGGGTAGAGTTAAACCTTTCCATCCTTCTCGAATCATTAACTGCCCATCAACTCAGCTGCCCAGAGAGAAGCTCTCAAAAGCCTCTGTGGGGACAACTTGCCCCCACCAGAGCTTCATGAGGGCAAGGAGAACCACAACCCCCCAAACAGGGTTTCACTCAGTGTCTCTTTCCCTACAGAACTACAAAATCCACTCGGTTAATTGAGGATTGAAGCACCTACAGCTGCAGGCCCCCAGCATGCACAAAATCCCAACTGCACTCCAAGTCCTGTGTGAGTCGTGTGAACTAAGAAGGTCCTACCCCAAAAAGAGACTCAAAGCAGGGATTTTGTGCCACCAAACTCACCTGCAGAGCAGGGAATGGACTCTGCTTCACGCTGCTGGCAGCCAGGGAAGGCATGTCTGAGCCAAAGAGCAGGAGCCCAGTGACCTCCAGGGACCAAAACCCTCTTTATTCCTTGGTTGCTGCTGGAGGGATGGGCACATCAGGAATTGGGGGTTGCTCCCAAAGCATCCCAGAGGAGACAAGTCCCTGCCACTCATGGGGACCAGGACAGCAGCAGAGGGTGCTGGGAGCCAGGAACCAAGCCACACTCAAGGGGAATAAGAAATCCCCTGAGCTGCTCAGCAGTAGCACAGTCCCAGCCATCCTCCGGGCCCAGGGATTAACCTTTTCTTGCATGGAATAAGCATCCTGAAGAGCCAGGCACTCCAAAACCTCCCCACTTCCCAGGAAAGCAGGGTGCTTGTCTCTCCTGCCCGTGCTGGAGCACAGGGACGGGGATTGCCTGCAGCTTGGGGAACTAGAGCTCTGCCCTAAGGTTTTATCTCAACATCTGGGAGTGAAACAGATCCCCAAAAGACACCAAACCCATAAGAACCAGCAGCAAGGGGGCAGTCTGGACACCCAGCTGTCTCAGCATCCTCCTCCTCACCCCAGCCAGCACTGAGGCAAGGAAGCAGCAAATGCATGGAGTTATTCCAGCCTCAGCTGCTGGGGATCCAGGGACAGCTCATCCCAATGTTTAACATCCCCAACAGACAGCCCTCTGCCTCCTGAAGCTTTCCAGAGCCTGATAATTCTGCCTTCCCTGGCATCCCACAGCACAGAGTTCACATTTGATCCCAGGCTGGGGTCCCCTGGGTAGGAACAGGGTGGACTAAACTGAGCCCTGCATGTTTCCAGCAAGGCATGACCCCAGAAAAACCATCCACAGCAGAGGATGGCTGAAATTGTCACTCCCTGGCACAGATCGTGATGGGCTCAAGGGGAAAAAAGTGGAATTTAGCCTCCTGCAGGACACCGGGGCTTCCTGAGCCCCAGCTCCATCCTCCGCCCGGCTGAGGATGAAACCTCCCCGGGAATGTCCCCCCATAGCAGAGCTCGGGATCGGAGCTGGAATGGCCGAGCAGGCTCTGCTGCGGCGGCACAGCCCCGGCGAGGAGCCGCCACCACAAGGTGTCACCCGCCCCCTTCGCCCCGAGACCCCCGAGAGCCCCCGCGGGGCCGCGGCTCCGGAGGGGCTGGGGCAGCTCCCCGAGGGGTCCCCGGCAACATCGGTGGGGACCAAACCGCATCCCAGGCTCACTATCGCCCCGTCTCCATGGCAACAGCATCCCTCAGTGACCGGTGCTGGACCATGGGATGCAGGGATGCTCAGCCCAGCCCAGCCCTGGAAGTTCCTGTCCCCTTAATGACCTGGAATTGTTCCTACTCAACTTTTCGTTCACACCTGGCAACCCAGAGCCCAGAACTTTTAGATAAAAAGTAAGCAGAAGAAATTGTATTCAAACTGATAATTTGAATCTTTCTGTCTCAGGAGTGCACTAGAGCCTGGTGCTCCCATCCCACAGCATTCCCAGATCTTCAGATCTCTATTTTTCCCGACTAAAACCACCGGTGAAAACCACAACCTGTGCCAGCCTCAGTGTGAGCCCGCAGACCTTGGGCATTTTCCAGCAAGTCCTTTCCCTCCCGCAGCCTTGGCAGGGAGAAAAGGAGCTGCCAGCAGGTACAAGCCTCTGAGTGAAACCCTTAAAGCACTGGGGGAAGGGCAAGGAGACACAGATCCTCTTCAGATGACACAAAGATGCTCAGCTCAAGCGACAGTAAGTGACAGGAGCTGAGAACCAAGGGCAGCCCCTGCAGAGGAAGGACACCAGAGGGTTCAGCCAGGCCAAATTTAATGTAAAAATAATGGATTTGCTCCTTTTTTCTGCCTCCACTTGGAGTCCACTCCAGTTTTGTCACAGCCAGATGATTTCCAAGCCTGGCACGCAGCAGGCTTGGCACTGCGGGATTTCCACACTGCTGCCTGAGAGGGAAGGGCTGGAGCTGAGGGAAGAATTTCAGTGCTCTGGGTGGCTGTTTCTTGGGAAAACACCAGTAAATCCAAAAAGTGAATTGGGCAGAGAGTGCCTGGGCCCTTGGCACACAGGGGGCTGTGAAAACCAAGTGGTTAATCCCTTTTTCTCCCCTTTTTCCTGTCCCACCCCCTCTCACTGCACCAAACAGCGCCACGGAGTGAGAGCCCTGCACTTGATGCTGGGAGCCAACAGCCTGGGCTTCTCCTGCAGCCCAAAAGAGAAAATTTATTGCCAAAATTCAGGTTGGCTTTCTTTGAGGCACTTTCCAGGGAATGTTCGTGTTCTTGGATGCCCAGAGGAAGCTCAGCCACGGTGCCCAGGGGAAGATGGGAACACAAGGGGTCCTTGGGAGCCCAGCAAACACGGAATGTCCTGAGGGGGAAGGGACTTTCAAAAGTCATCAAATCCAAGCCCTGGCCCTGCACAGACCCCAACAATGCCACCCTGTGCATCCCTGGCAGTGCTGTCCAAACAGTCCTGGAGCTGTGGCAGCCTCGGGGCCGTGCTCATTCCCTGAGGAGCTGTTCCAGTGCTTATTCCACCCTCTGGGGGAAGAACCTTTTCCTGAAATCCAGCCCTGACACAGCTCCAGCCATTCCCTGGCTCCTGTCACACCTCCTGGACTGCACACCAATGCAACAGCCCCGAGACCTCAGTGACAGAAACCTCACCAAGGACCCCAAAGTCCCACACCCAGGGCTCAGCTCATTATCAGCACCACTTTGGCCAACTGATCTTGTAGCAACAACCAAACCCCGTGCAAAAATCCCAAACCTGGCTCTTTTCCCACTTGACCTCCCCTTCAGCAAGCCATTAGCCCCGTGGCCAGGCTGCTTGCTGCTGGAATTCTGAGTGGGATGCTGCTGGGTTTATGACAGGAGCAGAGAGCTGGGATCAGCAGGATCCCCTGGGGGCTCTGCCTGCCGTGTTTAATGGACTGGGCTACAAAAAGCTGGGCTGTTGGGAGCCCCCAGCGTGACTTGTAAAAGCCAGCCCCAACAATGAGCTGCAAACTGGGCCGTGTGGCTTCCCTGCTCTGCTTCCCAGGCAGGTTATTGCTTGTAAAAAGCAGCAGTGCTCCCAGGGCGAGCCAATGATGGCTTTTGGGATGTTCAATAAAAAGGCCCCCACGCTTGATTCCTTTCCCAAGGAATATTTGAGATTTTGTTGCTCTGGGGTGCCTAGAAAGGAAGAAAATTACTGGCCCGTTAACAACTGCCCCTTGGCCTGTTTTCCCGGATTTAAAACAATGCACTCAAAATTGGCAGTTGAGGCAGCCTTAAACATTTGTTTTGCCTCAGATTATTTGCAACACCCTGTAAACTCGGGGGCTTTTCACTCCCTGGCTAAGGGGATTTCTCCTGTGCATTTTTCCATGTGTCTCCAACATATGGAGCAATTAAAAAA
>VZRL01002565.1:1190532-1205252 GCA_013397895.1 Origma solitaria | reverse complement strand
CATCCCATCCCATCCCATCCCATCCCATCCCATCCCATCCCATCCCATCCCATCCCACCCCATCCCCTCTCCAGGCCCTTCCACCACCCCAACCCTGCTCCGCTGCCTCCAAAATCCACCTTTATTAATTTTTCAGCCGCAGGGAAATATCAGAGGCACCCACGCGGCCTGGCCCAGCTTGCGAAGGAGGCACAGGCCGTGGAAGAAACACCCAATTATTTAGCAGCTGTCAAGGTTAAGCCGAATAACCCCGGGATGGGGATGGCTGGGCTTTTTGGGAGAGGCACCAAAGCATCTTCCCCAAGCACAACCCAAAATCCATGCGGGCACTCTCCAGATTTCCGGGAATGAAAGGAAGCTGGGGATGTCCTGGCAGACACCGGGGGCAGGGCTGGGCAGACGAGCTCTGCCCATCCATCAGCACCCGTCAGGCTCCCTGAGCCGGTGTGGGATAAATCAAACCGAGAGGGGAAGGGGGGAAAAAGTGTCCGAGGGGGCTGCAAGCAGGGGGGGAGAAGAGGGAACGAAAAGGGAGAGGAAAAACCAGATCAAAGGCAGAAATTCATCAGAGATAACGGAATTATTTATTTTTCCTGCTGCTAGTGGGGATTTTTTTTTCTCCCTCCCTTTGAGGCCCCCCAGGCCTTCTGGGCTCCTCAGTCTCCAGCCAGTCTGTTATTCTCAGGCGTCCCATCACCCCACCCCAGGCACAAAGCAACATGTTCACTTCATCACACGGCTCTGCTCGGCACAGCGAGACCTTTTGATCTCCATCTCTGCTGTGTTTATATGTGACAGTGCAAGAAATGTATTTACAGTACACGGGGCTCTGTTAGACACTGCCTGCCTTCATTTCAACATTAATATTGGCAGCGGGGGGGGGTGGGGGGAGCAGCTCTCCTTTAATTCCCCCCTCATTTATTAAAATGTTTATTTGGAAACCCACAGGCCCATTTATCTGGTTATTACTCAGAGCAGGATCAAATAATAACTCAGCTTCTCCGTGTCACACAAGACAAACCAAATATACGCTGGCTGAGGGCTTTCCGTGGCCCCCGGATCCATCCTCATCCTGGCACTCCGCCGGCTCCAGGGCCCTGGGTGGGCTCCCTGGACCTGGGATGCAGATTTTCGTCCCCAATTCCACAGGTTCAGCCTGAGGTACCCCAAAAGCCCCCCAAGAGCAGGGAGTGCTGACTGGGCAAGGGAGGCTCCAGCAGAGCTTCTCCCCAGCCCTGCCTGACTCAGGCTCTGCTTTTCAAACTCTCATTCCATCTTTGCCACTGTTCCCTGGGAAGGGATGGGAGTCTGCACAAGGACCATGGAGAGCCACGGCAGCACTGACAGCTCTCCAGGGAACGTGGATCACCACAAAGATCCTGTTCTAAGACCCAAATTCTGCGATTTCTGGGCTGAATCTGCTGGTTCCGGAGATGAAAGTGGTCAGTGCTGATTGCCTTCTTCTCTGCCTGCCCCACCATCCCCTTCCAACCTCCACGCCCCATCTCGTACCTTCTGCTTTTGCGTTGTCCAGCCTGGTGATGTTCTGAAAAATACCAATTTCAGGTTCTGAAAACTACCAATTTCAGGTTTTGAAAACTACCAATTTCGGGTTTTGAAAAATATCAATTTCAGGCTTTGAAAAATACCAATTTCAGGTTCTGAAAAATACCAATTTCAGGTTTTGAAAAATACCAATTTCAGGTTTTGAAAAGCACCGATTTCAAGCTCTCAGCAGCTCCAGGCCCCTCTCAGAGAGTGTAAGAACCCCTGGCCCAAGTTTCTGGTGAGCAGCTCTCAGTCTTCAGCTGCTCAGCAAACTTGAAGCCACTTTCAAGTGGAGCTTGGTGTTCAGTTTGGAGGAAAAATTTGGATCTTTTGAGCTTTTGGCATTGAAATGGCAAAGGGAAGATGAGTGGGGCTCATTTCACATGGCCCCAGTGGGCAGAGCTGGGCAGGAGCACTCCCCATAGCACCAGAACAGAGGATGGAAAGTAGAAAACACTTGGGAAAACATCAGTGCTTGAGGAAAAGAAGAATTCCAGACACTGCCGGGTGTGAGGAAAGGTAAATTCAGAAAATGAGAGTGGACATGTGGGGTCTTTGCATTTCACACTCCTCCCACTCCTGACTGAACAACCATCAAATCTCAGGTCTTGTGTGATCACATGGATAAAAAAGGCTTTTGGCTGAACAGATCTTTGTGGTAAAATGATATAAATTGGGGGATAAAAATGGCTTTTGGCTGAACAGATCTTTTTGGTAAAATGATATAAATTGGGGGGGAACCTTGCTTAAAAGAAAAAGGCATATCCGCATTTACAGAGGGAATTTCTGGGTTTCAGTTGAACACGTTCTTTGTGTCTGAGAGTGGGTTTATTTTATTTATATTTTTAGTTCTATATTTATCCATTAGCTATGGATTGATTTAGTTATTTATACAGTTATTGAAGGGGGGAAAAAGCAGTTCCAAGCATTTGCTACGTGAGTTTATCTACATTATACTCCAGTGCAATGTTTTGACTATATATTAAATTATTCCCATGATTTTCCCTTCCCTGCCTTATCTTTTGTTAAAAAACTTTGCATTTTGGCCTTCCAGCTTCATTTACAATAATTTCAATTCTTCCAACCTCCTCTTTCCGAGGCCAACCATTCATTTTGTAGCCTTTGCTACTGAAATCTTGCCGTGCTTTTAATCCTCTCTGAGCACACACACACAAAACTCCCCAATACAGAGCCTCAAAAATAAAACTCAGCAACTAACCACTTGAAAACCGTGGAGGTTTTTGTTGTTTGTTTGCGGGGTTTTTTTTTGTTTTATTTCCTGGTTTTTGTTTTCTTTTGTTGGGGTTTTTTTTTGTTTGTTTTTTTTTGTTTGTTTGTTTGTTTTTGTTTTTTGTTTGTGGGTTTTTTGTTGTTTGTTTTTGGGGGGTTTTGGTTTTGGTTTTTTTTGTTGGGTTTTTTTTGTTTGTTCGTTTTTGTTTTGCTGGGGTTTTTTGCTGGGTATTTTTTTGGGGGGGGGAGGTAGGTGGACTTTTTGTTTTGGTTTTTTTTCCCCTTTTTTTTTTTCCTTACCTTTATTTTCCACTCCTAACTCTGCAAAGCAGGGGTGAGTCACAGCTTTGAAATCTGCGCTGGATGCCAGCTGAAAACAGAGGCTTTACACGATCAAATTGACAGATGATTCCAAGGGAGCCCCGCTCTGCGCAGACCCATCCATATTCCCAGTTAAAAGAAATATTGCATTTTTAAGGGTAAAGAAACATATTTAAGAGATAAAGGAAAAGAAAAGTTTGCTGGTCATCAATTATCATAATAAAACAGAGCAGTGGGGTGGGGTGGGGGGGGGGATGAAATTCACTTTAAAGACATCTTAAAACCCCGTAATCTTCAAAGAGATAAAGGCTGCCCCTGAGAGGGCCACTTGGCCAGGAGGCAGCCATGGGGAGGCTGCTCCAGCTCCAAAATAAACCTGGGATCAGCTGGAACCCAGCATGGCCAGGTTTGGGGTGCTGGGGAAGGAGAAGGGGCACGGAGGGACACGGGTGGGGCTGTGGGGACAGCCCCGTGCTTTGGGGTGACACCAAGGGGTTCTTCATGGGGTTCTTCACCCTCTGAGTTCTGCCAGGAAAGCTCAAAGCAGCTCAAAACATCCCAAAATGTGACAATAAGGCACGAGCGGCAGTGTCGAGCTGCAGACCTGGGGCAGGCCTCTCTTCAGGGCCTGCAGGGACAGCGCTCACCCACTGAGACCTGAGCATCCCTCAGGGAATGGCCCCGAGCCCCGACTGTCCCTCAGGGAATGGCCCCGAGCCCCGACGGCCCCTCCGNTCCCTCAGGGAATGGCCCCGAGCCCCGAGTGTCCCTCAGGGAATGGCCCCGAGCCCCGAGTGTCCCTCAGGGAATGGCCCCGAGCCCTGAGTGTCCCTCAGGGAATGGCCCCGAGCCCTGAGTGTCCCTCAGGGAATGGCCCCGAGCCCCGAGTGTCCCTCAGGGAATGGCCCCGAGCCCCGAGTGTCCCTCAGGGAATGGCCCCGAGCCCTGAGTGTCCCTCAGGGAATGGCCCCCGCTGGGGACGGCGGAGGAGCGAGAGGAGCTGAGGGGGGACTGGTGTGGTGTTTCTGGGCCCGAAATGGGTGTGTAAAGGCCAAAATGGGAGAGCAGAGGCCAAAATGGGCACGCAAAGGCCAAAATGGGTGTGCAAAGGAAAAAATGGGTGTGTAAAAGCCAAAATGGGAGTCCAAAGCCCAAAATAGGTGTGCAAATCCCAAAATGGGCGTGCAAAAGCCAAAACGGGTGTGCAAAGCCCAAAATGGGCGGGCAAAGGCCAAAATGAGCCTGCAAAGGCCAAAATGGGCGTACAAAGCCCAGAATGGGAGTGCAAAGGCCCAAAATGGGAGTGCAAAGGCCAAAATGAGCCTGCAAAGCCCAAATTGGGTGTGCAAAGCCCAGAATGGGCATGCAAAGGCCAAAATGGGCGTGCAAAGGCCACAGTGTGTCAGAGATTGGGAGAGGCCTCTCACGTCCTTGGGTCTTGGACAAAGCCCAGCCCAGACTCTTCCCTTGGGATCACTCCCAGAAGAAGGGCAGAAAATTCTGCCCTTTCCAAATTTTGGAAATTCAAATTCCACCCTTCAAGCAGCCCTCCACAAAGGCTTCAGCCTGTGTAAATGTCCATGGAAACATCCACGGATCAAAGAGGATGCTCCACCTGCAAACTGCATTTCACAGTTCACCAGGCAGGAGAGGCTTTCGTGCAGCCCTAAGTCATTTCCCGCCATGAAACATTTCTCGTTAGACAACATGAGAAAGCAAAGTTAAAAAATCTAGAGGGACAAAACCACCAAAAAGATGAAAAATGGCAAGGCCAGGTGAGCTGGGGTTTCTTCGGGGAAGGTGGCGTTGATTACAGCCCTTGGAAAGGAGAAAATCAACCACTGAAGTGAAAATGAGACTGTGAGGGTTGCCCGGTTTGGACCACTGGTAAAACTCTGGAAGAATTAAGATTTGGGTCCATCTGCTGGGGTAGAGAGTTGGAGAAGAAGGGCCCTAAACCTTGGTGAAAGGAGTGTCCCACTCAGAGCCAAGCAGCAGTAATCACCAGAGGGAAGAAAGGAGCACCAGGAAATGAAAACCCGGATCCAGAATTCCAGATTGCAGCTCTTTGGGTTATGAGGTGGAGGGAGCTCAGCACATCAAGGCTCTCACTCCTCCCAGTGCCCTCAGAAAGGCACAGAGTGCTCCAGAAAAATGGGAATTTGCTGCAGCATGCATGGATTAGCGATCAGGCACTGTAACTGCATGATTGGATCATTAATACTCACACAGAAATGCTCCCCATCCACCCATCAGGCTGGACTGTGTCCCACTAAGCAGAGGATTAAAAACCAGAGTTTCTCCAGAGTATCTCCCTCAACCAGAGGAAAACTGGCCCAGCAGCCATCCAGACCCAAAGCTCGGGAAAATCCCAGATAAGTTCTCTGCAGCCCCTGGCAGAGTCAGAGCACGAAGCTCGTCTTAGCCCCATGAGCTCAACCAGGAGAGCAGAGCTGGACAGGAACCTGCCGAGGACAGGCAGGGGACCTGCCAATCCCAAAGCATCCCAGCGAGTTTTGCTCCTCAGAGCATGGCAATGGCTGGATTCTGGCAGGTTTGGCCAACTCCGCTCCTGCAGCATGGGGTGGGCCAAGCCCAAGGAGGAGAGTGCAGGTGTCCAAGGCTTTGGAGAGCTTGGATCCTCCAGGAGTGAGAGCTCATCCTGCCCCGAAACACAGCCAGGCCTCTTATCTCAGCCCTAAAGTTCACTCAGCTCATGCTGTGCCAACCTCTCACCCTCCTGGAGGCTTTAAGGAGCTGTTCCCAACCTCAGAGCCTGCTGTGAGCAGAGTTTATCACCAAGTTCAGCAGTGGACTTTTGCTGCAGCTCTCGAGCCAAAACTGACACAAACAGCAGGCTCCTCATTCATTATTCTAATTCCACCATAAAACATTCCCAAGCCAGGCCTGATGGAGGGTTTGAGCTGATTTACTGCCTTTTCAACAGGCAGTGTCCATGAACTGGGCAGGCTCATGGGGCAGACTGACACCGAGGAGCAGCCGAAAGGAGCTCGCCCCTGGTGCAGTCTCTCCTGCACTCAGAGCAGCAGGAACTCTGCTGGCCTGCCAAAAAATTCCCAGAATTTTCCTATTTCCCACCTCACAGAAGCAGCTGCCTCCAAAATTTTTCTAAAAGAGAAAGGGAAGGAGGTTGGAACTGTTACTGGCTTAGGCTTGAGAATTTCCCTCCAGGTGAGGATCAAGAAGCAGCGCATCCCATCCCTGGAAACATCCAAACGAGGCTGGATGGGGCTCTGGGATTGAAGATGGCCCTGCCCATGGCAGGGGTTTGGACTGAAAAATCTTTGAATGTCCCTTCCAACCCAAATGATTCCATCCAAGACATCGTGCATGGAACAAGAGGCTCTGGCATGTGTCACTCATGTAGGACACAACACCATGGTGGATCCTGGCACCACTTCAGGGCTCCTGGGTGGCCAAGGAGGTGCCAGTGGGAGCCACTCCTTGTCCTTCTGGAGCCAACAGCCAACCTGGATTGTGCTTCCACGAAGTCACTGCTCGTCCTGGATCCCCTTTTTCCTCCCTTCAGATGGGGGAAAATTCCCAGCTTCAGCTTTGGCAGGCATCACACATCGCTCGGAGGAGTTCCATCTGACCAAGTGACTCCAACATGTGCTTTATCAGAAAGATTCCCAGCCAGCTCTGCTTCCAGTGGCTCCAAAATCCCCTGGAAATATCAGCTGCAGTGAGTGGGACAGCACAGCCATGTGTATCCCACAGCACAGCCTGGTTTGCCTCCAGCTGTCCCCACCAGAGCCCCCTGAGGAATGGTCTGGCTCTGGATGCTGCTGGGGAGGTTAATCCAGATCGAATAGAAATCCTGTGCTGTTTTCCCCATTTTTCTGCGTCAGGTTCAAGCCAACTTTCCCAGGGAGGCTGGTGCATGGAAGGAGGAGTCCAGCTGAGTAGGAACCCTGTGGCGTCCCACAGCAGGTGTTCCAGAGCTCCCGAAGGAATCCTTTTTATCCTTGAGCTGTTCCTATTTCAATCACAGCCAAAGACCCCTGAGCAGCATTTTCCAAGTGACACCAGCCACGAATCCAGCAGCTTTCCAAGGCCATCGAGTGCAGTGGGAGCAATCAGGGGGTCCCAGGTCCAGCAGATCCCAGCTCAAAGCCCGGTGCAGCGATGCCTCATTGCCCTCCCAGCCACAACCAGCTCTGACACCAGCCAGCTGCTCTCCCTTGCTCCAGCTGAGCGAGCCCCGTCCCTGGGGAGTTTGGGAATTGGATAAACCCTGCCCCAGCTGCCAGGGGTGAAGCCACTCGAGCAGTGTTGCTAACAGGGCAGCAAGGGGCATGCAAAGCATCCCTCAGAGGCTTCCCAGTCGTGCTGTGCATCCCAGCCTCCCTCCCTGCGCAGCTCCTGGGCCTTTTCCACCATGCTGGGCTGGACACAGCTGCCTGGGCTTGTTGCTGCCTAGATTTCCCCTGGAGGCACCAGAAGGAGCAGCAGGGCTGCAGATGTGGAGGGGAGGGAACTTGGGTTCCACAGCAGGGCTGTGGGATGAGGGATTTTCCAGGTTTCAGCTCACTTTGGCACAAGGGAAAAGGGATTTCCCCTCCTGCTACAGCCACTTCCATGTTTCAGTCTGGATTTTCCTTATTCCTGCTGCACAGAACAAAACCAGTCTAACATTAAGACCAGGTAACATTAAGATGGGGAATTTGGGTCCTTCTTGACCCTCTGGAGAATGGGAAGATGCAGCTTTCTCCAGTCATCTCCAGGCCGCTTGGTAGGAGATGCACAGAAAAGAAGGAAACCCAAGCTTTATCTAAGTGCCAGAGTGGTCCTGGCTTGGCCGAAATCAGATCTAAGAGCAGCTCAAGGCTTGGGGTGAGGAGCTCCTGTGGATTTGGCTACTGAAGGCAGAGACAGCCCCACTCTCTCACCTTGGTGCAGGTCCCATGAGTTTGCACTGTGGCTTTCCAGTCACCCAAGCCATTTCCACATCAGCAAGGGCAGGAAAAAAGCCTGGGAAGCTCCTTCTCCCATCCTTCAGCCAGCCAGAAAACTTGGATATCAGCACTCCCACATCTTCCTTGGGCATTAAGCAGCTTTAGGATTCCTTGCCTTGCTTGTCTGCTCAGACACCCACCCTTTTCCCTAAGAAAAATACCTGGGGATGATTCCTTGCCCATCCACGGCAACAGTGGGGCGTATCAGACCAGGATTTGCATTTTTCTGCAGGTGAAGTGTAAGGACACATCTCTCTGCCAGGAAGGGCCCATTCTGCATTGCTTGGACACAAAAATCCAGGATGAGGCAGGCCCTGGGTTTTCTCTGCCTTCTCCCTTCTCAGAGATGAGAGTTGCCAGCAGCTCAGCACGGCCAAGAACGTGGGGGAGCTGCAAGCCCTGACCCCAGACATCATCCCAGCTCCTCCAGCTCTGTGTTACACCAGCCCCAGCAAAGGAATTGGCTTCTCCAGGCTGAGAGAACCTCAAACCCCCTCCACCCCCCTTCTCAAAGCCCCTGCAGCCTTTTGCTGTCCATGCAGGAAAAAGGCATCGCGGGGCGCTCATTAACCAGGTGACATTCAACTCCAGCAGCCTCCCCCACCTTCCCTAGGCACAGCCCCTGCGATTTAAATTACATGGAGGGGCAGGATTTAGAGGGCTGCTGGGAGTGGACTTGGCGCCCAGATTCCCATTCTGGAAGAGCCGTGTCCTTTGTGGATTGTGTTATGAGACAAAGGTGGAAGAAAACACCTGGAACTCTGAGGCCGGGCCGGGGGAGGAGATGGGGCTATTTGTAAGATTTGGGACAGATTTGTAAAAGCCCTTGGAGATCAGGCACCTGTACCAGCGGGATCTGTGCACTGCAGCCCTCAATGGCCAGGGATCCGGGTCAGGGTGCTCAGAAATCCTGGACCATCCTCCCTGAACATCCACGGAGCAGCTCTGCTGCATCCCCGAGGCACCGACCTGCTCCAGCAGAGTCGATGTCTGCCTGGGCTGTGTTGGATTTGCTGCACACATTCAGGCAGGACCACCTCCTCTCCCAAGTGCTGACAGGGCTGTACTCAAGCACCTAAAGAAATATAAAAATGTGCCTGGTGGGACACAGCGCTGGGCCGAGCTGAACTCTCCGCTTGCACCTTCCAGAGCTGCTTCCTGCACCTCTCAGCCACTACTTCATCCTCCAAAAAACCACGGCAGCCCTTTTGGAGACTGTGGCAACGAGCTCTAACAAACTCCAGCTCTTCTCTACCCGCACAAATCTGTTTTGCAGGCAAGGGTTGGATGTGACAGCCCAGGGCTGAGAGGGACCGCGGGTAAAGCCTCTCCCCCAACTCTTCACGGGAAATCCTCCTGGCAGGTGTGAAGAGAGCGGGGAGAGGTTTGTAGGACACTGGTAAGGATCTCGCCATCCTCCCTTCATCGCAGAGGATGAAGGAGTGGTGGCTTTTTTGCTGGGCTTAGAATTATGAGGAAAACAGGTTAAAAGGGTAAAAGGGTTTTATCTCGGCATTTAATAGGATCCCAGGTGCACAGCTCTTCAAGGTGGAACACGCCCAGATGTACACACTGTATAACATGGATACAATTTTTATAGACTTTGAAAATCAGCATATCTGTCTAGATCCCCCCAAAAGAAGCTTAATAAATGAAGTAACATTCCCCTACTGTAAAGAATTCTCCCCCAGATGAGGCTAGAGCCCAGTTTACAAAATATGTTCCAGAGAAAAGGTTTCAACCAAGGTTGAACCTCGAGTTTTTGATAGTTTAGCGTTTTCTGGCCTCCTGCTGGGGATGTTTGGTCTCCCTGTCTAACAGAACCCAAAACCTAAGCTAGAATATCAGACTACAAAAATTACAAGCATGTAGGTTAAGGGTATAGAGGATACAGCGGATATATGAAAGGTACAAAAACCATATAAAAGGGTATATAAAAATATAAAAGGGTATTAAAAGGCAAAAATCATCAGGCATCAGGAGAAAGTTGGAGAGACCCCTAGTGACACCACAGTGTCCCCACAGTCACACCAGACAGCATCCCTGCCTGGCAGCCTGGCTCGGGAAGCTCCGAAGAACGACCCGCAGAGCTCAGGCTTCTCTGTGCAAGCCCCAGCCCCTCCCTGCCTACCGGGAGGAAGGGAAAACCCCATAAATAAACGGCAATAGGGAAGATATTGCAGGCCCTGCAGCAGCGCCTGGAAGCCGCCCCGGAGGCGAGGCGGGGGGAGAGGGGAGCCTGACTGACAGGCTGATTTAGGACCTGCCTGAAAAGCAAACAAAAGCAATTGAAAACTGCATCATCTAGGAAAACTTAGTAGGTTGTATTTTCACAAGTGAGGACTGATGGTAAGACCAGCTTAATCCCCCGGTGGACTTTCCACACCTCGGCGGGGCCAGCTGGTTTGTCTTGCAGCTGATTGCTGAAATAACAGCAGCGGGCTGGGGCTGGGAGCAGCATGGGCTGCAGGGAGCTGCACACAGGCCTTGGAAGAAATGTTTGCTTTCCAAAGCCTCCTTCTCCCTGTCAGAGCCAGGGGCACCTCCTGGAATTTGGAACACGGGTGCCTCAGCCTGGGCAGTTTCTGCTCGCTGGCAGCTGGAGAAAAATCCCTGAGGAATCTTCCTCCCTGATTTCAGCTGATTTGGGGGAGCAGGAAATGCAGCCAAGAGGTAAAGACAGAACTTATGGCCTTGTGTTTGCTTCCCAGGGATGGAGCTGGGGACACAAGGAGGTGAATGGAACCAAACTGAGGGCAAGCACGGAGCCTGACACAGGCAAGTGGTAAAAGGTGACATCATGTACAGGCAGACAAAAAAACCCCAATCCAAAGCATTCTGAACATTGCTATAGATATTATTTCCAGCTGGTTTTGGCTTGAATGAAACTGCAGAGTTTGCTCCTGCAGAATCAGAATAAATTCCAGAGAAAGAGTGAAAAATACAACTTTGCCCAAACCAAGGGATGTTCTGTGCCCAATTCCCTTCTACCCCTCCCTGAAATGATGAACCAGGATGACATTTCCCTTCCCAACATCAGCTTTGTTAACAGAGCAGAAAACCACAGGTTTAACCACCCCAACACACCTCCTGTGCAGATCAGACATGCAGGCAGCAGATGGACGAGCCCCTATTACCGAGCATGACCCTTTTTGTCAGCCTGTGGTTTCAAATCCAGACCTGCTGGGCAGAGAACAAAAGGCAGAGTAAAGTCACTCCTCAATCCAGTCCTTTCCAAGCCATCTATTTCACCCTACAAGCTGCGAGGGTGGATATATGTGTAGGACTGGAGAGAGATAATGAAATGAAGATGGGAGGTGCCTCACCTGGGATATCAGAACATTTGGGGCTGACAGCCTAACAAGTTCCTGCAGGGGAATAAACCCAAGCCTGGCATCTGGGAGCTCAGGGGATGTCCAGGTGATTAAAAGCAGATGAGGCAGATTTGGTAGCTGGGGCTTGATGACCACAGTGTGAAGTTCCCTCCTTCAGCTGTTTGGTCGGAGAAATAATTGAAAGGGAAATAATTGAACGGGAAATAATTTCAATAATTTCTGTTTGCAGCAGGTTGTACCCATTGGTGGTAAGTCTGGAGCAGCTCTGCCTGTCCCCAGGGATGGGCTGCCCCTGCCTCCTGTTCCCAGATCAGGGCTCTGGGGACAGCCCCAGCATCCCAGATACCGCCACACATCTGGAATCCAGACCAGGCAGAGGATTTGCTCCCCTCCTTCCCTGGGGGAGAAGATGGATGGAGCTGCCTGGCTGAGCTGGGATGGTTCACAGGGACAGGTGATATATCAAGGTTTCTCCCTCTGCCAGCACCTACACATGGATACAGACCTGGTCTCGAGGCCATGTGTCCCCTGCTCTGTCCCCACCCTCCCAGTGTCATTTCCCCATTATTTGGGCTGAATTACTGGCTTTGCTGACTGAAGCAACCATTCAAGACCTGACATTTTGGCTCAGTTTTTTTCTTTATGAAAACACAACATTACAGCCCAGACCCAGAGATTCTGACATTTCCAAAGCAGAAAGCTTTCTGAAATTCAGTCTCATGGTGGTGTTTGATCTCTTAAATTCATCTCCATCTTTGCAAAGGTGCAGTTTGGCCCTTCCTGATTAAGCCAATGCCAGCTCTTCCTCCCGTGCTGAGGTCCCTGTGGAAAGGGTTGGGCAGTTTTGATTTTCGGGGCGTTAAGTGAGGAGCGAGGCAAGGCAAGGCAAGTCACAAAGCACCACGAAGGACAAGTGACAAAGAGGACATAAAAACCAGAGATTTGCTCTCAAAGCTGGGCCACCCTCAAACCGCAGATTCAAACCCTTGGCTCAGTCTGTTCCCAAACACAAACAGCCCCACTGAACCCATCAAGCCTGACCCATCCATTTTCTGGTCTCCTATACCAAACCCCTCAATGCTGCCCATTCACTCCCAGTGGTTTTCCCTGACCAGAGCTGGATTTAACCCCTTCCCAGCCTTCCCTCATTCGTTATCAGCCCAGAGGCCAAACCCAGAGCAAGCACATCCTCCCAACCCCTCCTCTCCTTCATCCTGATCCTGAAAACCTCCACACCCCACTCTGGCTGTTTGGGACCAAACCCAAGGCTAATGCACCTCCTTTGGGATGCAAACAGCTCCAACGTGTGACCCTGACAACCTTCCCAGCTCCAGCCCAGCTCCATTCCCGGTGGATGGGGGAACGGGGAGCAGCACAAAGCCCCAGAGCTGAGCTGCACTTTGGCTGTGAGCAGAGAACAGCAGAGCAGCTGCCTCCAGCAGCAACTGCTCCACAGCCCTCACCTTAGACACCTGCCCGCAAAATGGAAAAGAGGAGGGGAAGGGAGGGGGAAATAGGGAAAAGCCATTCGGAAGGCTCCCCATCTGATTGATTTCCTGCTGGGGATGGCTGCGTTATCACTCGCTGGTTATTGAGTGGTACCTGCACCGCACATTTCTGCTCCCGGCGGCTCCTGCCCCGCTCCCCCTGCAGCCTGCAGGGAATGGGATGGGATGGGATGGCCCCATCCACTTCCATTTGTACCCCCAGCCTGCTGAGTGGGTTCAGGTCCTTAATGCTGCCTTTCCCTACCCCTCTCCAGAGCTAAGCTCCAAAACAGACTGATTTCTCCCTGAAAGTGTTAGCTTTCCCTAAGCTCTGTCACCCATCCATCGGAAACTGAAAACTTCTCATCCAGAAGCCTAAAAGTGCATTCATTTTCAAATTAATTATTCATTTCTGGCTTTCCAATGACAGGAAAAAAGCAGAAATTTTCCCCTGTGATGGACATGGGGGAAGGGAATTTTTCCCCCCCATTTTCCCCCAGTGGGAAAAAAATTCCTGTTTTAATTGCAACACATTTGTCCAGGTTTTGCTGGTGTCGGAAATGCCCTGAAGCTGTCATTTGTTGGTTTTTGCTGTCCCTTATCTCCCAGTGCCACTAAGGGGACAGCGAGGACCACCAGGTCCCCAGCAGCACCTCTGGTGTTTTGGGAAAGGAAATACCCAAATATTTCCTTTGGGAAAGGAAATATTCAGAAATATCCTCTCCCATCAAACATCCTGCCTCCCCAGATCTGTGACAGTAAATCCTGGGAAGAAATTATGCCAGGACATGAATTTTCAGCTGGGATGATCCTGAGGAGGACACTATTCCATGAAATAGTGGGATTTGGGGGGAAGTGATCCCGGATCAGCTCCTGAAATCATTCAGACCCCTCTGAAGCTCCATAGCTATGAGCATCCTCTCCGTGATCCATGAACGAGGAATTCCCTCCCGATCCCTTTCACAGGGCAGCTATAAACTGCTCCAGCACACAAAAAACCCCAGGAAAATTCCCTGCGATCACTGGGATCAGCCTTTTCAATCCATTTTCACACCCTGGGGGCTCTTTTGTGTGGCTCAGCATCTTCTCCCCACCTCCAAACCACCAGCAAATTCCCTGACATCTCAAAAAATGGATTTCCTGCTCGTGTCCCAGTGCCCAGATTCCGGAAGCCTGGAATCCTGCCACGAGGAACGATCACTGCAAACAGTTCCCTTTGTTTGGGCACCTCTGCCTCGGAGCAGACTGGGGAAAAGCCACTGCAGCACTTCAAAAGGAGACTTCACGCATGGCTAAAGGTCCTTTAAAATGGGATTAAAAATTCACATTTTCATCCCGCATTTTTTTGACGTTTCTAATCAAACCTATCCTGAGACAGAGAGGAGGAACGGGCTGAGCTCGCTGTTTTTCAGTGATAAGACACGGGGAGGTTTTGGTGGGTATTTCTGATCAGCATTTATTTTTCATTTCTAAAATAGAACTCCTTTGGAGCATTTATCAGAAGGCTAAAAGGTCCCATTAAAACTTAGAGTTTAAAGTCGTCCATTAAAAAAAAAAATCTAAAATATATATAAATATACATAAATATATATAAACATATAAAAACGTATAAAAACATGTACGTTTTATATGTATAAGTTTTTATACATTTTTATATATTTTTATACATTTTTATATGTATAAAAACATATAAAAATATATAAAAATGTATAAAATATCTATAGAAATACATATGCATAATACATAGAATATATATTATATATAATAGTATGTGCATATATAATAAAATATATAAAAATATAAAAATATTTATATAGAGA
>VZRL01002565.1:1149563-1190449 GCA_013397895.1 Origma solitaria | reverse complement strand
ATATAGAAAATATATGAAAATACATGAATATATATTTATATATAAATATGAAAGATAAAAAGATTAAAATATATAAATATAAATACATACATAAATAAATAAATACATAATTTTCCCCACAACATTTCACTTGCTGCATTTTCACCAAACTGCCTGCACCAAAAATTTTCCCTTTCCACCAAGTCCTAACCAAAACCTGGCCTGGTTTAACCCCCAAAAATCCCCTTTCCCATCAGCTCAAGGGGCTCCTCTCTGCCTTCCCGCCCCGTCCGAGCGGAGCCCTGGGTTCCGGTGCCCACTCCCATCGTTATTCCGGCGTGGCATCCCGAGGGATTTGGGGCTCCCCAGCAGGTAAGTGGCCTTTGATCCCACGCCCCGCCCGGGGCAGCAGGGCCGCTGCCTAAGGCTCCGGGGAGACAGACTCCGCAGCCATCGCTGCTTCCCTAATTCCCTTCTGAAGTGCTGGAGCCACTGTCAGCTCTCATTAAAAGCGGGGAATGCCCTTGTTTTAATTCCCGACCAGAGGCAGCTGGATAATGATATTAACCCCGGCGGGGGGTGGCAGGAGAAGGCACCTCCTCGCTTCAAATGTTTGGACAAAAAATTTGCTCTCATTAGGGCACAAGGCCAGGAGATGTTGCCTTTGTGGGGCGGGGGATGACGGGGCTTTGTTGGGGCTGAATGTCCTCTCAGAGTGTCCCGGGCTGTAATTGGGGCTGGGAGAGACAAAAAGAGAAAGGAAAGCTTCTGATCTTCTCTAAAATTCCATATTTCCTCTAAAATTCCATACACTCCCTAAAATCAGGAGCAGGCCTTGGCGGTGAAGGTCAGATCCTGCCTGATGTGGGGATGGTCCCACTGCTCTGGGAGAAGGGGTGAGGAGAGCCCAGTCCTGAGGGCAAACAGAGGAATTCAGCTCCAAATATCAGAACTGGAAGGGAATCCATGGCAGAGACCCAGAGGTGTCCGTGGGTCAGTCCTACTGAGGAGTGGGGAGGGAAAAGCAGCCCTTCATTCCCTACACTGCGTTCCTATTTCTCCTCGGCCACAGAAACATTTTCCCATCATTTTTAGGTTTCCCATATTTGCCTTTGGGTTCTGCAGGTGACAGAGATGCTTCAAAGCCAGGCAGGAACAGGACTGGGGAATTCCCAGTGCCAGGGACATCAGGATATGAGGAAAAACTCATTTTTCCACAGCAGCAGATATTTTTTTTGTAGCTGGACACATCCAGGAGATCAAACTTGCAATTTGCCTGCTCCCAAGGATCACAGCCTCTCCCCAAAGTCCCACTGAGCTCCAGACCAGGAGAAACCAAAGCTGAACGCAGGGATGTGACAAGAAACTCTCCTAAATCCATGGAACACCTCCCGGTCTCAGGTACTGCCCAGGATGGGATACCAAGGAATTGCACTGACTTGGGGCAGCTGGGGCTGCCCCACCCCTGGAAGTTCCTTGGATCAACCTGGGCTGGGGAAACCCAGCAGGGGCTTGGGAAAGGAGGAGTTTCGAGGTCCCTTCCAACCCAAACCAGTCTGGAATTCCGGGATTGACTGAACATTGCTGCTCCCTGATACTGCTGCTAAAGGCAGCATCCCAAATCTTCCTCCCTTTTTTTTTTGCCAGTTCTTTCCTCTTTTCCCACCAGCTCTTCTCCTTTTCCAACCTCCTCACCGCGCTTGGAAAAGGAGAAGAGCTGGGGGGAAAAGAGGACAGAACTGGCAAAAAATCTGCCTAAATCAAGCAGAAAATGATGGAAACCCCCCAAAACAGGGAAAAAAATTGTCACCACACCCTTTTGCTCCAGTGGAAAGCACAAAGAGATCCAAGTTGGGTTCAGGCTTGGGCAAGGAGGGGGAAATGAAAAGCAAGTGTTCAATTAATTCCTCATTTCTGGCCAAGGAGCTGGAATATTGCTCCCCTCACTCCCCACCCACCCACTGTCAGTATGTTTGGAAACAAGTTGGAAATGAATGCTGTCCCTGCCGTGGCTGTCATGGGAGATCAGGAATTGCTTTGGAGGGTCACTTTGCCATGATTTCCTTGGAATTCCGGCTGGGTGAAACCTCCGAGCTGCCCTGGTTCCCTTCATTTATGGAAGCTGTGGGGTCAGAGCCTTCTAGGAACAGCACTGGGATACTGAAGATTTGGGAATGGACAGATTCCCACTCAGCAATGCAATGGAAACGCAAAACCGGCAGTGCTTGGAAAAGGACAAAAAAAGCAGAAATATTTGAATTCACCTGACCTTGTTGAGACTTCCTCCTGTTGGCTCCTCAGAGGAGAGGAACAGACACTTCAGAAGGTGGGACACCTTATCCTGCTCCAGGTGCCTTCATCCAAGCGTGGCTCAAAATTCCAGAGTTTTAGGTCAAAGGGCCTCATCCATCAAGGTCAAAGCTGCTGTGATTGACTGGAACGTGGAAATTATATTTATTATCAATTTCCAGCCAAAGCTGGCTCATCACAGACCTTTCTTTAGCACATTCCCTTGCCAGAGAACTCACATATCAGTATCTTGGTTACTAAAACTCATTCCCATGAAAAAAAATCCCTTATGGATGCCGTTCCATAAAGTTATTGATTTGCTTCCGATAGGAATTTGGCAAAAAAAGGAGAAACTAATTGTGTTGCCAATGTTTCTTTTCCAGTTTGAACCAGTTTTTAACACTTCAACAAATACAAAACACGAGTTATTTAATCTTGAGTCTTCCCAAGGACTCCGGAGATTCCCCCGCAGGGAAAAGCAGGCACTTTAAAAATAAAAAAGAACCATGTTTTAACTTTCAAATCCTGTCGCAGATTTATTGAGGGTGAGCTGATGGGACAGAGCCTGACTGTGATGGGACAAACGACACTTGTCATGTTGTTTTCGGGAAGCTTCTCCTAAAATCAGGATCAAGGAGAGCCTGAGGAAACGCGGGATAACCTTCACTCAACCCTGAGCACCCTGCCCTGGCTCGTCCACACCACCAGTTTGCAGCAAATAAATGGAAAATTGGGGAATATTCAGGGAATTCTTGGTGCTGGCAGCTCCTTGCCAGGGAGGTTAGACAGGGAAATGGCAAAATTCAACTGGAAAACGGCAAAATTCAACTGGGAAAGGGCAAAATTCAACTGGGAAAGGGCAAAATTCAACTGGGAAAGGGCAAAATTCAACTNGCAAAATTCAACGGGGAAAGGGCAAAATTCAACGGGGAAAGGGCAAAATTCAACGGGGAAAGGGCAAAATTCAACGGGGAAAGGGCAAAATTCAACGGGGAAAGGGCAAAATTCAACGGGGAAAGGGCAAAATTCAACGGGGAAAGGGCAAAATTCAACGGGGAAAGGGCAAAATTCAACGGGGAAAGGGCAAAATTCAACGGGGAAAGGGCAAAATTCAACGGGGAAAGGGCAAAATTCAACGGGGAAAGGGCAAAATTCAACGGGGAAAGGGCAAAATTCAACGGGGAAAGGGCAAAATTCAACGGGGAAAGGGCAAAATTCAACGGGGAAAGGGCAAAATTCAACGGGGAAAGGGCAAAATTCAACGGGGAAAGGGCAAAATTCAACGGGGAAAGGGCAAAATTCAACGGGGAAAGGGCAAAATTCAACGGGGAAAGGGCAAAATTCAACGGGGAAAGGGCAAAATTCAACGGGGAAAGGGCAAAATTCAACGGGGAAAGGGCAAAATTCAAAGGGAAAGGGCAAAATTCAAAGGGAAAGGGCAAAAGTCAAACGGGAAAGGGCAAAAGTCAAACGGGAAAGGGCAAAAGTCAACTGGGAAGTAGCAAAATTCAACTGGGAAATGGCAAATTTCAACTGGGAATGGCAAAATTCATCAAGGAATGGCAAAACTAAATTGGGAAATGACAAAATTTATCTGGAAATGGCAAAATCCATCTGGGAGATGGCAATAAGTTGAAGTAGCAAGCCCAGGTGCAGTGTGTAAAAACCCCAGTTTATTTGGGATTGAGTACAACAAAACCCTGAAAATGTGGATTTGCCAGCGAGGTTGATTCCCACAGCCCTTCCCAAAATCCCTAATCCAGACCAGGCCTCGTTTGGCCTCGGAGGAACATCCACGGTGTGGGAAGCTCTGAGCTGGCCACGAAACCTTGGCTTCCCCTCCAGCTTCTCCCTAAATTCTCCTCCAATTCTCTCCCTAAAACTTGGCTTCCCGGGCAGCAAAATGAGGATAATGACCAATTGTGCCTTTCTTTCTGGAGGGATGAGATAATTTGATTTAAGGAAGTGATCAAAAAGAGCATTTTGGAGTTCCAAGTGGAACTAAAAAGCCATGGATGGAAAAGAATTGATCAAAGAGTTCCTGAAGGCGAATTCTTGGTCCTTCCAAAGCCACATTTGGCTCAAAATCAGAATATTTTGCAAAAACTTGTCCATTTCTATGAAATTCTTGAAGTGGGACAGAGCCTTTGCCTCAAATTTCCAGAGAAATATTTAATTTCACTTCGGACATTATTTTTTTGGACTGTTATGTTTAAAGTATATTAAAATATACGATGATGTATTATTATATATTAAATGTCATCATGCATTTTGATGCTGGTAAATTTCAACTCTGCGTACAAAAGTCCAAATAAAATATTTTCTCCTAGTAAAATGCCAGATTTTTATTGAAAAAAATGAATTTAAAAAAAAAAAAAAAATCCCAGAGTCAGGAAGCATTTGAGACTTCCTCCACGTTTAACTGCTTTTGTCCAATTTTCCTGCCTGAAAAATGCTGTTTTCTAACCACTTTGTACAAGAGGAAAATTTCATCATTTTCAAACGAAAAATTGCAGTTTTCAGTCAGCTCTCAAGGCACTGGAATTTTTCAGCTTGTGTTTTTCCCACAGAAGGAAAAGAGGAGGGAAAGATCCTCATTTCCACCAATATTTCTGAGTTCTCTCTCAAACAAAAACTTGGGGCAGTTGATAGAAAAAACTCCGCTTCTGGCAAGCCAAGAAAATGGAACTGGTGACAAATATTTTTTCCTGAAAAGCCCAAAATTTGCCAACAGATCTTGGATCTTATGGAATATCGAAGCCATTTTACCTTTCTGGGGTGGCACATCTTGGTCCTCCATCCATTGTTACTTGGCAAATCCTGTTGGTGTGAAAAGGGGAAAAAATAAGTTTTCCTTGCAGGGTGTTTATCTTAAGCTTGAGGGAAAAGAGGGAAAAGAGGGAAAAGAGGGAAAAGAGGGAAAAGAGGGAAAAGAGGGAAAAGAGGGAAAAGAGGGAAGAAAGAAACTTGGGCTATAATTTCTCAGCACTTTCTCCTGTTGGTGGCTGTTCCTGTGGGGAGAAGAACAGGGAGCAGGGGACATTCCTCGTCACGGAAAGTTGGAATTCTCTGCACGATCGTAGAAAATATTATTGATATCCCAGACAGGGTGGTGAAAAACCTCTCACAAACCTCTGGATCAATCCCTTACCTGCTGCAAATGAGGCTGGGAAAAGAGAGAAAACAGCAGGGAATAACTGAGGCCTTGTCCTGGTGGGAATGGTTTCCTCATGGACGAGGTTTCATGGAAATGAGAGGCAGCTTGTACTCCTAAGCACCCCCAAAATACAGCGGATTTCTATGGAATCACAGAAATGTCAGTCCAGGAGGTTTTTTGGGAGGTTTCGAGTCCAGTCCCGTGCTCAAGGTCCACTCTGAGCTCAAACCAGGTCACTCCTGCCTTTGCCCTAAAGGCAGGACAGTCATAGCCCTGCGCTTTCAGGGAAATCCCTGAGGTGATGCTCCCAACGTTCTCTGGAAAAAAACTTCCTGCTACCCGGAAAAAGAGTAGGTGGAGGCCAGGAGATGGAGAGCCAAGGAAAATCAAGTGCCAGCCTCTCAGCAATGACATTCTGAGATCCCACAGCTCTCAGGCTATGAGATTAGCCATTAACTATTCCCATTTAATAAAGGAGTGATTCTTATCCCAAACAATCCACAGGACGCTCCACCTTAAATGCAGGGAATAAAAGAGGAAAAATAAAATATCCTGAGTTGGAAAGGACCCACTGGGACCACCAAAGCCCAGCGCAGTAAACAGGAAACTTTCTATGTTTCCAAGGACTTGAACATCCCCCAGGTGAGCCCCTCAGCCCACCAAGGAAAGCGGCTTTTCCCTGGATCCTGGGGGCACAACCAGCAGCATCCAGGGCCTGGCTGTCAGCAACACCCAGGGGTGGGGGAATGGGTGCTGACACTGCACCCAAATGATCCCCACAGTTCGGGGCTGGAGGATTGATCCCCTGACAGTCCTGCCCTACCTGGGGCTGGAATTCTCGCCTGTTTTCATTATTTTCCCATTTGGAATTTTATTTCAGGACGGTAACAAGACACCCCGGGGCAATGTGTTTCCAGGGGATTATTGCCTCCAGCTCCTTGCTTTCTGACACATGCCATAATCACCCAGAAATGTACAGCCTGCCACAACCCATTCCCTGAGCCCGGCTTATTCAGCCACGGACGAGGCGTGACGGATAGACCAGAGCCATAAAATTATATGGGATTTTAGTGGCAGAAGTGAGTTTGTCCTGAGAATGGCTTGCAGCTGGGCCAGCTCTGCTCGGAGCCATCCTCAACTTCTCACGAGTTGGTTTTACTCTTGCTCTGCCCACAGAAGGTGCCTGGACCAATTCCATGGTTTCACCCCTGGACTATTCCATGGATTCACCCCTGGACTATTCCATGGTTTCACCCCTGGACCAATTCCATGGATTCACCCCTGGACCAATGCCATGGTTTCACCCCTGGACCAATGCCATGGTTTCACCCCTGGACCAATGCCATGGTTTCACCCCTGGACTATTCCATGGTTTCACCCCCAGACCAATTCCTTGGTTTCTCCCCCGGACTATTCCATGGATTCACCCCTGGTTTCTCCATGGTTTCTCCCCACCTGCAGTCACCAGCGAGGAACACCTTCCAGGCAAGCTGAGCCCAGGGGTGACTCACAAACCTCCCCTGAGGCCTTGCAAAAACAAGTCCCAATTCAGGCTCCTTCTCCCTTTTACTGCCCATAAATCACCAATCAGGAGATTTCCTGGAGAGCCGTGGTGTGGAGGAGGGAAAAGGGGAGAGCATGGAGCATGGGGCAGGAGCTGCTTTCTTCCAGGGAATGGTGTCGCTCTGGATTTATTTTACAGTTTCAGGCAGTCTGGCACAGGAAGCCAAATGCCTGAAAAGAGGGGGAAAGGGACACCTTGGGATTTGGGGGCAGAGGGAATTTGGGCAGCAGCCAAGGGCCAGGAGGGCAGCAGAGAGTTGGTGACCCACAGGGAATGTTCAGCAGTGCTGGGGACACAGGCAGGAGCCACACCCAGAGCCCCACAAAGCTCCCCAGCCCTCCAGGGTGTTTAGGCAGAGCTGCTCCAGGATGGTTGGAGGTTCCAGGCTTTCCCTGGAGCTCCAACAGGAGGCCTTTGATGGGGATCTCATCATTCCCAGCACTGGGCTGGCTCTGGCTCCCAGGCTGCTCCAAGCCCTGTCCAACCTGGCCTTGGACACTGCCAGGGACACCTGTGCCAGGGCCTGCCCACCCTCCCAGGGAGGAATTTCCTCCCATCATCCAATCCAAATCTTTCATTTTTTAGTTTAAAACCATTCCCCCTTGTCCCATCACTATCTGCCTGCAGGAAAAGTAATTTTCCCACTTTTTTATAATCCCTCTTTAGGCCCTGTGAGGGGCTCTGAGGTGTCCCTGGAGCCTTCTCCTCTCCAGGTGAGCACCCCCACCTCACCCAGCCTGGCTCCAGAGCAGAGGGGCTCCAGCCCTCGGAGCAGCTCCATGGCCTCCTCTGGACTCATTCCCACAGATCCACACCTTCCTTCCCTGTGCTGAGGACTCCAGCCCTGGGTGAGGCACTCCAGGTGAGCTTCCAGAATGGAGGGGCAATCATCTCCCTCGAGGTGATTCTTAGGGATTTTTTCCAGTCTAAGCAATTCCTGAGACACTGCTGGAGCTCAGCAGGAGAAGCCCTGACAGGGATCTGACTGGCAGAGGAGCTCTGAGATGCTGTGGAAAACCCTCCTGTGTCTTTTTCCACCTGGGAAGGCTCACAATGAGGCTCTGAGGGCTGGACCACCAGCACAGGCACTGCCCAGGGGGCAGCTGAGAGCCAGGCTTGCCTGGCAGCCTGCTGGCTCTCAATGCCAGCTCTGTGTGCCCCACAGCCTCCTGAGCCCCACTCAGGGAGGCCAAGGAGCAGATGGGTTTGGTTCTTGGGCTGGGGACAGCCTGCCCTTAACCACAGGGCCTGAAAGAACCCAGGGCCCAGCCCGTGGCACGGAATAATTCACAGCAGGGCTTTTCATCCCCGGGGAAGCTCCTCTTACCTGAGCCCTGGGACAATGTCCTGGGGATAGAGCCTCCCTTTCTCCGAGGAGAGGCTTTTCCGTGTTCTGTGCCTTTAAACTCGCTCTGCCCCTCTTTCCAAACAGCCACCTTTTTGTTCTCCAGCCCAGTAACTCACAGATGTGTGCACCATGCCCTCTTTCACAGAGGTTTCTGGGGTTTTTAATCCTTCTTGAGGTCCTCCATAATCTAAAGTTAAAAACATTCAGGTTAAAAATACGTGGCCGAGGTGTTTTTTTTTTCCCAGACCACCTCAGAAACCAAAGGTCTTTTCTCAGGTGAGCAGGATCAGCCTCCTGCAGGTGACAAAAGCAATTTATGAGGACATAAACTGCAGTTGTGCACAGGGAATTGCTCCTCTTGGATATATGGAGAAAAATCCCCTTTCCCTACATCCCTTCTGCTCCCACTCAAGATTCCCTTTCTTCCTGAGAGCAGCTTAACACCAATCCCAGCCATCTCAGGAGCTTCTGAAACCTTTTATTTCTCCCTGCCAAGTTTCCTGCTGCTCTCCGAGGGCAAACACAGCCACACAGCTCCTTTTGTGCTGCAGGGCTTGGCTGCTGGTCCCCCCTGGGCAGCAGAGGCGCCCCGAGCCACACTCCGAGGGCTGGCACAGCATCACAGCAGGCTTTGAGCAGCAGCTGGGCTGGGTGTCCTTGGGAAGGGCTCCTCGGCCAGCCCAGGGTGAGGGGGGTCTGCGGGGAAGGGGCTTGGCAGCACAGGGGAGCAGGTTTGGGGTCTGGAAAGCTCTAGGGGGGATAGGAAATAAGGGATCAGCCTCTGAGGGGGGAGCTGGGTTATCCCTTTGGGAGGCACAAGGCACAGAAGTGTCACTGGAGTCGGAAAATCAGACCCTGCAGCTTCAGAAATTAGAATTGCTCACCCCTGTTCTGCCCGGGAGGGAAAAGTTCAAATGCAGGCACAAGGTGTGGACAGGACTCAGCTGTCCCTGTCCCAGCTCCTCAGTGCCTCACCAAAACCTCCTCACTCCCTCCCCTGGGCCTGCGGGAAGGGACACCAGCAGCTCCTGCACTGCAAAATCAGCTCTGAGAGACCTGTGGGCTCTGCTTCTGCTCCAAAGGGCAACAGCTTCCAGGGGAGGATTGGAAACTTCCAGGAAACTTCCAGGGGAGGAATGGAAACTTCCAGGAAACTTCCAGGGGAGGAATGGAAACTTCCAGGAAACTTCCAGGGGAGGAATGGAAACTTCCAGGAAACTTCCAGGGGAGGAATGGAAACACTGCCCCAGACCCTGCAACAGCAACTGCAAACCGCCAGCCTGGAGAGCCACGATGGGCCCCTGTGGCTTGGCATGGTGATGGCCACTGGGGCCTGTCCTGGGCCATAAAAGCCCTGAGGGGGTCACAGAGGGAGTTAATGAAACCCTGCAGTCACCCAGCGGCAGATTCAGGGGATGGAGAACATAAAATGCCCCAGGTGAGAACAATAAACCCTCTGCAATGGCTCCCCTTCCTTTCACTTTCTCCCAACTATTTCCTCTCCATTATTGTTCTGGGGTTGTGTTTTTTCCCTACATGGTCTTCTGAATTTTCTGCTTTACTTTCTCACTCTCTCCTTTGGGTTTTTTCCCTGTCCTTGTGCTTTTCTGTGCAACCCACAGCCCACATTTCATGTAGCCCTTCCTGGCACCTGTGGCTGCAGCTCGTGCTCGGTGTCAGGGTCTAGGCTGTGGTGGTGTGATCCCATAGCTTCTCTGCCCTTTTTCTTGGAGAGAAAAAAAAAAAGTGTTATCTATAGTTTTTTTCCTTAGTAACACCTTCATATTAAAAAATTCCACACACTTTCAAGTCTTACCTAATCCCCTTTTCCATGTCAGGCAGTGGGAGACACAGGGATCACGATCCCTGTCCTACAAACACCAGGGCTGGAGGAAGAGCTTGGGATCTCCACCCTCTCCAGAAGATGGGATGACACCACACCTCACCCTCTCCTGCAGCCCCTGGGGACACCACACCAAGGAGGGAGCATTCCAGGAAGGAAACCTTCCTTTGTCCTTTATCCCTCACGTTTCCAGCGCTGCCAGGACTGTATTTATTTATAAATGAGAAACGAGGCTGTGATCTCATGTCTGGGGTGAAGCAGGTCCTGACGAGTCACGCAAACAGTTCCTGTTACTGCAGGGACCAGAATAGCAACATCCAGCCCCAGCAGAGGATGGATTCCTTCAGAACAACACTTTGGGAACACAACTCTGGGAAGAGTGGGATATTTTTGCTCTCCAGAAGGTCCTTATGTATTAAGATAAAGGGGAAGGGTGAATATGGGCAGAATCGTGTATGGTTCTTCCAGCACTCTTGAAAACGCGTGGTGAATCCCCAGCCTCACTCTCCCTCCATCAATCCTACAAAGTTCATTCCCTTTGCAGATTTCCCTCCTTCCCCGAGTTTACCTCTCCATTTCCCCTGTTTCTTATGCTGGGAGTCTCTGTTGGATCCCAGGGGGAACTGGGGATCACTCTTGGCCTCCCTGTCAGGAGCAGCAGCAGCAGCTTCCTTATCCTAAATGGATGAAAATGTCCCTCCCCTCTCCCAGCTAACCACCCCCAGGAGGAGAGGGAACAGCCTCAGCCTGTGCCAGGGGAGGTTCAGGTTGGATATTAGGGAAAATTTCTTCACCAGAAGGATTATCAAGCCCTGGCACAGAATTGTCACCATCCCTGAAGGGTTTAGTGGTGACCTTGGCAGTGCTGGGGGAAGGGCTGGACTCAACGATCCTAAAGGATTTTCCAGCCTAAATGATTCTGGCATTCCACAAAAATACATTTAAAATAAAGTTGGGGAGTATTCCAAAACGAATTCCCTGTTCCAACCACCCTCCAAAACCTCGAGTCTGAGATTCCGTGCTTGGGGGAACCTCCCAGGCTGGGGAACACCCCAGAGGGTGGGCTGGGGGCACCACAGCCGTGCTGGGCGCTGCAGCCGGTTGTGCTGCATGCCAAATCCTGGGAAAAATCCCAATCCCAAAAGCAGCTGCTCCTGGAACAGCAGGGGACACGCAGGGGACAGGGAGCGGGTGCTGTGACCCTGGAACAGCCCAGGGGACAGGGACTGGGCGCTGTGATCCTGGCACGGCCCAGGGGACAGGGAGCGGGCGCTGCCGTGCCGGGCGAGGCGGCGCTGAGCCGGGCGGGGATCCCGGCTGGAGGGAGGGGGTCGGGAGCGGGACCCCGCAGCCCCCGGGGCCCGGAGCGCCCCTTGCCCGGGCCGGGGGCCACTAGAGGGCAATCGCGGAGTGTCCCACGCCCGGAGCGCCGGGAGCGACCCGGGATGCGCAGGTGATGCTCGCTGGCCGCAAGGACACGGCAGGGCACCTGTCTCTCCCGAAGATTCAAAATAATTCACTATTTTTTAACTTCTGGGCTTAAGTGCTGCGGGTGGATAAGCAGGATATACCTTTAGGATTCGTGCGGGAGCTCCCAGGCTGCTGCAGCTCAGCCCCGACACACAGCAAAGGGGCAGCCCCAGGTGAGTTGACTTTAACCCCATTAGCTAATTAAGCTAATTAGGGAAAGCCTGCTCCTCAGACAGGCAGGGGTCAGCAGTTGGTTCCTTGATGGAAACATTGGAGCCACCTGCTGTGGGGGGGGGTCAGACCGTTCCCAAAGTGACAGGAGGAAACAGCCTCAAGTTGCACCAGGGGAGGCTTAGATTGGACAATTGGGGAAATTTCCTCACCAACAGTTGTCAGGTCCAAGCACTGGTGGTGGAATCCCCGTCCCTGGAGGGGTTTAAATGCCATGTGAATGTGACTCTTGGGGACATGGGGCAGTGGTGGCCTTGCCAGTGCTGGGATAACTTGATCCTCGCACCTATAATTTCCCCAAGGATGCCTTTCCTTGCCTCCACACCCATCACCCCTCCACCAGATGTTCCCTTTGCCCCAGGCCTGGACGCTGCTGCTCCCAAGGCTCCTTTGGGACAGGATCCGCTCTGTTCCTTCTCTCCGCCACATCCTCGGTGACACGGAGGGGCTCCCGGGGGAAGTCCCCCAGCCCTGCCGGGTGAGGTTGGCCCATCCCCAGCTCCGGGCTCTTCCCGCGGGTGCCAGCAGCCCCTCCCTTTATCAGGCTGGGGCGGTGGGAGATAGGCAGCGAGGCTGATAAGCCCTCAAGTGGCAGCGTGCTGTAAACATTCCCACTGGTGCTGTTAGATTAGAGCGCTGGGAAAATGCCTCCAGCCCCCCGGGCCACCAGCGCAGCCGGCCGGGGCTGGGGGGCTGCCGAGCTGCTGAAAAGCGCCGAGGGAGGAGCTGAAGGGCTCCAGGGCAGGCTGGATGCTGCCTCCCAGGGAAGCGGGGCTTGGCAGGGGCTCCCCAAATTCCCAGCAGGGCTGATCTGGCACCCGACGCTGCAGTCAGCTCCACCCGCATCCATTGGCTGCACTGCCGCCTTTGCCCGACAGGCGGAAAATTCACTTCTCCCTCCCTCTCTCCATCTCCCAGGTTTCTGGTATCCAGAGGTCTCAGCTGGATGTTTTCACATCTGCCCGGGGGATGGCACACAGTTAAAGGCTGTGCTCCTCCTTCCAGAGTACCCTGTACCCATTTTGATCCCATTTCGCACCGTAAAACCAACCCATCCCGGGCAGCTTCAGAAGACTGCACCCTGCTTCCTCTGATTTGGGGCCGAGTGAGGAGGGCAAGCCCTTCGAGCCACTTGTTCTGGAGGCAAAGGGGGCTTTTCGTCGCAGAGCTCCTGTGCGTGGGCTCGGCTGGAGCTGGGACCCGACTGTGTGAGGGTTCAGGTTCGGAAATGCTGGTGGCTGTCAGGTTCCTCGCGTTGGCTCCGCACAAGGAGGTTTGGCAGCAGAGGTGACACCAGCAGCGGTGACAGCATGGCCAGGTGATGGCTGTGGGATGCAGGGGCAGTCCCGTGAAGGAGGGGACAGGGTTCCAGTGTTTCCACACGAGCTGGGTGCAGCAGGAAGGAGCAATCCCTTTCTCCTGCTCCCTTCCTGTGTGTCCCTCCCGACCATCAGCACCATCCTGTATCTCCAGCTCTGAGGGGTGCACACCTCTCCTGGTGAAAGCTCTCCATCCACCTTTCCCCATCACCCTGAGAAGGAAATTCTCCGTTTCTCGGGAATACCCACAGCTCTGGGAGCTCAGTGCTAAGCAGAGCAGCCGCAGCTGCCTTCCAGAGCCGCTCGGAGGCAACATTCCCTCCTCTCTCATTCCCAGCAGCTTCCAGAGCTCGCAGCCAGGCAATGCCGAGCCCTGGGAACCTCCCACTCCCACTTTCTCCCTAATATTTCCACAGTGAGTAAATCTCCATCCTTTTAGGGCTCTCAAATCGATTATTTTTACATTTGCAGTGGATTCCCTGGCCCTGTTATTAATGAAAACCTCCAGGAAAGCTCCTCAAATACAGCTTTGACTTTCTGCCCAGGACCTGTGGACAAGGGAAAAAAAAAAAATCAGGCAACATTAATAAGGCAGGAGGTTTCTATTAAGTCTGAGGGACTGGACTCTCTGGCTTTCTTGGATGCTGAAATCCTCTAGTGCAGGATAAATCTTATACACTTCATTTTCCCAATCTCTCCTTCAATATATTTTAAGAGAATGCTGCAATATCAGGGTAAATAATGTCCCAACTGCAGCGTGGGGTCTGCAGAGTGGCCTGGGGTCAGCCTCTGGGCTGGAACATCCTCCACTGGGGCTGCTTGTGGGCTCAGCCCTCTCTGCCTAATCAGGGGAGGTTTTAATTAGCTGTGAATACGACTAACGAGCGATCCCTTCGAGCCTGGGGAAGGAAGTGGGTGAGTGGATGTGCATGAAGTCACTAAATACGCAAATCTCTGCAGCCAGCACCACCTTGGTGGGAGCTAACCTCCCCCAGCTCTCTTCCCTCAGAGCAGGGCGCGTTTCCCATCAGCCTGGAACGGAGTTCTCCATTCGTGGGCTCTGCTTTTGCTGTGCCGCCTTTGCACAGCACCTGCTCCTCCTGAAGATGCTGGATTTTCTTGGAGAAAGCTCCTGGAAGTGTGCGGGAGAAAAGGGAGCAAGTCCACAGGGTGCTGCGAGCCCAAGGTCAGGCTGGGAGAGGATTTCCCTCTGCTTTTATCCCTCTCAGAGAGCCCTGAATGTGAGTTAATGCAGCAGCTCCAGCGCGGGCAGGGCAGGGAGCGCTTGTGTGCCTGGGTTCAGCACCCGCAGCTCGCACGCAGATGCGATGGATGCTGGGAGCAGGGATTTTATTGGGATCCTGGCACCTCTTTCCCCTTGGATTGCTGCTGTGCTGGCAGAGGACACAAGGAGCAGCCTTGCCTCAGGGCAATTTGGGGAATAAATCTGAAGGAAAACTCTCCTTCTGAGGAGCAGAAGCTTGCATGGTATCCGAGGTGCTCATGGTGGTGGGTTTAACCCAGCAGGGCTCTCGGGTGTTGCGGTAATGATGGTGCCAGAGCAGCAGAATGACCTTTTTCCTGCCTGGAAAAATTAAAAAATGCCAAGCCAATCCCTATGGGCAAAGGCAGCAGAGTTCAGGCAGTGTAGGGCAGGAGCCTTGAGCTCCCTGCTGCTGACACAGCCACGGCCAGAGTCAAATTAATAACATTCAGCGTAGCTTGTAAGGCAGGTCTGGGGCTTGGGAAGCCAACGGTGAAGGGCTCTGGCCCAGAGCTGGGAATGTAGGGCTGGAAAGCTCCATTTGGAGTGCGGAATCACAGAATATCCTGAGCTGGAAGGCACCCACAAGGATCATCAGTCCAAGCCCTGGCCCTGCACAGACAGCCCAACAATCCCACCCTGGGCATCCCTGGGAGTGTTGTCTGAACACTCCTGGAGCTGTGGCAGCCTGGGGGCTGTGCCCATTTCCTGGGGAGCTGTTCCAGTGCTTATCCCACCCTCAGGGGGAAGAACTTTCACTGATATCCAACCTCAACCTCCCTGACACAGCTCCAGCCACTCTTTTGTGTCCTGTCCTGTCACCAGAGAGAAGAGATCAGTGCCTGAAGGACAGGCTCTGACCCACTGGCTCCATTTCCATCCAACTCGAGAAATCAGAATTTATCCTGCATCTTCATAACTCTCATCCTCTTTGCCTTCCTCCTTACTGGATCATCACAGGTTGAACTCAGCCCTGCCTGGGGGAAATCCCTGTCCTGCTTCTGTTGGAGATAAGGGTCTGAGGATGATGACCTCAGAGATATTTGGGGCTGGAGAAGAGAAGGTTGAGTGGAGACCTCAGAAGAGCTTTCCGAGATCTGAAGGGGCTGCAAGGAAGCCAGGGAGAGACTGTTCATCAGCAACTGGAGTGACAGGGCACGAGGGAATGGTTTCACACAGAGAGAAAAGGTTTAGATGGGATATTGGGAAGAGATTCCTGAGAGGGTGGGGAGGCTCTGGCACAGGTGCCCAGAGAAGCTGTGGATCCCTGGATCCCTGGCAGTGTCCAAGGCCAGGTTGGACAGGGCTTGGAGCAGCCTGGGACAGTGGAAGGTGTCCCTGCCATGGCAGGGGTGGCACTGGATGGTTTATAAGATCCCTCCCAAGCCAAGCCATTCTGGGATGCTGTGAACAACTCCCGCCCTGGGTCGATGAGGCGTCAAATGAACCCTGAACACAGGACAGAGCTTTAGGTGTTTCCTCTCTGCAGGCTCTTGGAAGCTCTGTGAGGAGCTGGGATCCCTCTGGCTCCATCCCCTCCCGGTGGTTTCACAGGTCCTGGCAGCACTGAGGGCAAGCCTGAGAATTCCGGGGAAGGGGCAGAGAGAAAACTCTCTGCGTGGCCAAGGGCAATAAACGCAGTCACAGTGGGCAGGATCCACACACAATCATCTGCGCTACTTCCACTTTTATCAGCCCACTGGGACCTTGGCAAGTAAATCAAATTTCCCTACCCTGACCCAAATAATAAATCCTGGAGTGAAAATACCAGATTGCCTTGGCCTGAAATGTCCATGTGCTCGTTCCAGGGGGAGATCAATGGGCAGTCCTCGCTTGTCTGGAGCACTCACAGCTTCCCCCTCTTCTCCCTGAGCTCTGCAAGGACCCTCTCCCATTGGGCCTAATCCAAATCCCACCAAAGCTGGGGGTAAATCTCCACAGGTTTTCAATGATTCCTCAGCCGTTAAAATGCTAAAAAGGGTGGGTGGGGAGAGTCAGAAAATTCCTTGCCCACATTCCAGACCTGATCCCCAAAATGTCCCTCCATTAGGAAGAGACACGGGGGAGAAATCCTCAGGAAAGGAATCCTCACCCCCCACACACCAACCCCCAACCTCTTCCTCCCACGGTAAGGTACCTTTAAGGCCACATTCTCATTAGGATTTTCCCTCTTGCTCCTTTCCATGTTGTCTGGAGCCACCAAACCAAAAAGCTGCGGCAGAATTACTCCTTGTCCTGTCCTACTTGTTCCTCCCTGCTGCTTCTGGAGGGGACATTTAATTTCTCTGCAGGGTCTGGCTTTAGTGGGATGACCAATGGCTATTTGAAAACCGTGGTTGAGGTCCCAGGGATAAATTCACCTCCTGTTTTTACCTTTGAAACCTTCGGGAGCTCTGCAGGTTTCCAGGTCCTTGATGGGGTCAGAGGATTCAAGTGTTTTCCCCTGTGCTGTGTGGAGCCCTCAGCTGGCTCACGTGGGGCTGGTGTCCCCTGTGCTCCCAGGGGCTGCCACAGCATCATTGTCTCAGTTCAGGTTTGTGGTGCTGACACCAGGAACAGCTGTCAGCCACTCTCGTGCCCTTGATCGATAATGCCCCAGTCTTGGCGCTCGATGGCATCAATTATTTAGCTCTAATTGGATTGGATTCTTCTTGGTACTGGTGAATCAATTAATGAGTATTGGCCACCAGCGCTCCTGCTGCCCTCCGGAGGGACTTGTCACAGCAGCACCGGTGGGAACTGGTGTGGGGCAGGTTGGGAATCTCCTGGGGCCTTTCTGAGTGCCAGTGGCTGTCAGGCAGCTGAGCTGGGAGAGCACCTGAGTAAAACCTTTGTTCTCCTTGCAGGACCTTTCCTTGGAAACTGAAGCTCCTTGAGATCCATGTAGAATCTCAGAATGGTTTGGGATGGGAGGGATCTTAAAGCTCATCTCATTCCACCCCCTGCCGTGGGCAGGGACACCTTTCCCTATCCCAGGGTGCTCCAAGACCCCAACCTGGCCTTGGACAGTGCCAGGGATCCAGGGGCAGCCACAGCTTCTCTGCGCACCCCACCCTCACAGGAAACAATTGTGGGACCTGATGAGGCTGACAGCTGTCTGAAAGCCTCACAGAGTTTGACCTAAACCAGTCAAAATTTACCCTTGAGAATCTACACTCAGTGACAACCAAGAAGTTAATCAATGAAAGAAGATGTTTCAGTTAAAAGAAGATGTTCTGCACACAAGGAGAAGACGTTCTTGTTAGGGAACATCAAGAGTGTATGAGAAGGAACTTGCACATACTATGTAACCAATTGCTTGCATAGCTAATTGAATTGTTGCTTAAATGGTCATTATTTGCTAGCGGCCAAAAAGGTATAAAAGCAGCCGCAGAGAATAATAAAAAACCTTTTTTACCCTTGGATTACAACAAGTGTTTGTGTCGTGTGTCTGTTCCAACCGCGACAAACAGTTCCTTCCCACTATCCAATCTAGACCTCCCCTCGGCAATGGGAAGCCATTCCCTGCGTCCTGCCACTCCAGGCTCTTGTTAGAAGTCCCTCTCCATCTCTGCTTTGTCGATTCGCTTCAGGTCCTGGAAGTCAGCACTGCCCACCCTGCATTTCCACCACTTCCCTCCTCTGCCTGTAAACAATTTCCCCCCACTGCCATTACAACCTCCAGCTCCTTTTCCAGAGCAGTAGCCTTCATTCCTATAATTTAAGGATACTCTCCCACGGATGCACAGTTGGGCAGCAGGGATCCACTGCACGCCAGCAGCTGCCTTTGATAATGAAGGATCTTCGGGAGCTCCAACGTTCTCCTTCTGAGCTCTGACAATATTTAAGCATGTGTTAACAGTTTAAAGAAGCAACCCACTAGAGGAAGTCTCATTTGTCAGGAGCAGTTGCTCGAAATTTCATCATAACTGAATTAAGGCAGCCCAGAATGGAGCGGGTTAGAGCGAAGACAGGAGCCCTGATGGATGGTTCACACCAGCTGCTGAAACGGTCCTTTGAAAGCTCCTCGAGCTGAGGTTCTGCAGATCAGCTCCTGAGGGGGAGCAGGGCAGCTCCAGGAAGGCTGGGCTGGATTTCTGAACCCTCGTTCACATCAGCACGGTGCCTGCCAGCAGCGCTCCTCATCCTCCACGGCATCCTTGGGAAATCCAAGCGTGGGCTGCTGCTGCTGGTGGTGGCTGGGGAGGCTCAGAAATTACCTTTGTACTTCAAATAGAAGAAAATCCATCACCACTGCAGGTCCAGATCCTCACAGTTCTGCATTTTTAGCCCCAAGACCATGAAATACCCTTGGAGCCTTAATGTTCCTGATCCCTTCTTCTCTGTGTGACTGAAATTGCTTGGAAAAGTCAAGGAGTGGTCCTAAAGAATTGTTTAAATGTTGCTGCAACTGCTAAACATCAGATTCAGCAAATACACTGCAAGGGGGTTTTCCACCAGGCTATAAACCAGGCCTGGCAGGGAACAAAATCAGGGAGTCACTCCTGAAGTTATCCACAAATTTAGTTTACCTGTCAGATGAAAATGAGAAAGCTGAGGGCTTTTGGGGGCAGCCAGGGCAGGGCATGATGAATGGCAGAAAGTTCCTTTATCAGTCCAGGTTTGAAAAAAAACACTTTTTTTTTGTGTGTGACTGCATTGAGCCCAAGAATATCAGAGAACTTCAAAATGCAGGAAATGGGATCTTCATCCCACGGTGCAAAAGTGCAGTAGTGCCACGGGTTAAACCTGATGTGCCATGCAAAGAGCTGTGCCAGGATGGGAAAAGACCTCTTGGAATAGGCAGGAAAAAGGGAAAAGCCTCAGCCAAGACCCCATGGCTGGGCACACCTGGGGTCCCACGGTCCCATGTCCCCACCAGCTCAATCCAGTGACAGCCCTGTGTGTTTATGGCTCCTCAGCAGCTGGAAACCCCCAGGAGGGGCAGGCCAGGATTCTCCCTTTTGGGGGAGAATTCTCTCAGTGCCATCCTGAAGCTTTTTAGCACCCTCAGCAGCCTTCCCCATGCTGATTTCCAGCAGATGTGGTGCTAATGAATAACACTGTAATCTCAGTGCCTTAATATAGTGCTGGGGGGTGATAAGTCAGAAATTGCTGTCATCGTTGGGGCGAGGATGATCTGGTCATTGTTCAGAACTGTCCTCCTCTGATGATTGCATCAAGGGCAATGTGTTTTCTCCCATCCACTCCCACTCTGCTTCCAAATTTAAAGCTATTCAGGCATCAGACACTTCTATTTTTCTAAGGGCTTAATAAGAGGCCGGGATGCAGATGTTCAGATAAAGCCCTGACAAATTGCAAGTGGAGGAGCCACGTTCAACTTGACCAATTACGGGATGCGGGGCAGGAAAGGGCCCCAGCAGCTCTGCTAAACCAGCTGCCACCTCTGCATGGTGGAGAGGGCAGAGAAGATGGCTCAGAGCCCAAAAAAATATTGCCACTCCAAGCTGAGAGCTGGGGATTAAATCCAGGACGTGAGGAGGGAGCAGATGGGTGAGGGGCTGGCCAGGTTCCTGCGTTGGCATCAGGGGATGGAACCACATTTAGATCATGGGATTTCATCAGCAGGGACACCAGGAGGACCTGCCTGGCAGGGAGGGTGGCCGGACAGGGTGGGCATCACGGGGGGGCTGTGCAGCTCCCACCTTTGGGAGGGCTGGGAATGGATGCTCGAGGCAGTTCTCACTGGGCTGGGAGGCTCCCTGGACATCTCTCAGCCCCGGCTGAAGATTGTGAACTTCATCCTGCTGTTGAAGGGTCTGAGGAACATTGCACATGGCCCACAGGATCACAAGATTTTTGGGATCCTAAAGCCCTCTATGATCATCCCATCCAACCATCTCCTGAGGCCACCACCAAACCTTGTCCCCAAGCGCCACATCTACATGGCTTTTAAATCCCTCCCTCCCTTTTCAATCCCTGGGGACTCCACCACTGCCCTGGGCAGCCTGGCCAATGCCTGACCACCCTTTCAGGGAAGAAATATTTCCTAATATCCAATTTAAATGTGCTCAGGAGGGAACAGTGGAACCGAAACAGGACTGTGAATGACAACTCGAGCGTAGGGAGGGGAGAAGTGATGGGACATCAGAGGAAGCTTTTCCTAGGAGAGAGGAGAAGGATGGGAAGGCAGCCTGGGACCAGCAAAACTTCCTGTAGCTCTGCTTTGGCAGAAAAGTGAATGAGTTGGGGGCAGAGCAGGAGAGAGGGCAGGGGTGAAGCACCAGGTGTGAAATCATTCGAGCAGAAGGAAACATCCCAACACCAGCCGTGGTGGCTCCAGGCAGCTGCACCTCCCAGGCCATTTAATTCCAGGGACTGGAGAATCACTAGGAGGGGCCTCTGGAGATCTCCAGTCCAACACCTGGCAGCTCCCAACATCCCCATCTCATCCTCCCGGAGGGCCTTGGCAGGAGGGGAATCCACCTGCAAGCAGCTCTAGGGGATATCCCCCTTCTTCTGCATCTTCATTTGTACGTCCCCACACAAAGTCCTGAGCCCACACGAATCCTCTTTCCAAATTCCAGAATGATTCTGGAATTCAGCTGCCAAAACCTCCCTGTCCAGGCTCCCCAGGGAATGGTCATAGCCCCACGCATGGCAGAGGCTAAGAGCTGTTGGGACAATGCTCTCAGGGACAGGGTGGGATTGTTGGGGTATCCTGTGCAGGGCCAGGAGCTGGATTTCAGAGATCCTTGTGGGTCCCTACCCACTTGGAATATTCCATGATTCCATGCTGGCAAAGCTGGTAAAGGCAGGGTGATGGAGGAGCCAGCAAACACAGTTTAAAAATGACCTGGGGACAGGATAAAAGTGGGGATCCCTCTAACTCCCACAATGCTGGCTGTGCCCCTTTCCCTGGGCTCTCCTGGGCACCTAAGTCCCACCCTAAGCTCATGAAATACTGCCTGCTCTTTATCCCTGGATTTGCTGATGGCTGGAGCCAGCATCTCCGGGGCTCCTCTTCCCAACCCCGTGCTCCTTAGAGCTGAAAAAGCCCTGCTGGAGCAGCTGAAAACACGGGGGTAACACAATCTCGCTCGCTCGGTGTCAAATGTAATAAAAAGGGGGCCCAGAGCCCGAGCCTGAAAATTTTCCACCAGCACCGTGCCTGTCCTGCTCGGGCTTCTCTCCCGCATCCCCTCCCTGTTCTGCCTGCTCCCACCACGGGGACTGTGCTGTCACCGTGCCTTGCTGAGCCAGGCGTTTCCAAGGAGCTTTAATCCCACAGATCGTCTGGCAGGGGCAAGATGGCTTAAGGGAAAGGCTGGGAAAATGGGATAGGCTTTGCTTTTGCTCGGGAAAAAGGGAGGGAGGGATGTTTGATACAGAGAGAGGAGGGAAGGGCCTGGCAGCTCATCCCCGGCTGGAACAGCATGGGAATCACCACCAGAAGATAATTAATTCAACTTAACTAATGGCTTCGTTATATAGCAGGGAATGAAGAAGCAGAGGTGTCCCAGATTCTGCCTGGCTTCCAGGGCTGCTCTTCCCCCACTTTGTGAGCACAGCGATGTGAAATCCAAGCCTTACCTGCTGCCAGCTCCAAGCTCTTCCTTTTCCATCCATTTTCACCTCCCTTGTCCAGGAACAAATCCATCCCACGTCAGGTCACACCTTGTCCTCAGGAGTAGCCGGTGGCCAGCGGGGAGGGAGCTCTGCAATGCCCAGCCAGGGTTTGGGATATCGTTCCTGGGCTCCCACAAAAACCTGCCGCGGGTTGGGAGGGCCAGGCCTGGTCCAGGATGGGGATGGCAGCCATGGGGTGACACCCCAGCTCCATGGCTGGGGCTCGGTGCCATCCCAGCATCCAGGATGGGAGAAAAAGGGAATAGAGGCTGCAGCTCCAGCTGGGATCAGGCATTGCAGCAAACCCTCCCAAAGTGAGCTGCTGCAGCAAAGATTTTGTCTCCAACTGGAGGGAAAAAAATCCTGTGGAAAGCCCCACAAGTTTTATCTAGAAGAGATTTTTTTTGTTTGTTTGAAGTTTTCCTGGCGGATCCACAGAGGGAAGGAGGATGACACTGCCCAGTTCAGGCATCCAAGTTACACAGCAGAGGAGCTCAGGGCTGGGGGACCCTGGATGGATAAAGGGGGAGAGAAAGTCTCCATTTCAGAGCTCCCCTTCTCCAAACCCTGCAAATCCCTGGCTCAGAGCCAGGAGCTGCCCCATCTCCAGCCCAGGAAGAGGAGGACACAGAGCCCTCATCATCCTCCCTTTTTCAGCTCCTTTCCCCCTGTTTGAGCTCTCCTGCAGCCCTGGCAGAGATCCAGGGCTGGGATGCTCCACACCTGCCTCTCACATCCTCCCATCGTTATCCTCCCTGTAATTAGGGAGGGAGCAGGGAGACTGGATGTCCCAAATCACATCATCTCCATGGCTTTGTGTTCAAACATCCCTCCACACGCTGCAATAAAGAGGCAGACAAATAGCTGGGTTAAGATGTGATTCCCACAAGCTGCTTTGGGCAGGAATTATCTTAGCAGTTATCCCTGATCCTCACTCCTCCCTCTGTTTCCCTGGAAAAAAAGGAAAAGCCCTGAGCCAGCACCTCCTGATTTATGGTGCTTAATGACAGAGATCACAGGCATGAGGGGAGCTGGTTTTAAACCCTTCCCTAATAGAGACAGGGGTGGCGAAGTGGATTCAGCCCCAGATTTGACCTCCAGCTCCAGGAAAATTATATTCCAGGGTACAATGTGTCTTCTTCCAGATCCTAAATACCTGGAGAAGCACACGAGGAGGGATAAAGAGGCAATTGGTCCTGCAGGTGCTGGTGAGGGGACAGGAAAACCTTCAATGCCCATAAATAAACACCTGCACTGCCTCCTCAAGGCTCTTTGGGTCTCAAATATTGGCACAGCTTTGAATTCCTAAAGGTGGTGCTGCACTGCCAACCAAAGGGCTGGAAAAAAAGAGTTTGACTTCCAAAGGGCTGCTAAAACAGGAGTTTGACTCGATCTCTGTTGTTCCCCAGTCAAATCCTTAAGTCTCAATCAATCAATTGAAATGAGGATTATTTCTGAAATGTTTATTAGCTCATGTTGACATGTTCATGGTTTTGGGCATTTGTAGCCAAGAACTGAGCACCATCCTGGCTCAAAACCAATATATCCAAAATGTAAAAAATCCAGGTGTTTGCCTCACCTTTCTTATTCTTCCCACCACAGAGAAACTCTTCTCTACAATTAAAACCCTGCCCTGCTGCATTGGTGCAGAGTGAGTATTCTCATTTGATGCTAATCCTCAGGACTTCCATTCCATGGCATTGAATTTCATTTTAAGAGCATTTTTGGAGTTTTCAGTTGAACAGATGCCTTCACAATGAAAAATCCATGATTTCACCCTGAGCCACTGTGTGCCCCCAGTACAGACTTTCATAACAGTGTTGTATAGGAAGCTAAAGGTGTGGCTGTGCTGGAGCTCCTCTCCCTTCACCCCACTCCAAGTTATCCAGCTCTTCCAGGCAGATTCTCAATATCTTTCCATGAATTTACAGGATATTGGGAGAACAACACCCTACAGAAACATTCTTCAAACCCTCCTTATTTCAGCATACCCCCTTCCCTCTCTTTTCCTGCTGCTGTGTGTAGGGCCTTTCCACATCACCTGTGGAGAAGATTTTCTGGGAGGTATTTTTAATGGAAATTAAGACATTCCCCCCACTTCTTTCTTTTAAAATGCCTCACACTAAAATCACACGGAGTGGTGAAGCTGTGATGTTCACGACTCTGGCCCTCAGCAGGAACAAGGCCAACATTTGGGCCTCCCTCCATCGCTCCCCGCCATTCCCAACCCCAAGGAACTGGGAAATGTTTCAGCTACCAACTAAATATTTTCGGGGGGGTGGGTATTTTTAATGGAAATTAAGAAATTCCCCCCACTCCTTTCTTTTAAAATACTTCACACTAAAATTGCACTGAGTGGTAAAACACCAGGCTGTGATGTTCACAACTCTGGCCCTCAGCGGGAACAAGGACACTATTTGGGCCTCCTCCATCCCTCCCTGCCATTCCAAAATCCCAAGGAGCCGGGAAATGTTTCAGCTTCCAACAAAATATTTTCTGGGGTGTATTTTTAATGGAAATGAATGGAAATTAAGACATTCCCACCACTCCTTTCTTTTTAAATGCCTCACACTAAAATTGCACGGAATGGTGAAGCTGTGATGTTCACAACTCTGGCCCTCAGCAGGAACAAGGCCAACATTTGGGCCTCCCTCCATCGCTCCCCGCCATTCCCAGCCCCACGGAGCCGGGAACTGTTTCAGCTTCCAACTAAACAGTTTCTTGGGAGTATTTTAAGTGGAAATTAAGAAATTCTGTCCACTCCTTTCTTTTTAAATGCCTCACACTCAAATTGCACTGCAAGGTAAAACACCAGGCTGTGATGTTCACAACTCTGGCCCTCAGCAGGAACAAGGCCAACATTTGGGCCTCCCTCCATCGCTCCCCGCCATTCCCAGCCCCACGGAGCCGGGCACTGGGTGCAAAGCACCAGGGGCCGCTCCGTGCCGGCCTCTGGAAGCCCATTACCGTTTTATGGAGGTCACCCTCACCTAATTACGCCACTGTTGCTCCCAGCCCCGGGCTGACCCCGCGTGATCCCGGCGCGGATTAACATGTCCTGGTCACTTGAGCGTGTGGTGTGCGGCTGCTCCGGGCGGCTGGGGCCCGAGGGCCGCCTGCGGCTCCGTGTTATTTTGACCTCGGCCGTTTTTTTCCGCGGCCGGCCCTCGCGGGACCTGTTGAATGAGGCTTTCATTGGGCTGACCCCCGGGGTCAGCTGTTTTCGGAGCATGAAATATGGCTGCGGCCGGACAGGAGGGAAGAGATAAACTCGGCTGAGGAGCCTTAACAGGCCAATGAGCCGTGACTAATGATGATTGGGGTTTGTCTTTCCAGGCCGTAATTTATGGGGCTGCTGACCACTTAGTGCTCTGCTCGGGGGATTAACTCCTTCAGAGCAGCAGCTCTGCCCCTTTGGGATTTGTCTGCTCCTCGCTCATCCTTCCCTGTGACCAAACATTTCCCCTGCAGTTAACACTTCCCGGTTGTTTTCTGGTATTTTTACCCCCAAAAAACACTTCTTGAAGCTCTTCTCTGGGCAGACTCGCTGTTACCCCAGGTTTTAATGCAGGTCACGAGCCCTGGTGACCCTTTAGGGCTGGACTGGGGTGGCTCCTGGCTGGCAGGCAGGTGGCACGAGCCACCATTCCCCCAACAAAAGGGCTGGCGTGTCAAACATGGCTCTTACATCTTCATCAGGGGCTCCCAGAGCCTCCAGCTTTCTCCTGGGACGACAGCCCCAGCCGGAGAGCACGTTCCCGGCAGCACCACCATCCATCTCTGTCATCCCCAGGCAGATGGAGACGGACAGGGATTCTCCGGGATGGCTGCAGCAATGGCCAGCAAGATGTAGGCTCAGCACACTAAGATCCAAGCCCTGATTTGGCCTTTTTGTCTCAACATTTAATTTTTGGAACATAAATTGCAAAAATTTGGATTTCTTGCAGTTTAGGTGACACATGGGGAATTCCTTCTAATGTTCTTTGATTTTGTGGAGGGACCTTTGTGGAGGATCTGTCTTCTCCAGCATCCTAAAGTCTGGAACATAGAAATCAGAGTTATTTTAAAGGCCAAATTCTGCCTTGGCCTGCAATGCCCTGGGTGGGATAAAGGAGGCTCATTTCATTTTCAAGTGCCTCAGTTTCTCCACCTGAAAAATAAGATTCAGGGGAGGATGCTGCCACTGACATTCCGTGACTGGGGGGCTCCAGAGTCCTGTTTTTTGGGGTGCTCAGAGCCACCAGTCCTGGGGAGGAGCCGAGGAGAAATCCCAGCGTTGGGGAGAGCCCTGAAAGAGCCATTTTCAAACCAGCCACAAACTGAATCAATTAATTGAATTATCAGTCAAGCCATATTTAAACACTGATCCCATAAATCGAGAGTGGCCTCCTTTGGATAATTCCCCTTAAAAGCGCAGAAAAATGGATATCAGAAGGCCCAAGGGGGGACTGGAAGAGCTCCCCAAGGGCTTGCATGGGTCCAAATCTATTTCTGCCTTTAAAAAGCTGTCCTTATTCACATCTTCAGAGCCATGCTGCCAGAGCAATTCCACAGGAGGAATTCCCAGCAGTGCTCTGGGACAGAAGGACTCCAGCAGGGAGCAGAAACCCCAAGATGTCCCCAGGAGCTCCCAGCAGGTGCAGCCAGAGGGATTGGGATGAGAACACAACCACGGGTGCCTCTCCCTCCCTCAGCCCGGCCTTCCCTGCCCGTCAGGAATGTTTCCTTGGCATTTGGGATTGGCTTGGTGCTGATTTCCAAGGACGAGCCATAGAGCTGAGCCCTGGAATTGCAGGGGAGCAGTGGCACAGCCCTGAGTGTGTCAATGCCCCACTCTGCGAGTTAATCACCCTGCAACTCATTAGTGCCAATTAAACCAGAGCCTCTCACCCCAGGCAGGCTTGCTGAGCATTCCTGATGGCCGCAGCTCCTCCAGGCAGCACCTGGGAGAAGATTTCACTGGAAAATGGGAGGTAACTGAGCAAATTAGCTCAAGTCTGACTCCGGTGAGGGGGTTGCAGCAGCTGAAGCCAGTTCTGTAAATAGATGGGTTTGCCAGGAGGATTATTAGAAAGATGAGTGTTTGACATTAATATTTCTATTAATGTAATAGATTATTATTAAAAATCTATTAATTATAGAGAAATAATTATAATTACCATTATTTAATAACAGTAAGAGAAACTAATGATAATTAAAAGAAATGCAGGTAGAGCCTGGGAGCTTCTGTGTCTTCATACCTTAGTGTTTCCAGATTTCTTTCTGACTGCTTTTCAGAAATGAAAACGGTAGCAAAGTTATTGATTTCTCTTCTTTTTGCTGGCAGAAAAAAGAGATTTTTGGAAAGAAAGGAAGCGATTGCCTCTTTCCCTGCCCAGAGACCTTCCTGCCACCATTTTTGTTATCCCTGACTTGTGCCCGGGCAGGAGAGCCAAAATTCCCCTCTGGTGTCCCAGGTGGAGAGACCACACAGGAGCAAACCTGTCCTGCCTGATGGGAGGGACAGAAAGGATGGACAGAAGGGATGGGTGAGAGGGCGTGGAAATAAAGATGGGAGAAACGCGAGACTGAGTCAGCAGANAAAAAAAAAAAAGGAAAGCAGGCTGAGAAAGTGAATTCCTGCGTCCCGGGGTGGGTGCAGCCCCTTGGGGCTCGGCAGCCCCAGTGCAGGGTAAGAGGTCAGCAGCATCTGATCAAACACAGCATCCCCAGCTCCTCTCGGGTCGAGGAGGCTCCAGCTGCTCTGGAGAGCTCTCTGGGCAAACAGCCCTGCAGTCCCTAAAGCATCAGCAGCCACCGGGCTCAGCTGTGCTTTTCCCCCAAAATGGGCTGGATTGGGGCAGATGAGCCTCGCAAACACACAGAGCTGCTTCTCCTCTGCTGTGCTGGAACGCTGCTGCCAGAGCTCGGCTTGGGGAGGGGGAGATGGGGCAGCGTGGCCCTTCTGAAGGGATCCTATTTGGGGGAGGGGGGGCAGCATGGCCCTTTGGAAGGGATCCCCTTTGGGGGAGGTGGGGCAGCATGGCCCTTTGGAAGGGATCCTATTTGGGGGAGATGGGGCAGCGTGGCCCTTCTGAAGGGATCCTATTTGGGGGAGGTGGGGCAGCGTGGCCCTTTGGAAGGGATCCTGTTTGGGGGAGATGGGGCAGCGTGGCCCTTTGGAAATGATCCCATTACCTGCTGTCACCAAGCCTTAATGGATAGGGAGATGGCTCCTGGCTGTGCTGAAATTCCCTAGCCGGCCTTGTAAAAAAGGATCTGGATGTAAAAGAGAGGGGGAGATGTTTAACAGAGACAAGAGCTGGGGATCAAGAGGAGAGAGGAACATCCCAGCACATCAGCTTAACCCTTGCCGCACCAATTCCTGCGACTCTGGAGAGAAATCCCAGCACGGAGTAGAGCAGGAAGAAAATACCCTCCAAAAACACCCCACCTTGGGGTTTGGAAGGGGAAATCAATTTGCTCTTACCCTGAAGGCTCTGCTTTCCTCTGCCATGCTCTGGGCAGCAGCTCCCAGCCCACAGGCAGGGTGTGAGAGTGGCTGGAAAATCATTAACTCAGCTCCAGATGCTTGGGTGAGTTTGGATAAACAGCCTGCTGTTGTTCTGCGCTTGGGAGTCACTGTAGGAGCTGCTGAAAGGCTCGGGATTTATAGCCTCGGAAAATGATTTATTTGGTTAAGCCCTCAGCTGATACAGCTGGGGAAACACCAGGGTGGGATCTCCCTGTGCTGCTGCTCGCTCGAGTGCTGCGTCAGAGCCACCAGAATCCTGCAAGGAAGGGCAAAAATGCTGGGACCAAAAAAAAAAATCCGGGGAATCTCCTGCTCACCATGGGGATAAATATTATTTGTGGAGATCTGTGCCCAAACACATCCCTGGAAGTGCTCAAGGCCAGGCTGGGCAGGGCTTGGAGCACCCTGGGATGGTGGGAGGTGTCCCTCACCATGGCAGAGGGTGGAACAAGGTGGGCTTTAAGGTCCCTTCCCACCCAAACCATTCCATGATTCTGTGATGATTCTGGGATTCACCTGGGCACAGACCCAGCCAATCCTTCCTGTTTCCAGTCCTGAACACAAGCAGCCTGGGCATGGCGTGGACCAACAGCCTCTTACCCCAAAAGCACATCCTCAGGCTCTCCAAGCTGCCCCAGCTCCTTCAGGATCGCTCCTTCCATCCTCTTTTTCCTGAGCAAAGTGATGGCGTGGGGTCAACCTTCCTCTCCCCACTCCCGTAGCACCCAGGCCTTCTCCGAGGCCTTCACCCTCTCCCCCATCCCAGCAGGAGATCCCAGCTCCAGTAATGCCCAGGAGGAGGCTGTGAGGTGCCAGGATCATGCTGGAAAAGCTGCCCAGCATGCTCTCAGTGAGCAGTGTGGAAGGAAACCCCCCCAGCTGAGAGCAGCACCTTGCAGGGCTGCTCTTTCCTCATCCACTGCATCCTTTGGGGTCTGGAATTAAGTTTGGAACTGTTGGAATGAACTCTCCGCCTCCCCTAACTCCAGCCCTACCCCAGAGATCTTTTTGCCACAGGATTTCTCCCAATGATCCTCACTGGAGATCACAGCCGTGCAAAATCTCAGTAAACACCAACCTGTCCCACCTGCAGCAGTTCCCCTCTGCCCCTGGGGAGTTCTGGGAGCTGTCAGTCCTTGGTGCCAATCATTTCTGGGATTCTCTCTCTGTGTCACTCATGGGATTGGCTGCAGTAAATCAGTTCCTGACATCTGTGACAGAGAGAAACACTTCCTAGAGGAAGCATCCCTTCCCTCCGCCCTTTTTTATTAATTAGGGATCCTGCAGAGTTAAAAAGTGAAGGAATTCTGCCTGGGAAGTCCTTGAAGGATGAATTTACAACGTGGGACTCTCAGCTGGAGCAGGGATGGATCTGTTAACTCATCCCGGTGTCCCAGCCAGCCTGGGGGCAAAATAATTCCAAATCCCTTCATTGACCACTCGTTCATCACTCCCAGTCTCACACAGCCCTCAGAGGGCATCACCTCCATTTTTGGTCCCAGCTAAGGTAAAACCAGGCAGAAACAGCTGTGGGACTCACACGTGAATAATCGGAGGTTACCAAAGCCCTCATTAAGCAAACCAGGCTTGGCTTTCCAGAGGATGGGCTGAAAGGCAAATGTCTCCTGTTACAAGTGCAGTGTCCAGAAAAAGAATAATCCCTGCCTGCTCCAGATAAGGGCCAGGGTAGGTATGCCTGAAATATTTCTATTACTTCAAAGTTCATAAATCTATTGGTTTAAAACTGTCAACAAGAAAGAGGAAATATGAGCTACAGACATGGTTATCACTAGGAAAGGAATTTCCTCCAAAGGGAGAGCAAGACAGTAAAGCCAGGAAAGAGGGACAGATAGGGAAATAGCTCTAGGAGATGTCAGGAATCTGGATGAGCCTGGTCTAGGAATAGCTTTCCTTGACTCCAGCACTAAAGGATGGTCAGGGAAGATTTGTTTTACACTCACCAGGTGGTAGAAACTGTCTGGGTTTATTGGTATTATTTTGTTGGGTTGTTTTGGATGGTTTGTTTCCTAAGTCTTTGGAATATTTCAGGATTTTGTTGAAAAAAATTTCTGATCCTGCTTTTTGGTAGGCTGAACTGGAGAAAAGTCATGTGGCAAAGAGGTTTGAGTGGCCTGGGAAAGACGAAAAAGACTCCAAGGAGCTTTAGGCCTCAGATGGAGAGGGCAGCGGTGCCAAAGGGAAGAGGGAGAGGGGGAAGCAAGGAGTGAAAAAAAGGGCCCTGGAGTCTGCTCTGGCCACTGTGTGCGCTGCAGGGAATTGCCATAAACCCTCGGCAGCAGCTTTTCCACCCAGGAGCATCCAAACCATGAGAGATGCTCAGTTTTCCTGCCTTAACATTGGGATGTCTCCAAACCCAGCCCCATTTCATCCCTCCAGCACTGAACACACAGATCTGTTCATCCCCTCCCAGTCCTGCAATCCCTGGGGCACTGCTGCTGCAGCAGAGGGGACCTGAGGGGTGATACCTCCCCAAAAAGGGATGGGAAGGGGGCTGATCCATCACAACAGGGATGGGAAGGGGCTGATCCTTCCCAAAAGGGATGGGAAAGGGGCTCAGACATCCCAAAAGGGATGGGAAAGGGGCTCAGACATCCCAAAAGGGATGGGAAAGGGGCTCAGACATCCCAAAAGGGATGGGAAAGGGGCTCAGACATCCCAAAAGGGATGGGAAAGGGGCTCAGACATCCCAAAAGGGAGGGGAAGGGGCAGAGGTGACAGCAGGAAGTGCCCAGCACCGTCACTGCTGCTGTTCCAGAGGTGAAGGAATACCCTGGGGAAGTGTCCCAGACCACAATACGAAACAGGTGCACCCACAAATCCTCCAGGGATGAAAAGCATCTCTCAGGCAGAGCTGTCTGCACCCTCCCAGTGCCGCACACTGGGCATTTGGGGTGTCACCTTCACTGTCCCCACCAGGGCTGGGCCGGCACAGCTATGCCTGGAGCTGGGAATTCCGGGGACTCCTGTCCCCAGAGCTGTCAGGGCAGCCCCAGCCCCACCAGGACCACCTTCAAAGCCACCCAGAGAGCAGATGAAGGCTCCGAGAGCTCACCCGCCCTGCCTCTCACCTGCCATCAGCACTGCAGCACCGCCACACCCCGCCCCAAATCCATCCTTTATACGCCTGGAAATGATTCTTTCAGAAACCCCATCCTTCCCCTGCTTTTCCCTTCTCTTTTATCTAATTCTGCCTCAAGTCCCCGTCGTGTCCTGGGGCAAAGCTCCCCCTCTCCGTGGCTAGCCCAGCCCTGCTCTGCTCCGTGGCTCAGCAGTAACTCGCTCCTAGGAAAGTGTTTACATTGGAATAGAAGTCCAATTACACCAGCCCATCTAATAGTCCTCTCTGTATATGTTACTGAGTACTTAGGGCCATTTTTCTCAAAGCCATTATGCTCATGTGATTTTCCTCAAAGCCTTTCGAGGGGATTTTGTTTTGACAGCAGGGCATTAAGGGGGTGAAACTGATAGCATAAGTACCACTTACAGACTTTGATCAGCTTGCCTCATAATTCTCTTGGAGAAAGTCTTGTATATATTAGAGAAGGAAATTAATTTTATTGCCGCCGTGGCTTTTTTTTTTTTCCCTGCCAGTAACATCCAAGCACTTGTGCTCAGATTTTTTTTTTTTAATTTTTCTCTTTTTTTTTTTGGCAAGCCCCTTGTGTTCAGAGCTGGAGGACAAATTGGGCTGTCTCCTTCCAGGCTAGAGCCAGCATGGCTTGGGACCTCATCCCCACTCCCAGGAGGATATTCCTTCTGATATGATCCCAACAAGGTAATGAGGGAGACTTTCAAACCTCTTCCATCCCATTCACTCCATTTAAATACTGTACGTAATTATGTATATAATAAATTGCAACAAGAGTATACAAATTTCGATCTGTAAATATAAAAAATTAAGCAGATAACTGAACTCCTGTCTTCATTCAATATCATAAAATGGTTTGGATTGGAAGGGGCCTTAGAGTTCATCTCATTCCAACCCTGCCATGGGACACATTCCACTATCCCAGATTGCTCCAAACCCTGTCCAGGCTGGCCTTGGACACTTCCAGGGATACAGGGGCAGCCACAGCTTCTCTGGGAATTCTATCCCAGGCCCTCCCCACCCTTCTAGGGAGGAATTCCTTCCCAATATCCCATCTAAACCAACTCTCTGCCATTTTGAAGCCTCTTCCCCTTGTCCTGTCACTCCAGGCCCTTGTAAATCAGTCTTTGTCCAAAGAGTGATCCAGGAACTGCATCATAAAGAAGAAAAAAACCCCAAAATCGATGGGGAAGACCTGGAGCTCAGCAGAACAACCCAGAAATAAGCCCTGATTCTGGGCCAGCAGCTCTCCAGCGCAAACTCAACTCCCACATGAGCAAGGAGGGTTTCAATCCCTGCCCAGGTCAGGCGGGCAGGCAAAGAGAGGCAACCTTGGGCTGGGATCTGCTGGAATCAGGATTCTTCCAACAATCTCAGGGTCTGTGACAGGCTGGCAAATCCCTGACAGGTCCTGAAAGGAATAGCCCCTCTTCATCCTTACCCTCTCCCTGCCAAATCCGGATTGGAATCGAGAGCGGAAATGTTTGTGTGGAGCGAGGAAAGCTGGTTGGAAAATTTGTGTCAAAACAGATTTCCATCGCAAAGTGACACCCTGTTGGCTTTGGCAAATTCTCGTTCAGGAACAAAGTGGAGGGAGGAAAAAAATGTAAATGTCAGCGTGGCCTTTTGACATTTTCCCCAACGCAAAGGATGGGCCTTCTTGCTTGGAAATGACTTTTCCTTGACATTCATTTTCTACATCCAGCTCAAAACAAATCAGCCTTGCTACCAAAAGGCAATTTGTTGACTGCTCCAGGAGGCTTTTTCCTTTGGGAATTGAATATGCAGAATTCCATTGATCAGTTTTGGTTGGAAGGGACCTTAGGGATCATCTCGTTCCCACTCCCTGTCATGGGCAGGGACAGCTTCTCCTGGACCAGGATGCTGCAATCCCCATCCAGCCTGGGATATTGCTCTTTCCCAATTCAGGAAAGGAAAAAAAATAACCTTTCATTTTTTTCTCTTGAGTTGAAGATCCATTCTTCTTCCCAGCCAGGCCCCTGCCATCCTCACACCCGAATTTCTTTTCTTGCTCATCCTGCAGTGATTGTTCCTTAAATTTTCAGCTCTAGCACTATCTTTATTCCAGGTTTTCTTCTCCTGGTCCCAAGTTAACATCAGACCCCTCAGAAAAAAACCCCAAAACAAACCAAAAGCAACTTGGGTACCACACGTACAGCTGGAATCCAGCAGATGGGAAGTGCTTGCCTTGGAGATCACTGCTCATCCCTGAATTCCCAGGATTTCTCCCAGGGAAATTCTTCAGCAGCAGGAATTCACTCCCTTTCTCCAGCAAGGATTCATCTACCAGGATTTCTCTCTCCGTCTCCTACAGAAAAAAAGTAGAAATGTTGAGAGAAAAATCAACTGTGCCTTCTATAAAACCAGCTCTGGTTGTTCAGCTCAGGCATTGTCTGGTGAAACACGATCTGCTTTTCCCTCTCCGAAATAGATTCCCAAAGCAATTGGGAATTTAATTCAGGGACTATAACAGAGCTGCATTTGCTTAAGCTTGACCATCTGCAGGGAAGTGTCTCCTCCACGCTGACCGTGTGGCTGTGGATCTGCAGGGACTGATCCCCACCGCATCACTCCAGAGGCTGGAAAGGGCGCTTGGAGCTGTGTCCTGGGGAGCTGCAGCTTGCTCAGACACACGGACATCACTGCTTCCCTCGGAGGGCAGAGCTGGAAAATGGGGAGCTGGGGCTTGGCTCTGTGATTGTGATATTTCCTGGCCTCTGGAAAGGTCTCAAATCCACCCCTGTGTGCCCTCAGCAAATGCAGCTCCCTATTTCTGAGTGTTGGCATTGCAAATGGATTCTGGAATGAGCCTGGAAAATGAGCAGCTCTCAGCAAAACCTCCCCATCTGCAGCTTTTTCCACCGGCAGCCCCCGCAGAGCATCGTGGCACAGGCAGAGCGTTGGCCTTGGCCGTGCCACCCTGCACAGCCAAATTCCCAGTCCAGGATGGTCAGACCCGCCCAGAACCGTGCAGGATCCACGAGACAGAACCAGGGAAAGCAAGGCTGCAAGCAGAATCTTTGAATCCCTGTGCAGAACTCACAAGGATTCCCAGGGGAAATCAGCAACTCGGACAGAGATTGAGAGCAGCCAAGCAAAACCTTGAATTTTCACCCAGCCAAAGCTGATGAGATCTCTGCCTCCTCATCCCCACATCCACTGCATTTACCTTGCTAGACACTACCTGCATATTCCCCAGGAATATTCCTTGCAGGGCAGCTCTGCTGAGGTGTTAAGGCACACACAGTCTCCACAATGGTACGGCAAAGACACTTTATTGCCAAAATCCAGGTTTTTTTAACTCTTAGTTTGTTATGAGTTTTCATACTTGTGAGGCACAACAACTGTGCCTAACCAACCACCATGGACCACGACAGGAACAGCATCAGATGCAACCAACCACGAGCCCCACGGTGTGAGCACTTGTTGGTTCTAATAATTGTTTTCCAATTCTGTAACTTGTTTTTCACCTCTAGTTTAGCCGAGTCACTCCCAGAATGCTTTTCTAGTTAACCAAAGTAACAGAAGTGAGCAAAGATTTTACAAGGGTGACAAGGCCTTCATTTTGTAAGGCATTTCCACTCCACAACATACAAAGCCTGGCTGTGCTCAGGCCCTGCCTCACCCACAAGCACAGGAAGATTTTGAAATCGGTGCCAAGGATTCCCCTTGGCTTTGCAGCTGATTCCAGCTTAGGGCCAAATTCCAGCTGTGTTTCACCCCAGGCAAGACCCAAGATCATCCCCTCCCACCTTGGGAGCCCTGAGGGAATTACACCCCAAAGTAACATCTTGACACTGAGGTTTGGGGAAGAGGACTCCAAGCTGGGAGCCAAAAAGGGACATTTTGGGGCCCCCTGGGTGCATTCTGGAAGCAGTGGGATTTACCAAGGGGCTTCAGGACCTCCCCAGTGTGATGAAACTCAGCTGCTGAGGGCGGGAGAAAGCACTTTAGATAAGAGGTCAGCAGAGGGGGAAAAAAGGAGCAAGGCTGGGGGTATTTGAGGCTGTCAATCGCCAATCTCACTGTTCCCCGCGGGAAAGGCTGGAATTCAGAGAGCCGGGAGCATCCCAGCACTGTCCCTGCCGGCAGGACAGCCATCATCTCAGCTCAGGTGGCCCTGCTGCACATCAGGACCCTCCCAGGGGGGAAAAGATGCCCCCAAGCCCAGAGCCAGTGACCCTGACAGAGAGAAATCCGGGCTGACAATTTATTGATAACATCGACCAACACCTGAGCGCTGCCTGCTCCACGTGACACAGGCGGAGGGAGCAGGGGATGCTTCCCAAAATCTCACACAGCCCTTCCTGCCCCTTGCAGGTGCTTTCAGCAGGGACAATCGATGCGTCCCAGCTCTCCCTCCCTGTGCTGACAAATGAGAAGTTCAGGGTCAAGAGCAGGGGCTGTGCTGACAAGGCACGGAGGGGGAGAAAGCCCAGGCTTCCTCTCAAAGGAGCCTTTCAGCATTCACTTTCTTGAATAAAAAAGGAAAATGGAAAATAGAGCTGAATGGGCAATTAAACAAATAGACTCACTACAAATTATTGCTCTAGCTCCCTCCAAACTGGAGCTCAGCAGAGCTGTCAGAGAATCCAGCACTGAACACTAGTCAGAATATTGATCTCTTGCATTTTTACCCCAAAAAGGATCACCGTTGGGACATTAAAATTGCAGAATCCCAGTCCTAGTGAAGGGACAGCTGCTGTCAGGAAGCTGTGCTGCCCACACTGAACACCTCCAGGGAAAGGGATTGGACTGGGGTGGGGGAAACCTCTGCCCAGGTTTGTGAGGAAAGGAACAATTTCATGCAAGGACACAGAAAGGAGCAATTCTGTTCATCCAGGACATGAGACAAGTCACTCACAGAGCTGAAGGTCACACAGGAGAAGGTCCAGGGGCACCCCAGGGGACAAATCACCTGCCACAGAGCCACAATCCACCCACGAGGCCATGGCCATCCCACACACAGTGCCGAGGCTCTTAAATAGAGCTCCAGAGCCCTGGGGAGAGGAGGGATGGGCAGACACCCCAGGTGAGGCTCATCAGGTTAATTAAGGCCAATTAGTGCCTCAGGCACTAATTGATGACAACTTGCACCTGCTCCTGCTGTGAGAAACCCTTTGGGGAAATCTCTTCCAAGGGCTGCAGGGAGCTGAGCTCAGCCCTGCCCAGAGCTGGGGGAGGCTGCACAGGGACCTGCTGGGGTGGCTTTGTGGGGTGACAGAGGGGACAGATGTGTGACACCACAGGGAAAAGTCATTTTACAGAATTAACGGAATTATTGAGGCTGGAAAAGACATGTGAGATCATGAAGTTCATTCTTCACTGTCCCCCGTATACCTGGGAATTGTGTAGGGTGCTCCCCACAATTTTCCAGATGAAAGTCTTCCCTTGGAGCTCTCCTTCCCAACCCGCACTCTCCCAGAGCTCCGTAACTTTGTCACCAGAGCACCTCTGTCCCCAACAGCACAACCTCAGCTCTGGGCACCTACACAACAGAAAGGAGAAAAACTTTGAAAAAGCCAAAATTTAGGATAACTCTCAAACACAATTTTTGGAGTATGACCAGACTTTGAAGGGGCAGAGTCTTGTGCAAGCTTAGATTTAATCAAGGTTCAATTGTTTCATGTTCAGGGAATGTTCATGTCCATGTGACATTCCCCGTGTCGTTTTCAGGGAATCCCAAATCAGAGGATGGTTTGGGACCTCAAAGCTCATTCCATCCCCGCCAGGAGAGCAGAGGGAAGCAGGCAGGCCAGAAGGGAATCCCAAGCACTGTCTGCTGATTCCCCAAGTTTCCAAGAACACACGGAGGTATTGCAGAGCAGAAGGAGGCCTTTGGAACAGGCTTTGACTTGATGCCAGGCCAGGGCCGTGTGCTGCTTTGTATTAATTTGTGTAACTTCAGGAGTAAACCGTGCTTGGCTTGTCTATGAATTTTAAAGGAATTGTTAACACGTTTTTATGAATGGAGGAGGAGGTGCTGCCTGCTTGTTGTTTCGAGCAGAGGAAATCCGTCACGGGTTTTTTGCAAAATAAAACTTTATTGAGCTGTAATAAACAGATACTTCTGAAAAACGCTTCAGACCGCAGAGCCAAGGGGAAGGTTCTTGAGTGCTTCAGCACCAATCGCAGCTCAGTGAAGGAATATCTGGATTAAAGATGCTTTTTTCATTCCTAACATCAGGAAAGGGATGCATAAAGCCAAAGGCTGCCCAGGATTGGGACAGAGGAATAACTCACTCCCTGTGCTCTGCTCCCACCCATCCTCTCCCACCCTTTCTCATGGGATTCTTGGGAAACACAACCTCCCACATCTATTTCTTCATCCCCTTTCAGCAAAAGGGATTCTGCTTGGGGTTGCTGTTGGGGAATAGGGAAAACTGGAGGGGTTTCCTGGGAAGATCTGAATTAAGTCAGCTTTAATTAAAACCAGAGGAGCAGCTCTCACTGTGGTGAGTCCTTCATCCTTCTGCTCCCACTGCCAGCTGGTTTTGGGAAAGTGGGGACACAGAGCTTTGGAAAAGACACCTGTGCTAGAGGGAGGGCATTTTGGAGGCCGTTCAGTGAAATTTCTCCTCTCCCTCTGTTCCACAGCCTCAAGGATGAAAACTGATGGGAGAGAAATGTGAGAGACAGAGACCTCCAGGATCTCCAAGGCTTTGGCTTCTCCACAGCACTCAGTGGAGGGAGCAGAGTGGAATTCCTGGTGTGGGATGAAGACAACTCCCTGACCATGTTTAAAATAATTTAAGAAGTTAAATAATATAAAAAAGTTAAATAAAATAATTTAAGAAGTTTAAGTAATAGGGAATAAAAATGATACCCAGGCCAAGAGAAAGCCCAAGGGGGGAAGGTTCACAGCGCTGCCTGTTCCTGCAGGCTGAGCTCTCCAAAGCCAAACCCTTCCAGTCAGGAGACAAACCAGTCCTGCTCCTTTCCTTCCCAAAAATCCAAATCATTCGTCTTGGAATGGGAAACTGGGCCTGGAAAACCAGCGGGCTGGCTCTTGGTGCTTCCATGAGGTTTGTGTTACTGAGTTATTCAGAAAAGGTCCTGCAGGCTGAATGACCAGTCCCTGGATGGCTTCCAAGGATTATTTCAACTTTTCCGTATTTTCTGGGTCTCGCTGTGAATGTGTGACTTGGGCCAGTGCGCTGATGGATGTTGCTAAAAATGCACGCTGGAAAAAATGCGTTTTGGAATGTCTCTGGATTGCTTTTCGTAGGGAGCTTCTGGAGATCACCGGGATTTGTTGTTAAAATCAGCCTCCAGGGCAATTCCCTGTCCGTGCACTTGGCTGCCTTTTCCTGCTGCTCCAGGACAGGAGACAGATTCTCAGAGCTTATGAACAGAACAAGGAAAACGCAACTTTGATCCTTCCCCTGGTTTCCCGTGCCTTTGTGGCTGCAGGTCCTGCTGTCCCACTGGAGAGTGGCCTGGGCTGGGATCATTTGGTGGCATCTCCCTGAGGCTGCTGGGTGGGATCCCCATCCCCAGGTCACACCAATTCTCCATAGGTTATCCCAGCAGAGAATGAGCTTTTCCATCTCCCCTGGTGCTGCCCAGCACAGATGGAGAACACACAACAAACCTGTCCAAACATCCTCAAAATAAAGGGGAAATGGCAGCTCTTCTCCATCCATCCATCCATCCCTCCCTATCCATCCATCTCTTCATCCTTCCATCCCTCCATCCATCCATCCCTCCCTCCATCCATCCATCCAACATCCATCCATCCAACATCCATCCATCCAACATCCATCCATCCATCCCACCTGAGGCTTGGATGCACAGAATCTCCCAAGGAATGCGATTCTCCTTCTCCTCTAAGCTTAAACCGGCATCCTAAATCCATGAAACTCGGGGATCACAAAATCCAGAGCCGAACTTGAGCTGTCCAGAGCTGCACAGAGCCCAGGACATCCTGGAGCCAAAAAGGACAAGGTTTATTCATGACTTTTGCAGGCAAATGCCTGAAGTATTTGGACTTGAAATATCAGCACCACCAAGGCACAAACTCCAGATCATTTCAACATTGCAAGGCTCGAAGCAAAGACAACTTTCAACAGCCTAAATCTGCAAGAGAAGTTTGTAAAAAAATGTGACAGGAAAGAAGAAAATTTTAAAAAAGAAGCAATAAAGGTGGGGTTTTCAGTCTGTGGCTCCTGAGCCCGTAGGAGGTCACATTTCCCGGAGATTCTCTGCAAGTGTAAGTGTCAGAAATTGGCTTTATTTAAAGAAAATGAAAGTTCAAGTAATGACAGGGCTTCAGGAGCCAAGACTCCAAGAAAAACATGGAGTATTCCGAGAGCTGGCGGTGCTGCCTGTGGAAAAGGAGTGAGTCACGGTGTCCTTTTGGATCCATGCATGGGGGAAGGAGCCCAGAGAGGCTCATGTGGCTCAGGGCCCTCTGGCCACCTCCCCAGCAGGGCTGGGACACATCCACGGATCCTGGAGCAGGGATGCAGAGCCCAGCGTGCCCTCAGCCACCTGCCTGGGGGGCAGGAAGAAAGATGAGAATGGGGAATCCCTGCACTTCGAGGCACAATGGAGCTGTGAACTAAAGATTTTACCTTGCAGGGAAGTAAAATCCCTCTTTTTCTGGGAAAACACTTTGAAATAACTGGTCCTCATTGTTCCTTCTCCTGCCCAGTGCCAGCAGGAAAGGGCAGAGGGAGGATCAAGCCCAGATGGCCCAGGGGGAGCAGGGACATGTTCAGCACGGCTGGAAGAATCCAATCAATATTCCAGCAGTCGCCGAGCTGCTTTGTTGTTTTTCTTGTACCTGATGTCCTTCCAGGCTGCCACCTCCTCCCTGGCAGCTTTGCCCTGCCTGTGTCCCTGGGCTCAGTGCATTTTAGTGAAATTAAATGTTCAGAGTGAGTCCTTGAGAGCTGGAGAAACTCCTCTGCCATTCCTGTGTTGGCAGCAGCCGGTGGAAGGTCATCCCTGGAGGAAGGAGCAGCCCCTGTCTCATCACAGCATCCCAGGCATCCCAGGGCATGCACAGCTGGCACCAGGGAGCCTCTGGAGCTCTGGTTTGGGTGGCAGCGCTGGGAGAGGGAAAAATCCTCCCCATGGGTTTCCCTCTGCCCTCCTTCCCAGCACAGGGAGTTTGGGAGCTGCTCCTGCCTTGGTCCAACCTGTTGTGTCCAGAACGGGGCTGCTGCCAGATGAAGATAACATAATATAATATAATATAATAT
>VZRL01002565.1:1127829-1149537 GCA_013397895.1 Origma solitaria | reverse complement strand
ATACATATAAAAATAAAAAGTTGCTTTCAGGTGTGCTGCAGCTCCCAAGAAGCTGTCCCTGGCCCCACAGCAAAGGAATTATTCCCTTTTTCAGGGAGCAGGGGGCCAGCTCTGCCTCACCTCTGGCTCACACTGCTGATCAGTGCTGCCTTGAATGCACAATTAATTAATTAATTGCAGTAAATATTGCACTGCATGGCCAGGATCCCATGGCCACACCAGGGCAGGATCAGCCTGGAGAATCCCAGCTCTCTCTGTGCTGTTTTTGTGCTCAGCCTGGCTGTGAGGGAGGAGGTTGGGATCACAGCTCAGGGCTGGGGACACGGTGACAGCAGCAGGGACACGGCTGTGGCCCCCCTGGGACACCAGAGAGGAGCCCTGGAGATTCCACCTGGGTGGGGAGGCTTCTCCCAGCACATCCAGACCCCAGGAATGAGCTGTCCAGCCAGAGTTGGGATGATTTCACTCGGATCCTGTGAAGGCCACCCTCAAAGTGCCATAACTCAGTCACTTTATTACCCACACTAAACTCATTTTCTCCCTCACTGCCATTTAATTGGCTCCAGAGGATGAAGGACTCCTGTTCTGCCTTACAGCAATGAAGACACCAATAATTCCGCCTAATTCCAGCCATCCCCGCCATGGGAACGGCAGACACCCTGGCATTATTTCTGTCACCTGCTCTGCTCCACATGGGGCTCCAGCCAGCTCCACTTCGCTTTTTTTAGCCAAGCACATTTCATTTTTCACTCCCCACTGTCATCCCCTTCCCTCTCTCATTCAGGAACTTCACCCACTCTTTCTATCACAACCTCTCTCTGCTGCCCTGAGCCATAAATCAGCATTAATTATGCTGGTAAAGTCCTCCAAAAAATCCTCCCCTGTCCTCATTATTATTATTTATCTCAGCCTGAAGGTGACACATCCAAACTAAAGCTCCTCCTCAGTCCTAGAAAGGATTTTAATGGGTTTGCAGGCTTGGCAACCCAACTGCAGCACCTGAGGCAGAGTTTCCTAATGGGGTTGCAATTCCTGATTCTGCATCATGGAATTCTGGAATGGTTGGGTTTGGAAGGGACCTTAAAGGTCACCTTAAAGACCCTTTCCACTACACCAGGTTGTTCCAAGCCCCATCCAACCTGGCCTTGGACACTTCCAGAGGTGGGGCATCCCTCAGGCTGGGTTTATTTGTCCCCTCAGGATGATTGCCAGCCCTGTCCCTTCATGGATGGGGTCAGGATGAAGTGCTTGGAGTCTCATTTCCCTTGTTTGGGCTCACCTAATTAAACCTGCATCCTCACCTATGCATGCAAGAGAGACCTCACAGATAAATCTGCTCTGACATTTCCAGGCTGGTTCAGGTGCCAAGTGCACGTAATTTTTCCACTCTCAGTTATCCCACGAACTGAAGGAGTTACACTCAGTAATTCCAGACAGTGCAGCAAAAGCAGTGTGTGTAAATAAATAAACAATCCAGCCTCCGCCTCCCTGAATAGGGAAAACAAATGGAAGAAATGAATGGAACAAAAAAAAATTGGAAGCCTGCTCTCCTTCCTGAAAAAACCCAGCCAAGGGGGAGCTCCTGCTTTGGAGAGTGTCCCCAAAGTGCCACTGTGCTGCGATGCCAGCTCCCCCTTCCCCGGTGCAGCTCTGTCCCCTCACGCCTCCTGGATTTTCCAGCCCACCTGGCCCAGGCAGCAGGGATGGAACAAGCTGATCCCCATCCCCTGGGATCCATAATGCACGGGAATATCGATCCTACACTTGTCACTCGGCATGGATGGGGCACCGTGGGATCCCAAATCCCTAACCCTGAGCTGTGCCTGAGTCTGTGAGCTCCCAAACCATCCTGGGGACACTGCGGCCAGCAGGAGCGGGAGAGCAGCCTGGCCCTGGAAAACACACGAGGTGCCACCGTCCCCAGGGGGATTTCTGTGTGCCACTGTCCCCATGAGAATTCCCTACGGGAATGCTGAGTGTCACTGTCCCCATGGGAATTCTGTGTGCCACTGTCCCCACGGGAATGCTGTGTGTCACTGTCCCCATGGGGAATGCTGAGTGCCACCATCCCCAGGGGGAATTCTGTGTGCCACTGTCCCCAGGGGAATTCTGAGTGCCACCGTCCCCATGGGAATGCTGTGTGTCCCTGTCCCCATGGGAATGCTGAGTGCCACCATCCCCACAGGCATGCTGTGTCACTGTCCCCAGGGGAATGCTGCCGGCTGCTGACAGCACTCGGTGGGCCTGCCTGCTTCCCTGTGCCCTTCCCTGCTTGATTCCCTGCATCCCTGCCTGTGTCCCTGTCTCCTTCCCTCCCTCTTCCCTCTCTCCTTCCCTCCCTCTTCCCTCCTCCCCTGCCTGCCCCATCGCCAAAGCTGCAGCAGCTCCCGCCCCCAGCAAAAAGAGGAGGAAAAGCAGCCATCGCCCACTTGCTGGGCTCAAGGCCCACCTTCCCTAAAAAACAAAGAGGAGGAAGCTGTTCGGGGTGGGATGATGAGAAGGATTTTAGGCTCACTGTCTCCTCTTTTGCATTGGAGAATTATTTGGAAGCATTAACATTTGGATATGAGATCGGGAATGCTTTTATAATTTCTTTGTTTTAGGGGAAAATCATGCAGAGGGAGATAGGTGAGAAATTCCAAGTGGTTTATGAGGTACCCTAAAACCTCAGGACAACTTGACATAATCCTAGAACCCAGGAATAACTTTGGAAATCCATGGGTCCATTTCAGTCAACTCAGAGAGAAAAAGCTCCAAAAGCATTAGGAATAGGCTCAGTTTGAGGGCTGAAGGCAACTGGATAGAGGGGGAACACAGAATTCCCAAATTCCTGGGAGAGAAGCCCAGCAAGGCTGGCAGATGCTGGAAAAGGCAGACGGCACAGAGCTGTCCCAAAGGCCCCAAGCTCAGGAAATGTTTCAGAGCTCACACTTTGTGTGGCACCTGCTCATCAGCCCTGGAGCCACAGGAATCCACCAGCCCTCGTCCTCGTGGGTCAACTGAAACTTGAAAAAAATAATTAAAATGCAAGGAGAAGCTTTTCATAAAGCAGAGACTTTTGGAGTCTTCCTGATGTAAAGAGGATTGGGGTTGTGAGGAAATGCAAACCCTGTTGCTAAAACTGAGACATTAAAAGGCAACAAAGAGGATTCCCATCCTAGAGAGGAGTGCAGGTGCCAAAACACACTTCAACAACACTGAAGAGAGAAAAATTTTGAATAACTCTACCTACTTAAAGACAGTTTGGTTTTAATATCTATTCCTGCCCAGATGTGGGGTTATTCTGGTTTTATCCTATTCCCATGGAAGTTCTTACAAGACCAATAAAAGGACTTTGTTACAAGGCCTTGAATTCCCATCGAACCCCATTGCTCTGTCTGGAGAAGATCTCCTTTGCTCATGTAGAGCTCCAAACCAGTAGCAAACAAAGTTTGATTAATTCCACCTTGATTAGAGCTAAAGGACTTGTTTTTTTGCCACAGTTCTGTTTTGAAGGCAAATAAGTAGAAATCCAAAGCAAACCTCTCTGTAACACATTTTTAAAGCACAAATAATTTGGCAAAGTTCAACGGGTGAGGAAACTCCGCCACTTTGCTTGATTATTTTAAAGCAAGGCTTATAATTACAGACCTCTTCAAGCTAAAAATGTCTGCTTATTTCCAAATGTTTCTCAAGTTTTCTTGAATACAAAATGATGTTAATTTTGAATGGAATAGAAAAGGGGTTTTGACACAAGAATATTGCTGCTTGTTGTCTCATATATCAAAATAAAATGTCTCTGTGCTGCTCTTCTGCTCCTGCAAACTGAACTGACACCATTTGTTTCTGAGCCTTAAAGAGCTGAAAACCACAGGCTAAAATAAAGTATTTTGGGGGGGGTTGACATTCAGCCTTAAATATTTTTTTCCTCTAGATTTCAGGCACATCTGCAAATATTTTTTAATGAAAATATTATATTATTATATATAATATATGAAAATCTATTATGATAAAAATATTTTTTAATGAGGCTTGGGGGAGCCAGCCCAACATTTCCATTGAACTCACCACCAATTTGAGTCAGAATCAAGAGCTGTCCCCTCCTCTTTCACGGCAAACCCCAGCCAGGAATCCCCTCTGATTTCCTCCTCCAACCACTTGATTCCTCCTTCTTCCTTTACTATTCCCTCTCCCCATCCCTGACACGCTCTTGGCAGCCTCCTGGCAGATAATCAGGTTGTAGCTCTCGAGCCCGGCCCTGCTGCGATAAAGCCAAACCGAGTGATAAAAACCAGTGATGGATTTGCAGATCAGAGGCAGAGCAGGCCGGGCTGGGGGCTTTTGATCGGCGCAGAGCACACGTTCCTCGCTGGTGCTGTAATTCAGCAGCCACTGGATTTGTCTGGCTCGATTGTCAGGCTGGGCTCGGGGCTGGAGCCTGGAGCTCTGTCTGCCAAACTCGGCTCCTTCCCCCAGGGGTCGGACGCGGCTCCTATTTTCTGCTCCCCCTGATGTTTCTCGGCACAAATCCTGGCAAATGCTGGATGGGTCCTAATAGGCCTCGATTCCCTGGCAGCCGCCCTTCAAATCTGGGGTTAAACCTGAAAAACTTACAAGGGAGTGGGAAACTTTGATGGAAGGAAGGATTAAAAAAAAAAAAAAAAACCAAAAAAAAAAGAAAAACAACAAAAAAGAAGAGCCATNAAAAAAAAAAAAAAAGCAACAACAACCAAAAAAAGCCAAACAACAAACAAACAAACAAAAAAATCCCCCCAAAAAACCCCCCAAAAAACCAAACACCCGAACAACAATAACAACAACAAAATGGCCCCCAAAAATCAAAAAACAAGACCCAAAAAAACCCCCAACAACAAGAACAACAACAAAACCCAGCAAAAGCAATAACCCACAAAAAATAAAGCCAAACCAAAGCCAAACCCCGCAGCTGATGGCCCTGCAGAGTTCTGCACTCGTACATTATTGATTTGGTGACACCTCTGCTGCCTGACCCATTGAACACGGCTCACTGGTGAGGTGTCAGATATTCCAGTGGCACTTTGTTACATCCTCGGCCATCTCCTGTGTCTCGAGGTGTTGGACACCTCCTCGGCTTTTAAATGTCCTTGGTTTAGCAGCAAATTCCCATAAACCTGCAGGTGAGAGGGATTTGTTCCTAGCCCAGTTTGTAGGAACTCCTCCCAGTCTGTGTCACAGCTCCCTGGGGTGACACTGGTTTGGGGTCTTTTACCCAAATTAGCATCAAAGGTCCCATTTGGAATATGAGAAGGGACTGACACCTCAAAAGCTCTTTTTATCCCCCTAAAAACAGCAGCTGGTTGGAAAAATGCTCCCTAGGGCTGCTCATCACCTTCCATGGACTTCCATGGATGGAGTGTGGACGACTGGAAAAATGTTTTGGCGATGTGAAGAGTTATTTGAGGAGAATCCCTCAGTGCTGGGCTCCCAAAATTTATTGGGACACATAACGGGGTCATGGATCACAGAGAGTCACAGGAAGGTCCTTTACAGGGAAAATCAGGAATGCCCAGATGTTTTTTCAGAGCTGTTCCCTTCCTGCCCCAGGGATGTCGGTGTTCCTTTTTCCAGGATATGGGGAAAGAAAGTTGTTGGGAAAAAGTGGGAGAAACAAAAGGAAGAATGTGGGGAAACCCAGTGAGAGGTGAACCCACTGGCATTCCCTTGTGTCCAGCTTCCTACAGCCCCTGGTGCAGAGGGAAAATTCCTGGATTAGGGGAAAAACAGCAAAAATTCTGTGGATCAGCAGGGAGAGACTGAGGCGGCAGAAAAACCAGACTGGCACAGGTGTGGCCGAAGTTAAGCCCTGCCTTTGCAGCTGGGATTAACACAAAACCAAACACAATTCCTAATTGGACAACTGTAGTGTCCTGGATGCTCCAAAGGCACAAAATCAGGGCCCACTCGGTGCTGTGGGGAAAATTTCCCTGGGAAATCTCCTCCATATTCAAAAGCCCTTCAGAAACAGATGCTCCAAATCCTCAGCAGGACCCAGATTTTCCAGTGGTCTGACTCCCAATTTTCTTCCCAATCTCTCTATTTCCAGTGCCTTTCCCTGGAAGAGGACTCGGGCTGTGGTTTTCCACTAAATTATAGTGGATATTATAGAAATTATAAAATATAATTTTATAATTTATAAAAAGGTATAAATTTTAGTGGATAATTTAGCCTCGTGCGTCAAGGCACAGGTTTTTATCTCAGTTCTGAGCTCCCATCAGAACTGTCCATAATGGATGTGCCTGTGCTGGGGTTCCAGCTTGATCCCACTTTTTATCCAGAGGAAATTGTAGCTCCTGGTGAAAAACCAGAGTGGATTTATCCTGCGGGAATGACTCTGCCCTTTTAGGGGCTGGAAAACTGCAGGATTTGGCCTGTTGCTTCTGGTTGAAAATATAACCAATAAAACCTAAATTTCTACTAATTTCGAAGACAAATTTCAATTAAGGACACCTCGAGAACTGAAATCCTCCAAAAATCCATGGGCATCTCCCAGGCAATCCAAAAAGAGTGTTGGATTTGATTCCTCAGGCAGCAGAGGATAAGCAGCACATTATGGAAATTGCTTATCACAGCTCTGGATCAGATCCTCGGCAGGAGAAGTTTTTTTCCAGGCAGATCTTGGATATTCCCTTGATATTTCCATTTCAGGTCTCACAATATTTCCTTAATATTTCCTTGATATTTCCTTTCTTTTCCATTGCAGGTCTCACAATATTTTCTTGATGTTTCCTTGATGTTTCCTTGATGTTTCCTTGATATTTCCTTGATATTTCCTTGATATTTCCTTGATATTTCCTTGATATTTCCTTGATCTTCCATTGCAGGTCTCGCCCAAACCCAAGGAACAGCAAAGCTTTTGGATGCAAAGCTCTGCTGAGATTTTGGGTGTCATCAGTGCACCCTCTTGAAGTGGGAAATTCCACGACACCTGCCGGAATCCACTCTGGAAGAGAGTGGAGGAGGAATTCTTCGGCTGCGTTTCCCTCAGACCACAATAAATTCCATATGCTCCCACCGCGGAGGAGAAGGGAGCTGGGGACACCGCGTTACCTCTGGAAAATCCATCATTCCCAGCTGGGGGGACAGCCAGGGCTTATCGGCGTTTTCCCAGAGTTCCAGCTGGAAGGAATTTGCAGCCGAGGCACAGCGGTGGTGCAAAGGAGGGCTAAAGCCTCCCCAGCCGTGCTGCCAAGCCCCGGTTGTTATCGGGGATCAGGGGCTTTGCAGCCCCTGTATTGCTGCCCACCGCGGGCTCCGTGCATCCCGAGCCCGTGGGTTCCGTGGGATGAGCTTCCCCAGCAGGGCTGGGGGGCTGCGATTCCAGGAGCTGCTCCCTGGGAGAGCACCGGGACAGAACTTGGGTTTGTCCTCTCTCCAAACCCCATCCTGGGCAATCCCAAAACCCAACCCCTCTTTCCTGCACTCCAGACCCACTTTGTGCCGGAGGATTTTCCAGGAGGTTGGGTGGGCTCTTCCCTGCACATCCCAATCCACGCGGATTCCATGGGATGAGCTTCCCCAGCAGAGCTGGGATGTTGCTCCTCCAGGAGCCATTCCCTGGGAAAGCATCGGGACAAAAATTGGATTATCTGGGAGCCTGCACTTTCTGAGATGCTGACAGAACAGGTTTTGTCCTCTCTCCAAACGCCATCCTGGCAATCCCAAAACCTAGCCCCTCTTTCCTGCTCTCCAGCCCCACTTTCTGCCAGAGAATTTTCTGGAGTCTCCTCCTCCTGCAGGAGGCTGGGGGAGTTCATCCCTGCACATCCTAAAAAGTGTGGCTCCTAAATGTGGCTGGAACCTGCTTGATGTGTGCCTTCTTTGTGATCTCACCTGGACAAGGAGCATTTTACATCCCAAATCCACCTGCTTCTGGAAAACTGGCAGCAATCGAATACCCAACTAGAGCTTTAGCGTTTGAAATGCTGATAAGCATTTAAAAATAAAAACTAAATACAAATATATTTAATATAGGGTATTAATTAATAATTAATAATCTGGTAATAATTTATTGATTTGTTTATTTTAATAATGTATCATTATAAAAATATATAAATATTTATATTTACAATAAATAAATATATAAATATATAAAAAGATGTCTGAAATATGAATNTATATAAAATACAAAAATATGTAAAATACTTATATATGAAATATATAAATATATAAAATATTGAATTAATGATTTATTAATTAAAATTAATAAATTAACAATTAATTAATATATAATATATAAATATAAACAATAAAAACTTTAAAAGTGCAATTTTATAGGTGTTTTAATTACCTTTCAGCAGCTTTCCTTGACCTCCAGGTTTTAAGACCATTGCTGAGCTCTCCCATTCCCACATCCTCCACAGAAAGGGTGAACTTGGCAGAGGAGGGAGCCCTGCTCAGCTCAACGTGTTGGGAAATGGGAGAATATCAAGAGAATTAATTGTTATCTCAACAATCGACTTGTTTACAATCACCTGTTATAATTAACTTAATTGTTCTAATTACCATTGATTGTTTCTATTTAAGTGGTCATTATCTAAATTGCCATCTAAACTACAGCAGATTAGGCTGCGCTTAAAATATCCTTGTCTTTGCAGCTGATTTCTGCATTTATATATAGGACTACTTATTAAAACTCCAATAAACTGGAGGAAAAAAATTCAATATTTCAAACATGCTGGTTTGCCTTCAGAACAAATTTTTCTCGTTGGGGTTTTTTTCCAGCTACATAAAAATATCTTTTGTTGGCTTGCTTCTGGAATGACACACCTTGTATCTACCTGTGAGCATGGCCCACCATTGCCAAAAAACCCCAAAATACACAGTTTATCACTAACCCAGGGTTTGCAAAGTGAAAGCCAAACATGAAAACAAAGCCTTCATCACAGAAAAAAAATCCATGAGGAAGCAGATGGAAAATGAGACTTTCAAACCACTCCAGCAAATAACCAATGAAAGAACAATAACTTGAAAAACGCTGGGCTGAGCTTCACCTTGGCACAACTCCACCAAAACTCGTGGATGTTTCCTGCATCTGAAAGGTTTCTTTTCCAAGCCACCCCTCCTCCCACCCCAATTCCCTGTCACCGATCCATGGCTGTCCCAAAGATGCTGAGTGGAGGAACCTGGTGCTTGCAGAGCCGGAGTTTCGCTGGGTGAAAGCAGAAGGGCTGGAAATGGCCAAGGGATTTCTTCGAGGGCTGCCAAAAAAAAAAAAAAAAAAAGAGAGAGATAAAAGGAAAAAAATCTAAGCTAGAGGCTGTGCTTTCTGCGGCCACTGCCAATTTTTTAAAAGGATAATCCCAGCGTGAGATGACAAAGGTCCTATGTTGGAAATGCTGCCAGGTTTTTAAACATCGGCATTTAATCTCTTGGCAATAACACCGGCCCAACCATGGTTTTATGTCTGGTTTTTTATAGTCACCAACAACATATTTGCAGAAATTACAGCAGCGGTATATGGTCTGAAGAAGGTTCATTTGCTCTGCAGTTAATAGTGGTGTGGAAATCTGCACATGGACTGAAGCAAAGGACAGGAATCCATGGATGTAAAGGCTGGAATATGCACAGGGAGGGATATTTGCCAAGCACCTGACTCTGTTTCAGCCTGGTTTTCTTCCCAGAGCAGCCGGTGAGGGCAGCAACAGGTTAAACCCAGCTCTGCTCAGGCAAAACTCCTCCTGGGTTTGTTACAGATGACATTTTCCAGGGTTTGCAAAGAGGTTTTAAGGCCCCAAAAAGGACTTAGGGCAGGGCTTTCCCCTGAGCAGAGCACAAAGCCGAGATCCTCATGGCAGCCAGGAGTGGGAGCAAGGATGGGCTGGAACGAGAGGCTGGGTGGGAAGGAGCCAAGGCGGAATAGCTGCGGAACCACCGAGTCTGAGCAAGGAAAAAACCACCCTTGGAATTATTAATTTAATGCAATACATTCCAATTTTGGCGATGCAGAGAAACACAACATCGTTGCGGTGCCATGACAACGCAGAGGGTGACTTCGATGTAGATGTTTTTATCTGCATTTTATATCCAAAGCACATAAAACTGAGCCTAGTTTAGCTCGGCTCAGGGGCACTGCTGCCCCTCCGCTGCCTCCCCCTCTCCCAAGACACAAACCCTGCTGCTCACCCCCGGATCCCCAAGCCCAGGCGGGAGCTGTTGCGTGACACCGCTCTCCTGTCACTGGATTTTGCTGCGAGTCCCTTTGGGGGCAGGCAGGGATGGGTTCCGAGAGCCAGGCCCCCTGTGGAGGGAAGGAGGGACCAAATCCTTCCCCTCCGTGCGGCACAAAGCAGCAGGGGCTGGGGAGCAGGAGGTCACTACGGTTTGGAGAGGAAGGTTCTGCTCTCAGGGAGAGGAGGAGAATCCCTGCCCCAGCCAGCTGTAGCATTTCCTGCGTTTTTATGAATGTGTGGTCAACTGGGATTATTGATCTTTAACAAATTGATCCATGTCTGGGTCATCGATCACCTTGGAAAGGTGTGGAGCTGCCCCTGGGTCACTCCCTTTGCTCTGGAGATTTTCAGAGAGAAAAAATCCCTGGAGAAATCTAGAGATTTGCTCTGGATTTTCCACCTTGGCTGAAGGGAAATGGGTTGGGTTGGATGCTTTGTACTCACAGGTGAGGCAAGTGGTCCCCAAGGATGCCCAGAAAAGCAAAATTCAATAGAATTTTGAAGAAGAGGAAGAAAGGCTCCTTCAGAGCCAGGCAGACCCTGGAAGAGAACCCTGTGCCTTTCCTGAACTTTGTGAAAGCAAATTTTTTTGCTTTTCCTCAAGGCCCAGCTCCTGGAGTGGTGTAATGACAGTACAGCTCAGCTTTAAATAAAAAAGAGAGAAGACATGGGAAATGGCTCCCACAGCACTGCTGGAACAACGTGAACCTAAAAAACATCAGCAAAAAGAACCAAATATTTCAAACATTCAGAACAAATTTTTCTGCTTTTGATTTTTTTTTCCAGCTACATAAAAATATCTTTTGTTGGTTTGCCTCTATAATACACACTCATGTGCACATGGCCTACCATTCCCAAAAAACCCAAAATACTCAGTTTATCATTAACCCAGGGCTTGCAAAGTGAAAGCCAAACACAAAATCAAAGTGTTCCTTGCAGAAGGCAAAAAAATCCATGAGGAAAAAATCCATGGGTTTTGCCACTCTCACCCCCTCCCATAAATCAGCCTTGGGAAGAAAAATAAAAGTATGGGGAAGAAGGTGAGCCGTAGGTCTCAGAGATGTCTTCAGGACATGTTTCAATATGAAATGAAGTTTGAGTTTTTGAACAGGTTTGTATTGTATTGTATTGCACTGACGGATGGGAAAACCAAGCAGGTGCAAGCTCTGCCTGCCCTTCCAGCAAGGACATATCCAGGAGTTAATTTCCCAGCAGATCCAGGTTTTCCTGCATGGCCAGGAGTCATAATCCCACAGTTTTCCTAAGGAAACTCTTCCAGGCTGAGCAGAGCCTGGCAAGGCCCAGGCCACAAGGCAGCTGAAGAGTTTTCCTGAATCACCAGGATCACTTTTCCTGAATCATCAGGATTGGAGTTTTACTGAATCACCAGGATCAGAGTTTTCCTGAATCACCAGGACTGGAATTTTCCTGAATCACCAGGATCAGTTTTCCTGAATCACCAGGATCACTTTTCCTGAATCATCAGGATTGGAGTTTTACTGAATCACCAGGATCAGAGTTTTCCTGAATCACCAGGACTGGAATTTTCCTGAATCACCAGGATCAGAATTTTCCTGAATCTCCAGGATCTCCAAGATGTTGCCATAAACTCCTCATACACATTCCCCCCACTTTGAGATTTCCCTCCCATTGCTGTGGATAAAAGACAGGAATGGAATTAAGGAACTTTATCCACACTGGAAATCTTCTCCAAATTGAAGGCTTTTATGACAACTGAAGGCTACTCTGATTTATGGTGCTGTTTTCAAACAGTGCTTCATTCAGTGGTAGAACTCATTGTCAGAGGAGGCTGCGGGAGCCAAGAGCACAAATGGGTTTAAATAACAATTAAAAACATGGAAAGATCCACCCTGGGCAATGAAACAGAAGGATATGGATATGGCCCAGGAGCTGGAAGGACCACGAGGGACTTGCCATGGTTCTGCCCTCAACCTTTGCTGCTGGCACCGTTGGAAACAGGATTTTGGGAGAGATGCATCTTTGATCTGAGCCATTCCAAAGTCTCCAAAACACGGCCTTTAACAGTTTTCCTCTTTCCAAAAGATTGTGGTTTAGGCCTGCAGGATACAGACCTGTCTTAAAAGCTGTATCTTCTCCATCGGGGAGGTTGAGGCAGAACCTCAGGTCAGGGGGTTGGGATATTTTCCAAGCTTCAGCCTCGAGGAGTCCTTCAAAAGCGAGTTTTCATGAAAGGAATTTTCTATGGTAGAAAACCTTGATAAACAAATGTTGCAATGTTTGGGAGGGTTTTCTGATTGCTTAAGTTGGCAATGCTTAAAAAAAAAAAATATCCAGGGAGAACACGGACATCATCCCCTGCCGATGAGTTTTCTTGCTGGCTCCTGGGCATGGCACAAACCCAGTGCTGAACGTTCACCTGGAGAGAAAAACACCTGGAATTTCCCCGAATTTCCTGGAATTTCCCAGACCTCAGCCCAGGGGCTTCTCCAGATCCTCTCTTGTGAAATAAAATTGGGCTGAAGAGAAGCAAACTGGATTTATTATTTATGTTTATCCAGCTTTGAGGGCTTTGTCAGAATCCGTCCATCCACACAGAGGCTCCGTGGGAAAACGGGGGTGAAGCTGAGTGAATTTACAGGAATTTTTCCGAGCTGTAAATGAGGGCAAAAAATAAAACACAAAGGAAAATCTGGCCCTATAATTCATGCATAGACCTTCTAGTGGGAGGGTGTTTTGCAAGGACAGAGAAATGTCATAATCAAAGCTTTAACTTGTTTTTAAATGGAAATCAAAGGGACCATCATCTGAGCAGTCTCAACATTTTTAATCTCTGAAGATTTTCCACCCACTGAATTTCTGGCCAGCCCAGGCCTAGAGAGGACCTCCCTACAATGTCTCGGGCTGGCTCAAGAAAGCCTCAGCAAATAATAAATGCCAGGCTTGAGGGCACAGCGGGCTGGGATTGCACAGCACCGCGAGCCTGGGAGAGTGAACGGCACAAAGGGGAGGTGACAGTCCTGGAAAAGCCACGGAGGGTGACAGGGGAGGCTGACAACAGCCAAATGATGCTCCTTACCATTGCTCAGGTGCCTCCTCCTGTCTGAGCCTTCTCCAGCAAACAAATCCCCCTCATTTATACACCCAGGTGTAACCTCGATGTGCCCAGGCACCGCCACAGCAGCCCAGCTGCCCTAGGAGCACACACCAAACTCAGGAAATTCCCATTTCCCTTTTCCGGGGGAATTTGGAGCGCCCAGTTTTGCTAGCAGCTGCACGACAGAAGTGCAGAGCAGAGAGCAAACATTCTGGCGAGTGACAGACGTGGCACACAGCTGGGAAAGAAGGGATTCCGCTAAAAGAAGTATTTTAGGCTCCCGAGAAGGCGGATTCCTTTCAACTTTCCAGCCAGATTATAGTGGCCATTTCTGGGAGCATTTATCACCTTGCCCAGCAATTTGCAGGTTTTGCTCTTTTTGTTGCTGTTTTTAGCCTGACAAAACCCTCTTGGCTTGGGAGAAGCCATCAAGCTGGCACAGGTGACACTGCTGGAGTCCTGAGGTAGCAGGACAACCTCATTAACATAAATTTGCTTAGGCAAATGAGCCAGCTAAGGTTTCTTATGGAAGGGAGCCTCAGTATTTCTACAGTCCCAGCTTCAATGTGGCTCCTGGATCAAAAAAAATCCCTGTTTGGAGAAGAAACAGGGGAGGGGATTTTGTTTTTATGGCTGATTTGCTCCTCTATTCCTGATTTAACATGGGAGCGCGTTCAGGCTGGAGGAGATGACTTGCTCAACAATCCAAAGGCTTTCCCAAAGGCACAGCCTCCTCTCCGGGCAGCCAAGCTGAGAGAGGATTTGCCCTCTCCTCTCCCAAAATCCATGGCCCAGCCAGATCTCTTCAGGCAGGAATGCAGCCCTGTCAAATCTCAGGCCCCGAGCAGGAGACGCCAATCTACCCTGACCCTCTGCTCCCTCCCAGCTCGGCCAGGCTCTCCCTGCTCCCTGACCCCGGGGCCAGGCAATGCCACTGCTGAGCCCCATTGCTGCTGCCGGGGGTGCCACAGTCCGGGGGTGCTGCGGGGGATCTCCATCCCACTTCTGGGAATCTGCATCTGCTCCTAGGAATCTCCATCCCACTCCTAGGAATCTGCATCCTGCTCCCAGGAGCCTCCATCCTGCTCCTAGAAATCTCCATCCCACTTCCAGGGATCTGCATCCTGCTCCTAGGAGTCTCCATCCCACTCCTCGAGGATGCCCTACACGCCTCTGGCCCCCTCCAGCTTTCCCCTGATGCCTTTCCCTCCTCGCTGCACCACCAAGAACAGGATTGTCTTCCGTGGCAGTGCTGGAGAAATCCAAGAACGCTCCAGCTCCGAGCGCTTCCATCCTGGCTCGCACAGACTATCCCAGAAAAATGCAGCTGTCTCAGGCCAGGATCATTTTTGTAAAGCAGGAGAGAGGACAGACTCTTTTCCTGATTTATTTATTCATTGCCTAGAACAGCTTGTCCACAAACATCCCAGCTTGGTTAAATCTCTGACATGTAAAACATTCCCAGAAATTCTTGCTGCCATCCGACAAGACAAATGGGGAAGACTTGGCTTTATTTTTTTTTTAAAGACTCCTCACTTTTCTTCTGTTTTCTCCTTTCTAGTATGACTTTGGCTTTCCCAAAGCAAGGCACTCATTTATCAGGCGTGCAAGTTCTTAGGGATTGGCAGACTCCACAACTTTTCCGCTTGGCTTGGCCTTTCCAGCCACCATATGGAACGAGTTGCACATTTTCGCTCCTTATCAGAGTTTAAGATGGAAATATTTCCTCGCTTCTTCTCGGGGCATTTCTGCCATTGCACACATGCTGGGAGTGTTTAACCCTGACACTGCTGATGAGCAGCTGTTCCTGCTGAAATGCCATCAGGGAATCTTTCACGGGGAGCCGTGCCAGCAGTTTGATTCTGTTCCTGGTTACAAATGGTTCCTTTAATAGTTTTGGAGTTCCCTGGATGGAACAGAGGAGAAGGTGGATATTTGTCTGTCTGCTCGTCTCTCTGCAGAGACAACTTTCTCTGCCTCTCTGCACGCTGAGCCAGCTTTGCTGCAGTGCTCTTGCAGCAGTGATGATCGAGGAAGGTAAGGAAAGCTTTTCCCTCTCCACCCTGCTTTATTAAAGTGGATGACAGCTGAAGACAGACAATTTTTCAGGCACAGGTCTTCCATGCATGAATTTCCCACCTCTGTGCATCTACTGAGGATTTTCCCTCTGCTCCCTGTAAAGTCCAGCATCACACTCCAGGTTAGTCCCCGTCCTCTTCAGCCCGCCCGTGGTCAGTGGGGTGTGAGCCCACCCGAGCCAGGCTCTCTGCATCCATGGGGATAGAAGCACAGCCCTCCGCATCACTGCTGGCCTGGGAGGTCCAGGAGAAGGCGAGACAGGGCTGAACTCCAGCCCCAGTTCCCTCAACCCAGTCACATCCACAGTATCAGAAGGCAACTCCTCCCAGTGCCAGGATGGTGCCCCAAAACCCTTCAGGAGATGCTGCAGCCAAGGCCAGCCCTGGGGCACAGCGCAGGAATGGCTGCACCGAGTTCTGATTCCCAAACGAGTTCTGATTCCCAAACGCACAGCTCTGCTGAGGAGCCCCAGGGAACAGGAGCGAGATCCCTCCTGCTCTGCCCCTGTGCCCTCTCTCTATAGCTCCTTTTTCTCTTTGACTGCTGCTTCCAGCTCTACATCCAAGCACAGATCTTTTTCCTCATTAGACATCCAAGCTAGAAATTCTTAGCTAATATCAGTGGTGATGGATATGTGCCCTTCTTTGTCATAGGTTCAGCTGCACACCAATTTACACAACTAAGGTGAGCTGAAAATTAGGGACAAAGTCCCTAAATCCACACTCAGAGAAGGACCGCAGCAGAACTTAGAGACTAAGTATGATCCAAGATCTTAAACCTCAGCGTCTCTTCCTCAGGGTCTCCTTCATGGAGGTGAAGAACTTCCACAGCGTCCCACAACAAAGGCCTGGAGCTGGATCAGTTCACTCCTTGTTGCATTTGACAGCTCAAACACATCACTGGACTCTGTAAAACCAGATTTTTACACTTGTCACTTCTGCTTTTCTCATCCTATGTGGTTCCTGGCCACATCCAGCGCAGTTCCCTGCCATCCCAGAGCAGTGCTGGAATACACAGGCCTCCAGCAGGAAGGGAACTGAACACTGCATTTAGGCTCAGGAATGCTGCCAGGAGGTTGTAAAGCAATATTACAAACGGAAAGCAGGCTCTAGTGGCCATAGGTCTGAGATTGGTTATTCTTGGGCAACTTTCTTCCATATTATTATTATTATTAAATTACCTGATTTGCTCGTCTGGCCAGAGAGTATTTCACTGTGAGCCCATGTTTTTCCATCAGGCCCAGCATTAGTCCCACGTTGATTTCCATGTTTGATCCCGTGGTTTCACTCCAGCTGCCAGAACTTCACCTTCAGCGAACATACATCACCATCAGTCTCCAGAGCTGTTAAAAACCCCAGGTTTCCATGGAAATCGTTGCTGATCCTTGTCTAGATGTCTGGTTTTCCTGTTTCTGTGCCCGCAGTTAATGGAGTAGAAAAAACGTGAATCCCTGTTGTTTTTTTTTTAATTTCTCTCTTTGCAGTGGAAAAACAACGATGTCTAAAGAGTGGAGAAGAGGGAGGGAGTCTGATTTCCACATGCAGCTGATTTTCAGGAGCTGAAGCCACACTGATGCTGTGAGCAGAGACATCCTGCATCTCCTGCCTTACCTTGCGTGAGATGGGACAAGAAGCACAGAGTTTTCCTTTATCCATCTCTATTTGCCAAAGAATTCCCCTTCCTTTTGCCCCTAACTCCTGAACCTGGGGGAGCTCTGCAATCCCAGATCTCCTCGGACACTTGGGTGAAGTCACAGAAAAAAAAGCCACCAAAACCTTTGCCAACTTTCACTTCCATCAGAGAAAAGCCAAATATTTTAAGGGCCTCACTCAACTTGCCCCATGCTGTCTCCTCTCACACAGAGGCAGCTGACCCAGGGGAGAGTTTGGGTTGAGTTCCTCACAGGCAAATGACATTTCCCCACCTCTGGAAGCCTGGAAAGGCACTGGCAGCCCTGTCCAAGACAATTTTTCCCTCATGTTCAAAGGGTTCATTTTCTAAATCACTTTCCAGCCCTTTCAGCGAACAGGAGGCTCTGCAAACACACTCTGAAACCCTTCTCTTCATCTCGGTGCATCTGTTCTGTTTCTCCTCCATCGGGACAGAGCACAGGTACTCAGCCCAGACCCTGGCCTTTGGCCGATGTGGGCTTTCCAAGGAATTTTTGGACGCTCCATGAAAAATCCGCCCAAAGCTCGCTCTGCAAAGGACTTTTATTTCCATTTGAGTCCACTTCAAGTGGCTGCAGCAGGCTTAGTGATGTTATTTTTGTTCCCGTTTCCAAAAGAATAGCTGAGGGATCCAGAGTTTGGATTTGGGGAATTATTGGGCTGAAAAGGCAAATAGCAGGAGCTGCCTCTCTTCTCTCGCATCTCAGGAGCTGAGCCTTGACCGCTAATTGCACACTGGCTTAAATCCTTGCTGTCATTCCCTAATTCCAGATCAGCCTCCTGGCCTCACTTCAGACAGTTGGATGAGGCAGGAATGAGAGCTGGCAGAGCCAAGGGAGCTCTGGGAGTGACTTTGGCTGGCACCTCCTGGAAGAAAGATGGGAACGCTGGGGGGGAGATGGCACGAGGTGGCACAGCCCACATGTCACCTGCCACCACCTCTGCGGGGAAAACACAGCCAGGGAAGAGGCGGAAGGAGAGAAAGGGAAGGAGGAAAGAAGACAATTCCTAAAGCAGCGTCCCAGGTGATTCAGGAGAAGCAGAAGGAATCCTATCTACCTGCAACTGGAAAACAAAACAATCATTCCAGCCAGGGAAGAGCATCCCTGCCAGCTTTCCTTGAGGATCTGAGCTCACAGAGCAGGTCTTTCAGCTTGCCACAAAGCAGGAAGGAGGCGATGAGCTGCAGTGTGGGAAGCTGGAGAAGCCAAGGTTTTCCAGCAGGAACGCTCCATGATCAGACTGGGAAGAGGAAAGCAGCCTCCAGCTTCACCCTGCTGCGCCAGGAGCTCTGTGGGACAGAGGGACACTGCCTCAGGGTGGGGACAGGGCCACCAGGGGGGCTGGGAGCACAGAAGAGGAGACTGGAGGAGGACAGGGAGGAGGTGAAGCACATCCATGTGAAACTCAGAGCTGGCTTTTCCAAAATAAACGCTCAGCCTTCCCAGGCTGACATCCTGCCTCCCAGGCAGCCAGGACAGGATTCCTCCTGTGGAACCAGCCACCCTTTCCATGCACAAAAACATTCCTCTTTTTTCTCTCTCCCCGGGGCCAGAGGGGAGGAAGTCTTCAGTTCTAGATTCAAAACTGCCGATGGCTTTTCCAGGCCCGGGAGATTCTCTCATCTCTATGACCTGGAATTAGACAAGAATTTCCTCTTTAAATACTCTTCCAACCACTTCCTTTCATTTTATTTGCCTGTCTTTGATCCGGGGAGGGGCGCAAGAGGAAGAACAAGGCTCAGATTTTAGCAGAGATTTAGGAAGCTCAAATCCAGGCTGAAGTAATTCTCATCAAACAGCAGCTGCCTCTTTGCTGCCCCATCCAGCAGGGAATTTTACCTACAGAAGCCATTCCATGTCCCCCATGGGGGGTGGACATATATTTTTATAAAATATATTTTCTATTTTTTTATAAAATATTTTTATATTTTGCAGAAGAGCTGATCGTGCCTGACTCTTGGTGACATCCAGGTTGTGATCCAGCAGCTCATCCAAGCACAGCAGGGTTGGAGCCAGCTCCTAGAAAGCTTTTTTGTGGTTTCTACAGCAGCCATTCCTTTTTCCCTCATGAATTGCCTTTCCTGTTCATCCCTGAACACAAGAAAAACCAAAACCGTTTCAGTTTTGACTCTGAAGCAATGTTTTCTTTCTCTCGACACACTCGGGCCAGCGAGAAAGTTTCCACAGATTTTCCCAGGTCTCTTCTTCGAAAACAGAGCAAAACAATTCATGGAAAGCAACGCTCGCGGTGCCTGCTGCTGTTTGCTTTGGAGGGCAGGAGCACACGTGGGAGCAGGGTGGAAAAAGGGGATTAGATATCCTCACGGAGCTCCTGGATCTGTCTCTGGAAAACAGCTGAGCAGGTGCAGAGCTGAATTCACTGCTGGGAAATGAAAAAGCACAGTGAGCGTGAGCTACGCAGGAGCAGTTCTGGGGAAGATATCTCAGAACATCAAGCTGAGTTTGGTGCTCAGCACATTCCTAAATGTGCTAACCATTCCACGGTTAGAAATTTGTTACAAACGCCACAATCTCATCCTCTCTCATGGTCACAGATGAGCCCCTGAGGTCAAAAGAAATCTTTGATGTTCAGTATTATGGGGTTTTTGCTGGTTTGTGGGCAAAGTTTATGGCTTCACAGAGGCCTTTTCCCTCTCCTGAGTACTGGGAGAGCAGAGAGTCAGGAAAGCCACACCTGCTGGAAAAGTCCCCTGCTCCATCTGGGACCTGCTTCTCTGTGTGCTGGTTTGGGAGGGATTGGTGAAAGGAACAGCAAGAAAAAAAAAAAAAAACCAGAGCCCAGAAGGGGCCACATGTGATGACCCAAAAGCCACCCAAGGCTCCGGCTTTCCAAACAGGAGGAAGAGTTTGTCTTGATCATGACACTTGGATGATCCGTGGAATGCTTTGGGTGAAGAGGGATCTTAAAGCCCACCCAGTGCCACCCCTGCCATGACAGGGACACCTCCCACTGTCCCAGGCTGCTCCAAGCCCTGTCCAGCCTGGCCTGGGACACTGCCAGGGATCCAGGGGCAGCCACAGCTTCTCTGGGAATTCTATCCCAGGGCCTGCCCACCCTCCCAGGGAAGGATTTCCTCTGTATATTCTGCATATAATCCATCATTTTTCTAACACTGGGAAGCCCAGAGCTTGCTCACACCTAAAATGAAAAGCTCTGCACCTGAGGCCTCAAGGCCTGGCAGTGCCGCGTGTCCCAGAGCTGTTCCCCTCCCGAGGCCTCGGCCGCAGCGAGTTCGGTGCAAGCAGAGCTGTCCCAGTTTTGAGCAGCAAAGTGCCCCTCAGAGAGCAGAGAATTGGCTCTCACTTTGCCCCAAGGGCTCCTGGGCGCTGACCCCTGGCGGGTTCCTTTAGCAGGGCTCTATCTCTGGTTCTATTTCCAGAGCGCTCTCAAGTGCGGCCGCTCGGAGCTCGTGTCCCTTATCGCTGCCAGCCCGGAGCCCACGCCAGAGCAGGCCACGCTTTTTATTGTTCCTCGGTGCTTACTGCCGTGTTGTTGACTTGCTCTGAAGGAATGCAACCCCCCGAGAGCAAATATCAGAGGAGGAGCTGCGTTTGTGGCCACGCAGCCTCTGTTTCCCAGTGCTGTTTATCTTCCTGGCTCGGCGGGCGAGGGGCAGAGCTCTGAGCCTGTGCCAGCTCCTGTCCTCGCCCAGGGCACAGCATCCCTGCCAGGCTCCCTCTGCCTCTGGCCTGCCGTGCCGCCAGCAGCTAAAGGACACGCGTTTGTTAAAAATATAAACGCGGAGGAGCGGCTTCAATTTGAGGCCTAAAATTCAAATAGCTAAGATAGGCCGAAATTTTAAATTGTTATAATAGGCCTAAATTTTAAATAGTTAAAATAGGCCTAAATTTTAAATAGCTGAGATAGTCCTAAACTTTAAATAGCTAAGATAGGCCTAAATTTTAAATAGCTAAGATAGGCCGGAATTTTAAATAGTTAGGATAACTATTTTGCTGCTGGCCTGTGGTGCCGCCAGGAGCTAAAGGACACGACTTTGTTAAAAAAAACTAAACCTGGATGAGCAGCTTCAATTTGAGGCCTAAATTTTAAATAGCTAAAATAGGCCTAAATTTTAAGTAGCTAATATAGGCCTAAATTTTAAATAGCTAAGATAGGCCTAAATTTTAAATAGTTAAAATAGCTATTTTGCTGCTGGCCTGTGGTGCCTCCAGGAGCTAAAGGACACGTGTTTGTTAAAAAAAAATAAACCCTCGTGAGCGGCTTCAATTTGAGGCCTACATTTTAAATAGCCAAAAAGGGCCTAAACTTTACATAGTTAAAATAGGTATTTTGCTGCTGGCCTGTGGTGCCGCCAGCAGCTAAAGGACATGTGTTTGTTAAAAAAAATAAACCCTCGTGAGCGGCTTCAATTTGAGGCCTAAATTTTAAATAGCTAAGATAGGCCTAAATTTTAAATGGCAAAAATAGGCCTAAATTTTAAATCGTTAAAATAGGCCTATATTTTATATAGCTAAGATAGGCCTAAACTTTAAATAGCTAAAATAGGCCTGAATTTTAAATAGCTAAAATAGGCCTGAATTTTAAATAGTTAAAATAGCTATTTTGCTGCTGGCCTGTGGTGCCACCAGGAGCTAAAGGACACGTGTTTATTTAAAAAAAAAAAAACCAAAAAAAAAAGGATAAGTGGCTTCAATTTGAGGACCAAATTTTA
>VZRL01002565.1:1072253-1127640 GCA_013397895.1 Origma solitaria | reverse complement strand
AAAAAAAAAAAAAAAAAAAAAAAAAATTTAAAAAAAAAAAAAAAAAAGCCTGGATGACCAGCTTACATTTGAGGCCTAAATTTTAAGTATCTAAAATTAGGATTCCCCCAGCCCTAAGTACAAGAACATCAGCTCTCAGAGGCACAGTTTTCTCCCTGCACTTCTAATTTAACTCATTAGATAGTTAATTTTCAAGGGAAGCATCTGTGGGGATGGGCTCACACTGCAGCCATCCCATGGGAGAGCACTGCAAACCCTGGGACACACAAGGGAAACCCTCCCAGGTGTATTTGGAGGTTTAGAGGCTTTTTTCGCAGGTTAATTATCATGGGGTGTGTAGGAAAATGCAAGAGCTGGATGCAAGCACAGAGTGCAGCTCCCAGGGACATTCCCCTAAAAAAGATTGTGGCCCCTGCTCCATTAGGGCCTGCTCTTCCCAGGAATTGATTCGAGGCAGCTTCCCGTGGACCAAACCAGACTGGGAATTTGCTGGAAAAGTCCATTTTGGGATGGAATTAAGGAGGTCAGGACACGCAGATCACAGAGGACAGCTCTCAGAAAGAGTTGTGAGCCCCAAACACATCCCTGCTCCCGTTCACTGCATCTCATTCCCCTCCTTTCCCTGGAAGATTCCCACACAGAATTCTTTTCCTATAAAAATGTCTCTAACTGGGTCTTAAAAGCATCTAAGCCCTTTGTGGCCTTCTTGGCCACCACCTCCATCATCTGACTGTGCTGCCAGGGAAGATTTTTGTTTGGAATTCCCTTTTTTTCCTAATGGTCCTCCTGACTTTGGACCTTCCCAATACGAGTGTGGGCCATTGACCGTATGGAGTCTCTTCGTAAATTGAAAAACCTCAATTTAGGGGTTTAGAGAGCATTTTGGAAGTGGACTCACCCCAATTGCCCCAGTTCACAGAGCAGTGATTTCCTCCCTCACAACCCCAGAGCAGGACAGGCTTTTTTGGGCATCCCAAGGTGATGCCATGACTGTATCTGACCTAAATTCCCAGCTGGTTCCTCGCTCCAGGGAAGAAGTGTCCCATATTCTTCTGCCAGCTGTGGGTTTTAATCCCATTGTAGCTTTAGAGCTGAAGGCATCAAAAGATTTCTGGGATTTATGAGAAAGCTTTAGGCCTTCCTCCTTTCTCTTTTGTCCTAACAGCCTTGCTCTTCCATATGACCTAAAAACCATTCTGATGGTCTTAGAAATGCCCGTTTTTTTTGCCAAAAAGAGTTATTATTAATCAGGAATGAAAAGGATCTCGTTGTTTGGGCTCTGGGGAGCGGAAATGAGCAGCTCGCTGCCTTGTGTGGAGGAAGAGCAGAAGCAGAATCCATAAAGCTGCCCTGGCTCTGCCTCCCTCCTTTTCGGCCACATCCCTCAAACCTCCACCTCTAAAAGTGAAATTCCAAAAGATACAACCTTATCAAAGGCCAGGGAACGCAGCCCAGCCACTCTGATTCCTGAGAGGATTTCAAATGGCACGGAAACAAATAAAGCCAGAGATTGCATTACAGAAAACCCCAGTGATCCATTTGAAAGGCAATGGATATGGGGCTGTGCATTCCAGACTCTCAGGAGCTCCAGGGATGCTCCAAATCCTTCATTTTGCCCATGGTAATAAGGCAGATCTCAAGACCATTGATCACTCCCGAAAGCCAAAGTTATCAGCTTCCCTTATCTGCTCCCTGTCTTTATCCAGCTGGGAAACGCTGTGGACTCATTTAACCAACCTGGAGGCACAGCCTGGTTATCCATCACGTCTGAAAAACGGGAATTCAGTGCCTTGGCCACAGGGTAGGCACTTAAAAGAGCAGGGATGGATCTGTGCATCTCCAAACAGCACCCCCTCTGATCCCAGCTCCACCGTCCAACGCACAGGGGAGCAAAAATAACCCAAAACTCAAGTTCAAAGGGGCGTCCTGGGAGTGAGACCCTAAAATAATCTCCCAGCTGAAGCAGGCAGGATTCAAGCACAGGGAATTGCTCCGTGCTGCCAGGAAGGAGGAGCAGGAATGGCTGTTTTAGGTAAATAATTAGATGGACAGACAGATGGATAGATAAACATAAATTTGATATGGAGATGTGTGGAAAAATATGAGTTGGATGCACAGAGAGAATTCTCCAAACTGTGAATGGCTGTTTCAGGTAAATAATTACATGGACAGACAGATGGATGTATAAATATACATTTCTATTTTTCCACACATCTCCGTATCGAGTTGGATGCACAGAGAGAGAATTCTCCAGACTGTTTTAGAGAAATAATTAGATGGACAGACATGTGGATATATAAATATAAATTTATATTTTCCACACATCTCCATATCAAGTTGGATGCACAGAGAGAATTCTCCGAGCTGTGAAAGGCTGTTTTAGGTAAATAATTAGATGGACAGACAGATGGATGTATAAATATAAATTTATATTTTTCCGTATATTTTTCCTCACATCTCCATATCAAATTGGATGCACAGAGAGAATTCTCCGAGCTGTGAAAGGCTGTTTTAGGTAAATAATTAGATGGACAGACATGTGGATATAGAAATACAAATTTATATTTTCCCTCACATCGCCATATCGAGTTGGATGCACAAAGAGAATTCTCCAAGCGGCTTTCTGCCCTTCCACCTCTTCCTCTCTTTCCCCCTCTCTAAGTGAATAATCTCACCCATGGAACCTTATCAAGTGATGTCTGACAGTCAGGGATCTCTATTGCATGCAGGAGTTTCTGCCCTGCACCACAGCAGCAATATCTCCCAAAAACTCCTACTCAAGCCAGGCCCACTCCTCATCAATCACAGGCACACATTGGCTGTCTCTTCATCCATCTTCCCCAGGTGTTCCCTCGCTCAGCCTCACCACCAGCATCTCCAGGCTTTTCCTGGAAATTCTATTATTTTTTTTTTTTTCCCCTAAAGCAACTGCCTGGCCATGATCAGGGGTTTGGGATTTTCTTTTTTCTCCCTGGTAATGTCCTGCTATTGATTCTTCTTTTTGCTGAAGTCTAAATGGTCCCTAGAAATCTTCTTTAAATGCCTGAGGAGGTAGAAACTCCCCAAAAAATGTCATGTTGGTGTCTCTACCTCTGTTTTTGGTTGCCCACTAATCAAGCAGATTAAAAATATTTTATAGACACCTTAAAATACTTTATATAAATCTATAAAGTCAGCTCACTTCACTTCTTTTCCATGTGTCCACAGCATCTCTGGGAACACTTCCCTGATACTCAGAGAAAGCTTTTCTTGAAACATTTTTTTTTTCCCAAGTTAAAAAAAAAAGTGATTTTTCAACAGAATGATAACTTTTTAACTTAAATTACCTGGCCTATTGGAAGACAGTTGATAAATCATTAAAGAAGCAAAGCATTGCTCTGCATTGAATCATCTTGCAACGAAAAAGATTAATTTTGCCATGATTAATTTTGTCATAACTTCAGTTTTGGACAATTTTTTTTTTTTTGGCTTTTAAGTCTCTCATGAAAAACACGCTGTTTGTAAAACCCCATCTCAGTTAGTAAAAAAAAAAAAAATTTAAAAAAAAAAATCAATGGCTGCATTTTTGATTTCTATTTTAGGGAAGAGCCCAGGCTCAGCAGCAGCCTGACAGAGCTGGGCAAGGCTGGCCGATGTCCAGCCAGTGGAGGGCATGGACAAAGAAGGTCATGGATGCTTGGAAAACACCCCATGGGCATACCCCAAAATTCCCTGGGCTTCTCTTTCTCAGAAAATCCCCATTTCTGAGAGAGCTGAGAGCTTCTCTCCCAAAAAGAAGTCAAGATATAATCCAAGGATGCTCCTTGTCCATCCTGCCCAGCCTTTTTCTGTCTCCACAGGCTCCTGGAGAGCCCTCTGAGTGCTGGGACACCCCTGGGGCATCTCTTGGGCATCCCATGTCACTCCCCAGGGACATTTGGAGATGGGGGACAAAGCCAGGGACCTTCTCCAGGGCAGAGCAGGAGCTTCCCAAATCCCTGTGCCCAGCTGGGAGCAGCCACATCCCTCCCCAGCTGTGTAAAGCACAGTGAGCATCACAAATCAGGGGAAAAAAATCCTTTTTCCATGTTGTACCCATCGAAGGCCAAACATTTGGGTCAAAAGCTGGGAAATCGGCATTTCTCAACTCGATTATTTTGTTTTCCAGCTGATACCAAAACCCTGCTGTGCATAAATCACATCCCACTCCCTTTTGCTCTTCTCCCCCTGCTCTGAACCATCCCTGGAGCTGCCTGAAACCCCAACAATCTGAGCCTGTTGGGGATGTTTGAACAAAGAGGATTTCCTAGAGGAAAAAAAACCCTATAAATCCTGCTTCTAAGCGGCTTTAATAGAGAGCCAAGGGAGCCCAGCTCCTCTGCAATTGTGCCTGAAGTATCAGGCACTTGAGATAGCCCAGGGAAGTCGTGGTCCCTGCCCTTTTTATATCTATTGCCTAGTTCTGGAAAGCATCCTGAGAGGAGCCACTTGGACTTTAATAGGATGAATCATTGTTAAAACCAGCATGTGCTTCGAAATGTTTACATCAGGGGGCCTGCAATGGAGATACCACCAGGAGGGAAAAAAAATAAATGAAGCTGAGAGCTGCGGTCAGAGCTGAAAGACACTTGTGGGGAAGGTTTTAGATCTGCTGGGTCCTTGTAGAAGTTAAAGTGGCACCTCAGGTAGAGAATTAAAATCTGGTTTTAGTTGCCAACCAATCAAGCAGATTAAAAATGTTTTATAGACGCCTTAAAATACTTTATAAAGTCACCTCACTTCACTTCTTTTCCCTGTATCCACAACATCTCTGGGAACACTTCCCTGATACCCAATTTAGAGAACTAAATTAAGCATTTGGGGGATCTCCAGAAGTTCTTTGCTAATTAATGGTCCCAGGAGCAGCAGTGCCTGATGCAGAGGTAAATAATTCCAAAGAATCAACACCTTCTGGCCCCGGGAGCCGCAGGATTATTCACCTGTTGGGAATGGCTCATGGAAGGGTCTAAACCTGCAATGTGAAGCCCACAGAAATCACTGAAGATCTGTAGAGCAAAAAAAAGCAGCCTGGCAGTGTCCCTCCCTGAAGAGCATCCAAAGCACACCTACAACACGAATTTCTGCTCGGGGAGTGATGTTCTCCTCCACCACCCGCCTTCAGGAGAAATTCCCAGTCCTTCACCTCTGTTTTTCTTGCTTTCTCTCTCACTCAAAGAATCACCCTGCGTGTCTGAGGTTGATTCCAGCCTCGGGCCACAGTTTAGGGAGCATTTTGAGGCTGTTCCTTGTGCCCACATAAGTTATTTTTAACCACCACATGCGCCTAGGGTGCTGCCAGCCAGGCTGGCTATGTTTGAGGGTAAATAAAGCTCCTGAGGGTTGTGATTCCCACCAACTCCAGCAGCTTTGAGATCAAACCCTCCCAGAGATAAACCTTAGGCCCCTTGCAAGCTGCTCTGGGATCTGGGAGCTTTGCCCTTGGCTTTGAGACTTTGAACCGGGGCCAAGCGATTGCAGCTCCTGGTTTAGGGGAAAAGGAAACAGAAAGGAACTACAGGCTTAAAGGATTAGAAGGAAGAGCTAAAAATAAAGTCCCAGCAATGCCAGACCCCCAAATTTACTGCTTTCCTGCAAAGAGGATGGGTTTTCCTGTTGTTTTAGGGAGGGGAATCAGCTTTCTGCGTGACTTGGAAGAGCAGGACCCCGATGGAAAGCCGAGCACTGTTACTCTCCAGGAGCACAGTTGTTCCTGCTGTTCTTCCTTCTTCCTGGAGCTCATCCTCTGGCTGAACATGAAGAGCAAATGGTTCTCGGTGAGCATTTCTCAGCTACTTCAGCTGATCCCAGTGAGGGATTGCAGCCCCTCTGTGCCAAAAGATGACAGAATTGAAGATATTGGGCATTTCTGCTTGTGCAGCCAACGCTGGGGGGGTCTAAAGCCAGAGGAATATCCCTGCCCTGACTTTTCCTGCAGCTCTGCATTGGCCTTTCAATCCAGTTGATCCTGGATGACCTTTTTGGGGTCCTCCAGATCCTATCTCCCACCCAGACCCTTTGCAGGGATCCCAGCTCGAGGAGAACAGGAGCAGGTGCCACACCGGGAGAGGGAATTGAAGCTCAACGAGGGATTTTCCCGGGAATGAAAGGAAAAGTTGGAGCAGGGCTCGCGAGTTCGCTCCTGAGAGGAAGCCCAACACTCAGCCCTACAAAACTATACACACACAGATATGTTACATATTTATCCGAGGCAGAAATTGGCCAGGAAATGGCCATAAAACACACATTTTGAATAAAAGGAGGGAGATTTATGGCTCTTTTGTGAATCTGAGTCATATCTTTCTGCATCCCCCAGGCAGGAATACCCTAATCACTAACATACCCCAAACATGGACGCACAGTGGGCCGGGAATTGCTTCCTTCTGGCCACAGCTCCGGCTAAAGACGTGATAGGGATTGAGCTACTTTATCTGACAGTTGGTAAATGAATTGCCAATTCATTCTGAGCTCGGAGGGGGAGTTTTTCCCCTTGAAAAAAAAAAAAAGGGCTCCTTTTGTATATGTCTTTGATCAGGCAGGGAACTTGACAAATTATTTTCCAAGGAATTTCTTGAGTCCTAATGCCACGAGAAGGAGAAGGGGGGGGGTGAAAAGAAAAAAAAAATTGGTCTCAAAGAGAAGCTTTTATGTCTCAAAAATTCCCAGCGATGTAAGGGATTTTCTGCCATTTCCCCTCATCCCCTTGGCTTCAGAGAATGGGTGCAGGTAGCCCGAGGGTTTTTCCATGCCACGGAAAGCCGGGAGGTGATGGGGAGGAGGCAGTGCCAGCTCTGCCATCCCCATCCCTCGGCAGCGAGGGGGAGCCGGGTGAACTCGGGCACAGACTGAACATAAAGGTCAGCGCCATCAGTGACACTGAGAAAGAGCCCCCTCAGCACCGGCGCGAGCCCGGGGAGCAGGGGACAGCTCAGGGTCGTGGCACCAAGGAGCTGCTCCTCGCCACGAGGGCTCTGGAAAGGTTGGGATCCAAGGGGAGCATCTCCCGGCCGGGGTCACTGCAGAGTGGGAGGGGAGAGCAACCTTCGCTGGTCTTGTGCTGCGGTCTGGGGGGTTTGCTGGCTTGGTCATTTTATTCCTTTTCCCCCTACCATTTAATCCCTCTCCTCCAGGCAATGTCCCTGGTGGAATTCCAAATGCCATTTTATTCCTTTTTTCCTGCCATTTAATCCCTCTCCTCCAGGCAAGGATCGTGTCCTTGATGGAATTCCAAGTGCCATTTTATTCCTTTTTTTCTTACCATTTAATCCCTCTCCTCCAGGCAATGTCCCTGGTGGAATTCCAAATGCCATTTTATTCCTTTTCCCCCTACCATTTAATCCCTCCCTTCCAGGCAAGGATCATGTCCTTGATGGAATTCCAAGTGCCATTTTATTCCTCTTTTCCCTATCATTTAATCCCTCTCCTCCAGGCAAGGATCATGTCCTTGATGGAATCCCAAAGGGGCAGGCAATGAGTTGCACAAGCCAGGTCTGGACAATGGCTGTGCTTTCTATTATCCCAAATACACGAAGAACTTATTCCTCTGTTATCCCACTCCTCTGTCCTGAAGCAGAACAGATCCCAACAGGATTCAATTAATACATTTCTGCAACACTGAACTTCATCAGGATGGATTACGCAAGAAAATAAATCTTAAAATCCCACACAAGACTTCTTTTTTCCAACCTAACCCTGCATGAGCCCATCCGTAACCTGTCTAAAAGAATATTCCTGCTGGAATTCCCAGTAGCAGCCCCAGCATGGACCAGGCTGATGGATAAAACCTGGCTAAGGGATAGTAGATCCAGAGAGTTAGGAGTAGCTTGATTGCCTAAAGAAATGAGCTTTTGGGACATTCATGAGCAAAATTCAACCACCTTCAACCAAAAAAAAAAAAAAACAACAACAAAAAAAAACCACCAAAAAAAAACCCCACAAAAACCCAAACCAAACAGAGCTAAGAATTTCAGGTTGAATGTTGAGGGTCCTTAGTGAAATGACATTGAGCTTGGAGAGCTCCTCCAGCCTATTCATTCTTTAAATAATACCTGCTCAACTTTTCCTGGCTCTTGGAATTCTGTCCTGAAAGGGCAGCAGCTGGACACAGCCAATGACCCAAGGGGTTCTTCCCCATCCATCATCAACCAATCAAGTTGTTAAAAACCCTAAACTGCCTCAAGCAGGGGAGAAAGGACATCTCACTATCCTGGACTTCATTACAGCTGTGTTAACAGAATTACAACCCAAGCAAACCAACCTGGAAAATAATCCCACATCAGGCTCAGGAATGCTCTGGGGTGGTGATAACCCTGCCCAGACCCAGAGCTTCCTTCCTCATGGGTAAGAACCTTCAGGGGCTGGCACAGACTGAACCACAATGTCTGGAAGAAGACAGTGGGGAAATACTTGAGATTATTTTTTAATTAATATTTAACAGCACAGTCAGGAAGGAGTTGACCCTTTTGGTTTCTGACTTTCCCATGTTTCATTCCTTCTTTGAATACTATTTACAGCTGAGCAACAAGTTGTGATGCTGGGGTGGCCAGTAGCCATATTTCCCATATTTTATGCCAAAAATTCCCATATTTTATGCCAAAAATTCCCATATTTTATGCCAAAAATTCCCATATTTTATGCCAAAAATTCCCATATTTTATGCCAAAAATTCAGCAGTTCTGATGCTTCCTCTTCTAGGAGGCGCTTTCCATAAAAAAAATACTTTATTATTTCAGGTGATTTGGTTAAAAAAGGAGGGAAAAGTACAATTGCTCTGCTTCTCCTGACTCCCTGAGCAGCTCCAGGCTGTCCCAGCAGCACAGACCATCCACAGGGGCTCCTGCCTTAAATTAAAAGCTCTCCGAGTCTGGAACTGCCCCTCCTTCCCTGCTGGAACAGCCCCAAATTCATCATTCTACTCGGCTTTCCAACCAGGCCTCAGCTGGGCGTGCTTTCTCCAGGTTTGTGCCTCACAAGAGCCATCCTGGGGGCTTGTGGGCCACGGTTTTTTTCTGATTAAAATTCTGATGAAGAAGGTGCACACAGACATCTCAGGTTTGCAGTGATGGGAAATGTTGGGGCACTGCCTAGTCTGAGTTTCTGAGGAAAATCAGGAGCCACGTATTCCTTTAATAGCCTCCCACAGCGATCTCCAAATCCCAATTAAAGAGCTACAGGCTGGAGAAGCAGAAAATTCTTATTGAAAAGTTGGCTGAGCCATCAGATGCCAAGGAGGATCTCTAGCAGCCAAAAATTCCGGGTGGGGGGTGGCTACAAGCAGCATCCCTCAAGGATCAGTGTGGCACCAATAATTTGGAATATTTTCATGTGTTAAAGACTGGGGTGATGGGACAGGGCATTGGGGTCAGGGAGGAACACGCTGGAGGCAGAGCTGCTGCTCAGATGGATCCCAAAAAGGTGGGCAAGGTGGGTGGCAGGAGCTCCCCGAAAATCAGAGCAAAGCCCTACCCCGGCATGGCCAATCCCAAAAATCAGCTCAGGATGGGGCTGGAAAAGCTCTGCAGAGCTCCTGGTGAGCAAAAGGAGCAGGAGTTAACCATGGAGCAAAGAGGAGCAAAAACCCAGCCAGGGATGGGATAGTGAAGGATGGGTCAGAATTCCACAGCCCGGGAGCAGGAAAAGAGGGACTGCTATTCCATCATGGGTGCCTCGGTGCTTTCTCAGGAGAACGTTCCCCTGGAAACCACAGGGATGGGAAGCAAATTCCTGATTGCAGGTCTCAGTAAAAGCTGAAGTGAAATACTGATAGTTTGGGGTTCCTGGAGCTGGTGACAGGGACATCAGCAGAGCACCCCAGGGACCCCTGAGAGGCACAGAGAGCTCTTTGTCTGCCCCCATCCCTCACTCCACATCTCAAACCTCACCAGCCACGGTGCTGGGTGGGTTTGGGAGGTGACTTTTCCCAAAGACACACACGAAGTCTTTTCCAGACACACACTGGAAAAGGGATTCTCCATGGGGCCTCTCCCACAGAACAGAGCAACAGCAGCAGCAGCAGCAGGTTATTGCAACAACAACAGCAACAATAATAATAACAGTAATAATAATAAACTGGTTTGACCTTCCACAACAAAAATACAGATGCAGGTACTCCCAGAGCCCTCAGTCCCTTGCTTAAGGGACCCCCTTAAAGGGGTCACCATGCACTGCTGCAGGGGTTTGCCTCTTCTCCCCCCACTTTGGTGTTTTCTGTTCATAACTCAAGCACCGGTTTTGCCCCTGAGGCAGATTCCAACTCTCTCCTTCAGTCTCAAATCAAGCCAAACTTTCCCCCCACCCCAATTTAGGGTTTTCTGTTCATAACTCAAGCACCGGTTTTGCCCCTGAGGCAGATTCCAACTCTCTCCTTCAGTCTCAAGCCAAACCAAACTCCTGCCTTGGGGTGTGTTCTGCACCCCGAGTGAGAGCAGTGCACACAAACCCACCCACAGTGACCAATTCCCACATTCCCATCACATCCCATAGTTTGTTTTTTTTACTTACTCATCCTGAAAGTCACTCCCACCAGGCTCACCACGAGGAGCTGCTGCAGAACCTCCACAAAGCCCAAGCCTCCCCTGTCCTGTGCCTCTAATCCTGGCGGTGGGAGGGCCCCCCCAGGTGCAAATGGGAAGCCTTGGGGTTGTGTCCCACTGTCAGTGCCTAACGCAGGGCACCTGCAGAGCCCCCAGGAGGCTGATGGGCACCAATGAGCCTTTCCCACATGTCCCCAGGAGAACTTCCAGCCAGGATGCTCAACCAGCCCTTCTGACTGACCGTAGAACCTTTATTTCTCACCTTTATTTCTCACATTTGTTTGTCCCACGAACACTTTTAAATCCGCTTTTCCCTAGCTGCGTCCTCACAGGTGCAGGACAAAACCTCTACAGTCAGAACTAGGCACTGAGTCTGGAGGATTTGTTTCAGCCAAAAAAAAAGGAAGTAGGAGATGTTGGAGCCACTGGGCGTGATGGGTTCCAAGTGAAACACGTCCCTCTGAAATGATTTCAGCTTGAAAAATTTCCTTTGAAAGTTTGAAGGAGTAAAATCTAAATGTGAACAAAGTATTGCTCCTCTTTGGGGGTGGGAATTTACTCAAGCCACTCTCTGAACATTTACCATTTATTTCAAACTTGGATGGTTTTATTACTCAAAAAAAGGGCATTCATTTTCCCAGAGAAAAATAATAAAATAAGCAAATAAACAAATTAAAGAAACCCCAAAACAAAATATTTTTGTCCTGTGATGAGTTCTAGTCCCACCTCCACAAGCCATCTGTTTCTTTTCTGCCTCACTTTTCTCTCCAGTAAAATTTCCAGCTTTACAAAATATTTTAAAATCAAACCAAAAAAATCAAAAACAGGGCAGTGGGGGAAAGACTCCGAATCCTTTGGAAGCCTTATATATTCACTGGTCTCCAGGAACTGCAAATTTTGAGAGAAAAAACGAAACCACGCTTCTGCAAATCACATGAGACCCATCATAAAATTGTCAGAGTTGGCAGCAGTGTAAAATCTATGATATTGTGGGCCGAATTTATGGACAAGAATCCTGAGGCTCTGGGATACCTTTTCCCCTCAGCCCTCGAGGCGCAACAGAACATTTTGGGAGGTTGGCTCTGCGCTGAGAGCAGCCTGAGCAGCAGAGGGGTGACTTTGCCCCTTCCGAGCATCCCTGTCTGTAGGAAAAACTTCAGCAGTGCAGGTTTGGGGGCTGCTGGTGGGGAAAAGTCACCTCCCAAACCCACCCAGCACCGTGGCTGGTGAGGTTTGAGATGTGGAGTGAGGGATGGGGGCAGACAAAGAGCTCTCTGTGCCTCTCAGGGCATCAAAAATTATGGAAATTATGGAAAACCACCAGAGGATTGGTTTGGGATGGTCTTCCTCAAGTTTCAAGGCCTCTTATTAAAGAATGATGGAATGGTTTGGGTTGAAGGGACCTTAAAGCCCATCCAGTGCCACCCCTGCCATGGCAGGGACACCTTCCACTGTCCCTGGGTGCTCCAAGCCCTGTCCAGCCTGGCCTGGGACACTGCCAGGGATCCAGGGGCAGCCACAGCTGCTCTGGGAATTCCATCCCAGCCCCTCCCCACCCTCGAGGGGAAGAATTGACAGCTTAGCTCTGAATAGGGTGAATTTTGCAACTTCTTTTGTCCGATTCTTCCACTGACAAATGTAATTTCCACCCTAATTTTTCTGTTTATTGTTATGGCCAGCATTATTATTCTTGGCTAGGAAAGAAATCCATAAGAAAAGAAATCAAAGAAATCACATCGGGCTCTTCAAAACATAAAATCACAATCAGAGGGAGAGGACAATTTTCTTCCTGACCGCTGCTGGTGTTGTTTTGCACCTCTTGGGGTAAACAGAAGTAGCTCAGGGTAGAACAGACACATCCACATCCACATCCAGGCTGGGAGCCACCTTTACCTTTCACATCCTCCCTGAATCCTCCCAGTCCCTCCCGTTCCAATGGAAAAGCCACATGGAAATGCCATATTGACACACCCCTTCAAAAGAGGAAGAAAAGGCTGTATGGGATCCTCCCACCCTCTTTCCCTTTGCCTTCATGCTGATTTTGCTGGTGTGACAGGTCCATCCTTCTCCCACCGATGGCCTCCCTGCTCCCCATGCCTGTGTGGCTCCACAGGGCTGTATCCTCGGGGATCTTCCTGCTTTTGCAGCACCAAAACCCATCACAGACCCCAGCCGAGGGTCTCAGCATAACCCCAAAGAGCCAGAACCCAAACCCGAGGAGCTCTGGGGAAATGAGCGGAGCTGGAAGCTCGAGGCTTTCCAAGAAGTCATTTTCCATGGGAATTTCGTTTGCCTTATTCCCCTTGGAGATGCCTGGCACACATTTTTGGGGAGAAATGAGTCAGTTCCAGAGTAACCACTGCCCATCTAATCCATGGGAATTGCCAGGTGGGGATTAGGTGATTCCGGGATCAGCAGTGGGATAACGAAGCCGTAAAAAGCTTTGTTACCCCACTGATAACTGATAAGTTATCCCAATGTAACTGACACTAAATACACCGTAATTGTTGTGTTCCTGAACTCAAAATGCAATTCCCTCCTCAGTCTGGGACCACTGCATGTTGTGGAGGCACCCTGTGTGACCTAATGCAACCTTTGGGGGACCCCCTGGCGGTGGCTCCCTGCAGACAAAAAGCTTTGGAAACACTGAGGTCCCAGCCATGCCCCACATAGTGCCTGCATCTCCTTCCGCCCACAAATGTTGTTGATCCCCAAAAGGAGCTCCAGCATCACAGCTTGGCTGTGCCTAACCCAAAAATTGGGAGATGTTTTGCAAGCATGAGGCTAAAAAACCTGTTGGGCTCCTCGATTTTAAAGTCTTCATTTCTCAGGATTTTCCCACCTGGTTTCCAGTTCCCAAACATCTCCCCTCCTTTGCCGAGGCTGGGACACAACTCCACACCTCCCCTGGGCCAAACACCTCCCACCAACCTCAGTTCCGTGGGGACAGCTCCATCTCCAGCAGGGATCCCAGTGCCACCCCATATTCAGTTCCATGGGAACAGCCCCACCTCCCGCAGGGCTTCCCAATGCCACCCCAGCACCCACCAAGGGCACTTTTAAATCTTGATGGGAAACCCAGGCAGTTCTGGAGCAAAGAAAGTCACTTCCCCAAACTCAGCTCCAGCTCAGCCCATCCCCATCTTCGCCTCTGCGATGTTGCACCTCCTCTGCTACAGGAGAAATGAATAAAAATTCAATTATAGGCACCAAGTAGAAAAAAAAAATCAAGTAAAACCAACCACCCTGAAATCAAAAATACGTTAAAAATACCTGGGCACTCCCTTGCCATTGAGAGTGTGTGGGATTTGTTAGCCATAAACTGGCACAAAAATGGGATATCATAGCTAGGTAGGGATTATTTTTTCTCCTTGGCTCCATGGCTTTGGATACCTGTCCATTCCCTCCCACATCAGCATTCCCACACATTCCCACCCCCATTCCCAGTGGCTGACACACAGGAATACCTCTTTTGTTCATTAGAATTACTTTTAATTAAAAATATATGTAAATTATATAGAGTGTGCACAGCTTGGAGAAAAAAAAAAAAAAGAAGAAAAGAAAGCAAACTTCCATTTCAATAAAAATTTGAACCTCTTGGAATCAGCTGCTTTTGTGGCATCCTCGGAGTTATTGGAACTCCCACGTATAAATAAATAGGACCAGGAAATTTTACACCTGAAAAGTTCTGCAGTAGACATTTTTCCTTGCACGTATTTGCTTTTCCTTCTCTTTTTGCCTCCACCACTCCCAGCCTCTCATGATCATTTTCTGCCCCTTTTAAACACATTTATTGAACAGCTCACTTCACATACCCAGACTGATATCCCTTTTTTTTTTTTTTCCTTTTTCTTTTGGAGAGGAGAAAATGAAAGCCCAGGATCGCAAACAAGCCTCATCGTCATTTTTATGAGCAAACGTTTTCCTCTCGATGTTTGCATCCTCTCCCCCATCTCCAGCTGGCTCAGAGCCTGACTTTCCACACGCTGCTAAAACTCCAGCAGGAGTCAAGCTGTGGATATTTGCAGGCTTGGAAAGAACCCCACGCTTCCGTCAGAGACAGCTGAGGGACCGGGAAAGAGCAGGAGATGGGAAGGAAAGAGGAGCGAGAGAATGACAAGTGGGAAAGGAGATGAGGGAATGGTTTATGGGATGGTTCCTGCAGAGAATTTTGGGGGATATGTAAGGAAAAACAACTCCCTGTGGGAGCAATTTCACTCTTGGTACAATGCTTGGGCGAGGTAGGTACTGGATTGATTTATTTGGGGGTTTTCAGTACCTCTTTCTGTGGGAAAGTAACAAAGATAACACTAATTCAAAAAAAAAAAAAAAAAGCACCACTCCAAAATCCACCCTTGGTAAAAAGGGCTGGTGTCTTTTTCTTTCTTTTTTTTTTTTCTGAGAAAATGGAAAGAAAAAATATATATATTATTATTTATTATATAACATTGTNACATCCTAATTGTTCTCGTTCAAGCATTCTGACCGTGGTGAGAAAGGCAGCAGGAGTTTGGTGTCCCTTGGAGAACAAAAAGAGCAGGAGGGCAGGGGGGAATGAGGGTGGTGGCGGCAACACAAACTGGGAGGGACCGTGGAGGGGAGAGATGTGCTGGGCTGTCGGCTTTTCTTTTGAAACCCGAGAAAACCAAAGGGGGGTCGGGGCGAGTCCCACCGAGGCCGTGCTTTCAGTCTGTCCGTCCCTCTCGAGTGCTGTGGGTGAACATTCGCTTCAAGGAGTCTCGCCAAACGCTTTGCTATCAACACGGGGGTTCCTTTCCTTCCCTTCTCCCATTTTCCAGGATTTTCCCGCGGCTCCGGCGCTTCCCTGCCCCCCTGGTTAGCTGTTCTCGCTCCACTCTGGCACCATGCCCACGCCGTGCACCGAGTGGTACTGGTGGGGGGACAGGGTTCGGGGCACGCCGTGGGAATAGAGGAATTCCGCCGGCTGCAGGCCGCTGGGAGGGGACTGGATGCCCGTCTGAGGTCCGCACTGCCGCACGATGGGCTGGTGCGAGCTTTGGTGCTGGAACATGCCGTGGGTGTCGCCGATTTGGGACGACGTGTGGTTGGCCACGCTGCCCAGGCGGGGCACCAGCGGCCCCGAGGTGAAGTGGGCAGAGAAATGCTGGTAGGGTAACCTGTCCATGGGCTGCATGGCAGACACTGTGCAACTGCTGTACGAGGGCACGCTGGGCCACGTGTTACAGCTGATGTCCTCCAGGCTGGGCACGGGCTCCGTGGGCGGCGCCGAGCTGGCGTACATGCAGGCCTGGCGCTGCGCCGACTCAGTCCGGTAAGCCGTGGGCAGCCCCTGCTGCTGCGCGTAGCTGGGCCGGTAGAAAGGGTCCTCGTCGGCCGGAGACGTTTCCATGTAGGGCTTCTTGTAGGGATGCTCAGTGGTGGAACATTCCTCGTCTGTTGGGAGAGAAAAGGCCTTGGTAGTGTGTCGTGGGTAAGAGTTGGGGCCTTGAGAATTTGTTGGGTTTGTGTTTCGTGTGTCGCGGGTAAGAGTTGGGGCCTTGAGAATTTGTTGGGTTTGTGTTTCGTGTGTCGCGGGTAAGAGTTGGGGCCTTGAGAATTTGTTGGGTTTGTGTTTCGTGTGTCGCGGGTAAGAGTTGGGGCCTTGAGAATTTGTTGGGTTTGTGTTTCGTGTGTCGCGGGTAAGAGTTGGGGCCTTGAGAATTTGTTGGGTTTGTGTTTCGTGTGTCGCGGGTAAGAGTTGGGGCCTTGAGAATTTGTTGGGTTTGTGTTTCGTGTGTCGCGGGTAAGAGTTGGGGCCTTGAGAATTTGTTGGGTTTGTGTTTCGTGTGTCGCGGGTAAGAGTTGGGGCCTTGAGAATTTGTTGGGTTTGTGTTTCGTGTGTCGCGGGTAAGAGTTGGGGCCTTGAGAATTTGTTGGGTTTGTGTTTCGTGTGTCGCGGGTAAGAGTTGGGGCCTTGAGAATTTGTTGGGTTTGTGTTTCGTGTGTCGCGGGTAAGAGTTGGGGCCTTGAGAATTTGTTGGGTTTGTGTTTCGTGTGTCGCGGGTAAGAGTTGGGGCCTTGAGAATTTGTTGGGTTTGTGTTTCGNGGTGTGGCCTCACGAGGGAGCTTTGTTTGCCCTGGATGTACCTAAAGGCCTTTAATAAATGTGTCTGCTTTTTATTCTCCTAACTTTGTCTTGGCCTCTATTTCAGGTAGTCTGTTTTAGGCATCAGAACAACCTTACAAATTGAGGGCCTTGTCACCCTTGTAAAATCCTTTCTCACTTCTGTTACTTTGGCTAACTAGAAAAGCATTCTGGGAGTGACTCAGCTAAACTAGAGGTGAGAAACAAGTTACAGAATTGGAGAACAATTGACAGGACCCATGAGTGTGCACACCGTGGTGCTGGTGGTTGTTCATACCCAACGTGTGCTCCTATCGTGGTCTGTGGTGGTTGGTTAGACATGTTTGTTGTGCCTCACAAGAGTGTAAACTTACAACACACTAACTGTTTAAGAACCCTGGGTTTTTGAAATAAAGCACTTTGGCCACATGACTGCTAAGGGGAATTCTTGTTCATCCATTACAGTAGCGATGCCTGATGATTTTTGTCTTTTCTTTTTTATATACCCTTTGATACATTTTTTATATCTTCTATATATCCGCTGTATCCTCTATACCCTTAACCTACATACTTGTAATTTTTGGAGTCTGATATTCTAACTTCGTTTTGAGGTTCTGCAATGCAGAAAGGCCAAACTCACAGCAGGAGGCCAGAGAGCCCTAAACTATCAAAAACCTCAAGGTTCTGACTTTGGTTGAAATCTTCTCTCTGGAACAAATTTTGTAAACTGGGCTCTAGCCTCATTTGGAGTGGGTTTCTTTATAACAGAGGGACATTACTTAATTTATTAAGTTTCTTATTGGGAGATCCTAGTCAGATATGCTAATTTGCAAAGCCCATAAAAATTGCATCCGTGTTATACAGGGTGTGCATCTGGGCGTGTTCCACCTTGAAGAGCTGTGCCCCGGGATCCTATTAAATACTGAGGTAAAACCCTTTTACCCTTTTAACCCTGTCTGCCTCATAATTCTAAAACCAACCGAAAAGCAACAGTAGGCAGCAATGAGGATGTGCCCTCGGCTGAACCTCCCTCTCTGCACTCCTCAACACTTCTCAGTATCTCAGTGCAAATCCCCATAGTTTCCTTGGAATTGATCTCAGTCTGCCATGTGGAAAACAAGCCTTGCTCTTGGCCCTCTCTGCTGGAGCGGGGAAGGGATTAGCCAGGAGCTCTGGGAGGAAAATCCAGAGGCTGGAGGGGTCCTGAGGTTCTCCTGCTTGGTGATCCCCCCATACACTCTTCCTGCTTTGTCCCCTTCTCCTTCCTGCTGCCACTTTTACCTGAGGAATTACATCTGCCTGCAACCTCTGCACCGAGCAGGGTCCCCACTCCCAGCTGATGCTGTCAACTCAAATCCTTTACAACGACACATTTCCACGGTAAAAAGGGACAAAAACGGAGATCACAATAAAAATCCTCCCAGGAGAGCAGCAGCCATGGCATGGTTGGGACAATCAGATTTGGAGTTTGACAGCGCCAGCCTTCAGCTGTGCCAAGGCAGCTGGGCACATAAATCCACCCAGGGCTGTGGGCACATAAATCCACGCAGGGCCATGTGCTGGAGCCAAGGGGAACAAAGGAGAAAAGTAAATCTCACAGCTAGGAGCAACAAGGCACATCTTGCAGAGCCCTTTGTTTCCTGCGGCGTCCCAAGGCCAGCAGAGGGAAGGAGATAAACAATTTAGGTGAAATCCCCAGGGTGAAGGCAAATGAATAAATGAATGTGCACTTATTTATTCATTTGCAGGATCATCAAATGAAATCCAGCTCTGCTGGAATGGATGGCAAAATTCCCAGGGATGAGCACTTCACCAAGAGATTTTAAGGACAGCGTGGCAAGGGAAAGGGAGCTTGTTGTGACACGGATTAACTTTGCTGCTGCTTCAAAAACCAAATTTCTGGTGCAGGCAGGAAAACATCCCACACCGTTAAAGCCCTCCTGGCTGCTCCCTTTGAGCAGGGGTCAAATTTGAAAGAAATTTGAAACAAGTTACCCTTTACAATCTTTCTCCAGCAAGGTGTTTTGAGCTGTAATTTTTTTCACCCCCAAAATACAAAGGAGGTTAAAAATAAAAATAAATTTTAAAAAATCATGGAGAGGATGATTGAGAGCAGCTGCCCCACAAGAGGCACAGGTGTTGCCCATGTCTCTCCTTCAGGAGGTGCAGGTGGGCAGAGCAGGCACCTTTTGTTTCCTCTAAACTCACACATGCACCTTATTGCTCTGAGCGCTCTCTCGGAAGCTGCACCCTCTCTGCGTGTAAAAATAACCCATTTTTCCCACCCGAGGGTCTTCCAAATCCAGCTGGAATTGCTGCTGTTCATCTTGGTCCAACAATCCCACAAAGGGCAGGTACTGAGGGGGGCAGCGTGGGGACATTCCCACAGCAGCCTTTGGCTTTGGAAAAGCAGAAATTCAGTGGGAAAGGCACAATCCCATCCCAATCTTCCTGACAACATCCAAGCCTGGCTCCTTCAGAGCCCTGATAATCAACTCATCTTCCTCCCCTGCCTGCCCTGTGAGCTGGGGTGGGAGGCAGGATGGGATAAACGAGCGATTCCATCCCATTTTCAAACCCGCTGGAACAAGAAGCAGGGAGATGCAAGAATGTGTCTCCCCTAACCCTGCTCAGGTCCAGGGTCTGCAGGAGCAGGAGAGGAGGGAGTCTCTGAAAGCCAAGAGCTGGAAGCACAGGTCCAGCCTCTGCCCTGATCCAGCTCCATGACAGGAGGGACATCTGGAAGAACAGCCCGAGCTGGAGCTTTTATGGACAGTGTAAAAATTTGGGATTCCTAACCCACCGCTGAGTAATAAGAACACTGGGGTGGAAAAACAATGCCTTGTAAAATGCAGCATTGTTCTGCTAATAAAGTTTTCAGCATTAAACCGCATCACTCTGCTGGCACCAGAAATCATTGGCTTGGGGTTTGACTGTTTATTTTATTTTGATTTTTTTAAATCTACAACACAAACCAGTCGAGCTCTGTTTTTCCGTTGTGTAAAGCTGCCTGACTTACAACCTGAGCTTGCTGATTTTTCCATTTAGCCCAGACATTTCTCTGCCGGGCAGAGCTGCGGTGTCACCGAACCGCTTCCAAAATCCACCACAGGCCAAGAAGGAAAAACAAAGCCAAGCAGGATTTCAGTGCAAACCCCATAGGTGCCCTCTGTCCTTCTGTAATCTCTCTCAATCCTGTCCCTGAAGGTCCTGTTACCTCCTAAACATCAATGGAAACAGGACAGAGGAAATATTTAACTGCCTGCTCGAGGTTTGGTTCTTGATTTTGGTTCCCTGATGGCAGCTCCTCGTCCTTTTCCAGGTGCCACTGAGCCCTTGGAGGAGTTGTTTGACATTCTGGGTGTTATCCTGGCCATCCTGGGGGCTATCCTGGCCATCCTGGGGGTTATCCTGGCCATTCTGGGGGTTATTCTAGCCATCCTGGGGGTTATCCTGGCCATCCCGGGACTATCCTGGCCATTCTGGGGGTTATTCTAGCCATCCTGGGGGTTATCCTGGCCATCCTGGGGGCTATCCTGGCCATTCTCCACTGCTGCTGTTCTTGGAAGCCAAGGGTGGCGATCAGCCCTGGGGAGCAGCCCCTCGATCCTGCACAAACCTCCAAATTCAGGAGGTGCTGCCAAGCAGGGGAAGCTGCCAGCACCGGGGAGAAGCTGCTCCAGAGAGAATCCAAGGAAAACGGAGCCTGAGGAATGGGATGGAAGCTGGCTCCCCCACAAGGAATTTGATGATCTATCTAATGAAGGAGCGAGATAGTGAGCGCTTCCAAGATTTCCGGTATTTACTACTTCCAGCTGGGTTGTAAATACCACGCGAATGGCTTTTTAAATGGAATTTTCCCAATTCCAAGATCAGGGCCGTGTAGGATGAGATGCAAACATGGAAAGGCTCTGGAATTCAGGGTGCACTGGGCCCTCCTCTCCTCCTGGTGTAAATCAGGAGAGCTCCTTTCCCACTCCTGGCACTCAGCTCCCCGGGATGGAAGACAATGAAGAATGGGACACAACTGGTTTGGTTTCCAGAGCTCACCCACAATTCCAGGGCATTACAGGAGATTCATCCTGACTTTGTGAGGGAGACACAATGGGTGATTATCACTAACTCTGTTGTTTAATCCAGTCTGGATTCCAGCATGGATCTGGCATCTGAAGAGCCAACACCAGAGTGCAAGAGGGACAAAGGTTGTCCAAGAAGGAAAGAACAAGGCAGATTCAATCAAAATGAACCTCTCCAAAGGGCAAATAAGCCCTAAATCCTAGGATATGGAACCTAAGACACATTCCAGCTATGCCACTGTTTGTGATGTGGTTGTGTTGTGTTGTAGGGGAACACGACCTAAAGGGCTGTGGGGCAGGGACAAGCCAATCCCAAAAGCCGGAATCTTGTCCAGAGGCAGCAGCGCCTGCAGAGGCACAGGGGGCACCTCTGATGGGAGAGTGGGATCATGGAATGGGTCAGGCTGGAAGGGACCGCAGTGGGATCTTGGCTCCAACCTCCCTGCTCCAGCAGGGCCTTCCCAGGGCACACGGCACGGGACTGTGTCCAGAAAATTCTGGGCAGAATTCTGTGTCCAGAAAATATCTCCACTGAGGAGACTCCCCAGCCTCTCTGGGCAGCCTGACCAGTGCTCGGTCACTGCACAGTGAAGTTCTTCCTCATGTTCGGGTGGAACTTCCTCAGTTCATTTCCTGCCTGTTCTGCCATTGCTGAGCCCCACGGAGCAGAGCCTGGCACCTCCCTGGCACCTCCCTGGCACCCACAGACAGCGATGGGGTCCCCTCTCAGTCAGGACCAAACAGGCCCAACTCCCTCAACCTTTCCTCCTTAGGGACATGAAGCTGCTGAAACCGCAGTGCCGCAACAACGCGGCAAAAGCTGGGGGCACCTCAGCCCCTCAAACTCCTCCCCAGCATTCAGAGGGTCCCTTCCTCACCCTGAGGGTCCCACAGCTGCTGCCGCAAACATCCAGCTGCAAACAGCTGCAGCTGAACCTCGACCAACTCCTTGCACCTCCAAACATCAGCAGGATGAGCATCATGCCCTCCAAGGAGATATTCCATGCCTGGATTTTGTCCTACAGATCCTTTGGGTGGAAGAACAAAGCCAGGTGGGATGCGGGAGGAGTCAGTTCAGTCAACAAAGAGGTGCCTGTTCTTGAGGAGAACATGCGAAGGCATCGCTGTACCTGCACCGACCTCGTCAGGGCAGGAAGAAGATGGAAGATCAAACCTTCCCCAGGGCTGTGACCAAGTCAGAGGCCTGAAGGACACGGTCCTCGCTGGTTGGAGCCAGTGGATTCTGCCATTTCCCTCTTCTCCCTCAGAGTGCCAACTCAACAACTTTTATAACCTCCCCAGGGAGAGGCTGTTCCAGTCGCCTCCTGTTCAGCATCACAAGCATCCCAGAAATCTGCCAAGTGGTTGGGATTGTGTAAGGCTGGGAGGGAGCAGAGGTTTAGCAGGATGACTTTAGTCCACAGGATATCTGAGAGAGAGGATAATAGCAGGGAAAACAAGCCCCAGTATCCTAACTGGGATGTGGGGCTGAATGAGAGACACAATCCCAGCTGCCTGCTGGTGAGACCTTTGGGCAACCAAGCACAACAACAGCAGAGGGAGAGGTGGAGAGCAACCAGAAAAAAGACAAAGCTCCAACTGCTCTTTGTTTCAGCCTAAAAATCCACACGGAGAACTGAGGCCACTCCTTAGAAAGATACAGGGTTGGAGTTAATGCATCCTCAGTAAGATACAGGATTGGAGCTAATCCATCCTCAGTAAGATACAGGATTGGAGTGAATGCATCCTCAGTAAGATACAGGATTGGAGCTAATCCATCCTCAGTAAGATACAGGACTGGAGTTGATCCATCCTCAAGACCGGTGACTGCCACATGCCATCAGCCGTCCCAGTGAGCAGCTGGGATCCCAGGCAGGATGATCCTTGCCTGGAACAGCGACCCCACAGCAGCACACGGGGTCGTTCCCAAAGCGGTGAGCCTGCCCTCCCACCTGCACACCAGGAATGGCCAGACTGGGAGCTCTCGGATGTGTCCTTCCTTCCTTCCTCAGCCAGGAGAGCATCACCTCCCTGGAGCAGGGGAGCCTTCAGAGATAACCTTTCCTGGCAGCCGTGCTGCTCTCCCCTAATGTGATTCCATATCAGATCTCCGCAGGGAATCCATCTTGCCTTGACAGCTAAGAACAACACTGGAACCACGGAGAATAATCCTTGTCCTAGGTCACCAGGAAAGCACAAGTTGGATAAGGCTCCTCTGGGTTGTGTGAATGCAGACCTGCTCCAAGCTGAGCCTAAACCAAGGCTTGACCCTGATTAGAAAGGAGGCAGAGAAACATCAGGAGATGTCAAAGCTGGAAGGAGCCAGCCTTGGAAAAGTGGTGGAATTCACCCCAGAAGATGCAGACAGCAGCTGGTCTCAAACCCAGCTGACCTGCCCTCTGCCCCTGAGAGCACTTATCCCTAACCACAGCCTTGGGAAAGGAAATAATCCTCTTGGGATAAATCCTAAACTGCCTGAGGCGGAGTCCATGCTTGGGGAGTGGATAATCCAACACAATCAATGGGATTTCCAGTCCAGAGATTGGACAGAGGGGCAATGGGAACAAACATGCTCTTGCTTTTGGGTTTTCTGAGGTGGTGAGACTTGGTAAGTTATGCAGAAATACAGGAAATAGAGCTGTGAGGGAGAACTCAGCAGTGAGGCTGGAACAGAGGAATATTATCCATGGGATTATTTCCCATGTCCAACAAAGATCTTTGCTGGTGCTGGAAGGAAGTGCCGTGCTCAGCGACATGAAACCTTGGATCACGCTCTGATTTATCCAAACCGAACTGCTGATCTCTAGTGTCTTTATTTTTTCCCTTTTAATTAATATCACTTCCCAAAGAGCAGCTTGGCAGCTCGGGCTGGCTCTCTGGTTCCCATTAACTTTGTGTTTCTTCCCCTCTAAGCGCTGGTGGCTGTTTCCCATTTACCGAAGGCCCGGGGAGGGGAAAGAAGGCGGTGTGGGGAGCGCAGCAGAGCTCGGGGACGCCCGAGCTCACGGAAGAAGCCGCCGGTATCGGGCAGGACGCTGCTCCCCTTTGATTAAAGCGTTTGGCGGCTTTGATAAAAGGCCCTTAACTGCTTGTGCCACTCCAGCCATCGCAGAGATAACAAGGGGCCACCAGCCCCGCAGACAAAGCCACCCTTGGCTCGTCCCCTGCGCTGTCGCGAGGGCCACGCGGGCCAAGAGGGGCCGGGAGGGCTTTATTCCAGGGCAGATAGTCGTGTCTTTTGTGACAATAAGAGGAAGTGAGATAATTGGGGGATTGAGGGAAACCACCCAAGGAGACGGCACTTAGCGGGAATCCCAAAACTGGAAGGAAACCTCTGCTGATTTCTTATCGCGTTCCAGCTCGGAGGAGAATGATGAATTGCCCCGCGGGGCAGGGACACGCAGCAGGCAGGGACTGTCGCCATTTGGGCCAGCTCGCTTTGGTTGGGTTTGGCAAAGGCGGGAGAGGAGAGGCGAGAGCTCAGCCCCAGGACAGAGCAGATGGGGAAGGGCTCCCGGAGCTGCGGCTCCCGGCACAGAGGGGGATCACAGGTTAGGGATGCCAAGTGGGACCTCCCAGCACCTTCAGGGGGACTTGGCGGCACCCCACAGCCAGAGCCACAGCAGTACAGGGGTGAAACAGGCCATGCACCCCAGCCCTGACCCGCAGGACACTTTGGGAGCCGCTCCATCTCCTTATTCCCAGCCCAAGGCCAGCATCGCCATTTCCAATCCCAGCTCTGACACATTCTATGTGAGAACAAGGAACACCTGCTCAGCTGGAGGGGCAAAAAATGCCCCCCAAAAATGCCATGGTAAACGGTTTTCCACTGCTCACTTCAATCCCAGGAAAATGTTAGGATTTCTCAGCTCTTTTTCACTTTGCACACAGATCTGTACACAACACACATACTCCTACAAAGTTTAGGGGATTCACCAAGGGCGTGGGAGAGATTTCCAGAGCCCTCCTGCCTCCTCTACCAACACTTCCCAGTGTTCCCTACCTTAGACTCCATGTCTGCACATCCCAGTGCTCCGGGGGTTGTGTTGCTAAAAATAATGACATGTCTGACTGATAGGGCCATGCAGGGATCTGCTGTGGGGAGAAATTCCTGGTGCACTCAGTGCCATGGTACTTGCTGCCTTCTGGGAAGTTTTCCATAGAGTAAATCCAGAGAGAGGGAATGGGATTGGCAGAAACCAACTCCTGCCCACCCCTGGTTGCACCCAGCCCTGGTAATCCCCTATTTTTTCCCAAATGTCTGGTGTAAAACCGACCTAAAGCTTTTGCTATCTCCCTCCTGCAAGTGGTGCTGAATCTAAGCATTCCCATTGCTCTGGGAGAGGAAGGGAGAAACCGCAAACCACTCGCTCCTGCCCCGAACAATTCTCTCATCACTATCAGGGGCTCTTCACACCAGGATGAGCAGAGCAGGCAGTGGAAAGCCCTCACAGTTGGATCCTTAAAGCTCACAGGAGCTCAGTGGCAGCAGAAGGGAAGGAACAGGAAAATCACAGGTTTCAATCTCAGGCACCCTGCGTTAGCCCGAATAAAACAGTGAGACAGCCCTGAGTCCAAAACAGGGCAAAATGCAAAGTGTCAGGGCATGTCCACTGGGAGATTAACCCTGTCTGAGGGGCTGCAGATAAGTCATCTTTATCTCCAGCACCAGCTATCTGTTCAAATGTGGATTCACCGTGGGTGAAAGGCACTGCCAGCCCTCCAAACAGCGCATTCCCAGCCCAGCAGAGATGGGATTTTAGAGTTGCCCTGCCCACGACCCTCATCCCTCACAGCATCGCTTGTTGGGTGCTATTTTTCCCAAAAATCAACTATTGGATAAGGGGTACGAAGGAAAGTATTTTCTCACTAAATATCTAAAATATTCTCTTCCCTTCACGTCAGTGTTTTTCTACCCACAAAGGCAATTATCCCTGGGGCTGCGGGCATGGGGAAACACCAGGAAACAACACCGCCAGCAGTGGGGGAGCAGGGAATGGGCAGCAGGCGGGCTCTGACCTTTTCTCTTGGTGCAGTGGTAGATCTGGCCGTGCTCCTGGGAGAGGGGGTAGGGGTTGGCAGGAGGCAGCAGGTCCTGGGAGGTGCTGGACACCCCATTCTCACACTGGTACTGCGTGCCCAGGTTGGAGGAGGTGGAGAGGACCCTGCTCTCGCCGCTGAAGGGGCTGTGATTCGAGGACACTTTTTGTCTCACTGTGCTCCTGGGAACAACTGGGTACTCTTTACTGCAGGCAGAGGAACGAAAAGAAAAAAAGAGAACAAGTCAGCAAAGCAATCAATTAATAAATAGATCAGGGGATTAATAAGTGAAGGCAGCACATTAGTGTCACGGAGTTTGTTTAGGCTTGCAGGGAAATGGAGACATCCCTCCCAGGAGGCTGCAGCCCCGTCACACTTTATCTGTGCAGCTCTCATTATTCTCTTTCCTTTTAATTCCCTTTAAATTCATGGTTTTCCCACGACCACTGTTTTATACCCGCACATGAAACAGATAAATGCAGTTTTAGCAAAATAAACAAGATTTCTATTTACATATTGTGGCATTTATAAGCTATGTACTATTTAAACGTATTTGCAATGTGCACATGCATGTAAATTAAAACCTCATTTCCGCCAAGCTTACTTGGAAATTAATTAAATATTTAGGTCTACTTTTTCCCCCCCTTATGGTAATTGTCCCCATCCCTTTTCCCTGGAGTCTGTCAGCCTGGTTGTCCTGAACTGGGGATCCCTGCACCACAGGACACGCTCAGAAAAGAGAAATAAATAAATCACCGAGATTTGATGCAGGGCAGAGCCTCAGCTGAGCCCTAAAGGAAAGCCTGCATTGCTCCCTTGCTCTCAGATCTGAAGTCAGGATGCTTTGCTGGAAATCCCCTCTCCTCAAAGACCCTACAGGGTTTTTGGGGACATTTCTCTAAGAACGTGAGCAGTTTGGCTGAATCAAGGGTGATTCCTGCTCTGCAGGGAGAGCTGGAGCTGAGCAGGGGGTCCTAGACACTTCAGGTGTGCTGCAAGCCTCCTCCTGAACCCAAAAACTTGCTAAAGTGCACAAAGGTCAGGTAGCACAGCACCACAAAGTGTCACCCAAAGTGTCCCCAGGTAGTACAGCATCTCAAAGTGTCACCAGGTAGTACAGCACCCTGAAGTGTCACCCGAAGTGTCACCCAAAGTGTCCCCAGGTAGTACAGCATCTCAAAGTGTCACCAGGTAGTACAGCACCACAAAACGTCACCCAAAGTGTCCCCTGGTAGTACAGCACCCCAAAGCATCACCCAAAGTGTCACCCAAAGTGTCACCATGTAGCACAGCACCCCAAAGTGTCACCCAAAGTGTCACCGGGTAGTACAGCACCCCAAAGTGCCACCCAAAGTGTCCCCAGACTCAGAGCAGCCACAAACTGCTGATTCCAACCCTCGTGCTCCTCCTTTTAGGCACTAACCATTGGACCAAGCTGGGACTGAGGTCCGGCCACCCTCACCTGTCCAAAATGGCTGCGCTGGAGCAAGCACAGCTCCTCAAATCCCACCCGCAGGCTCACCTGGCCATTCCACAGAGAGGAGGAGCCCTGAAGCTCCAGTCCCACCCCTCAGAGAGGACCTGTGGCTGCAGAACTCAGGACTTATTTACCAGATTCGACAACAGCAATTCTATAAATCTCCCCCAGCAGGGAGCTTTCATCCAAACCACTGCGGTGGTGCCTGCCAGAAACAGCAGCAACCGAGCTGGAATGGGAGGGAAATGCACCCAGGAGCTCAAACCCAAAGAAAAGTGGCTCTGGTTGGGCCATGAAAGATTCCCAAAGCCCGGGCACTGGGCTGGCCATGGAAAGCCTGTTCCAAAGTGGGGGTTCAGCCCCTGGAAGCAGCGTTGGCTCAGGACTGAGGTCCAGGCTGGGCATGAGGAGCAAGAGAGATGGACTGGGAGGAAGCAGAGGCTCATCCCTCGGATAGTCAAGGGGATGCTGGGTGTAGATGCACTGTTTTAAAAATCTTTCTCTTCTTTCTCATGGAGAATAGAGATAAGTTGCATTTTTGTGCTTTCTAATCTCTGTGTTTTGGTACTGGATGCTGTAGGGTTGTAACCTATCATTTTAGGGGGTGGAAAACTGCCGACCAATAGTTGCTAGATTATTAATGCTTATATAAAGAAAGAATTGTAAATAAAGTTTGCTCCTTCACCATCTTGTCGTGCTCCTGCCGGACTTGCCTGCGAGCTTTCGCGAATCTCCACGAATATCAGAAAACCAGAGCCAACAGCTGGGATATGAGGTGGGATTCAGAGGACTCCAATTCCAGGAATTCCAATTCCAACTCTGAGGATTCCAGCACTCCAATTCCACCCAGATCTCTTGCTGGAGGCCAGCTTTGGTGGCTTCTTGGAAGGTCAAGAGTTATGGCCACCAAAGCTCAGGGATGACCCTCAAATCCTCTGGGCTCAAAGGGGTCCCCCAGCCCTCCCAGGTCATGGTTTGGAGCTGCCTGCTCCACCTTCACACCACGATCCTCATGGAAATGGCACCAGCACGACATTCCTAAACATTCCTGCGTCCCTTCCAAGGGGACATCTGTGAAAGGTGACACCTGGGTGTGCCCTCAGCTCTCCTCCCTGAGGAGAGGCTGCAGGGGTTGGGTTCATCTCTCTCGGCCCCACACAACCAACATCCCATTCCCAAAAAAATGACAGAGCCTCGTTTTGTTTCCCGGGAGGAACCTGAGAGCTATGGGGGTGGAGAAGGTGCTACATCATGTGACACTTAAGGACATTTTGTAGTGGTAGGTTTGGCCATGGTGGGGAAATCTTTGGACGCAATCCTAGAGGTGTTTTCCAACCTCACGGATTCCATGATCATTTTCAAAGGCTGTCTCTTTGGAGCATGGGATGAGATTTCCCTGGGGGTTTCTCACCATAGATTCTCCAATAAATAGATAAATTTATTTTATCACTGTGTAGATCTCCATCAAATGCTGAGGAACCATCCCCATCCCAGGTGGTGCTTCTCTCCCAAACCAACACTGTCCTCTTTCAATGGAGAGCAGGAAAAGATTAACGACCTGATCAGGGATTTTTTTCTTGATTAAAAACTATTTCCATAGAATCATTAGAAGAAACCTCCAAGGTTGAGCCCAACATTTGACCAACACCTTGTCCACTAAACCAGGGCACTGAGTGCCACATCCTGTCACCTCCAGGGATGGTGGCTCCACTGCCATTCCATGGCAGCCCATTCCAATGCCTGCCCACCCTTCCAGTGAGGAAATTCCTCCTGGCGCCCAAGGTGAAGCTCAGCTCCTTTCTTGCCATGAAGGAGCAGTTTTACCCTGACACAAGGGGTGTCGGGTCCCAAATTCCTTCCAGACTGCATTTCCCAGGGAATACAGCAATCTCCGTGGCCAGGAGAGAGGACTGGGGTGCTCTGTGGGACACAGCAGGAACTGGGAACCCTTCTGGGGAGGGAACAGGTTGGGGACACCAAGTTTCCAAGCAGCCGTTCCCAGGAGGTGTCGCAAGAACTTCTCTCCAGACTGAAATATTTCCATTTCAGTCAAAACATGTTGGGTGCTATTTTTGCCAAAAACCTGACTGTTGGAGGAGGGAGACGAAGGAAAGTATTTTCTCACTAAATATCTCGAATATTCACTTCCTTTCACTTTGACATTTTTCAATTCAAAAAGGCCATTATCTCTGTAATTCTACTTATTCTTCCTTACAGGAGCTGAGCTGAAATAAATCTTTGGTACCTTGTAAAGGAACAGTAATCTCAAAATATTTATATTTTTTCCTGAGCCCACTCAATATGTAGAATGCACACCTATCATTTTTGAAGACTGAAGGACAAACTAAAACGGACCAAATTCTTTTTTTCCCTAGAAATCACTATTCCCAAAATATTTGATTGTAATCCTGGGCTATAGTTTAATAGAATGACAGGTTTCTGTCGTGTCCAGAAATTTTGCTGTCCAAAAAAAAATTGTAGCAAAATAAGAAGGGAAAAAAAGCATTAAAGCTTGACTTAAGCAATGTAGGAAATTGTCCACACAGCAATGAAGAAGTGGTTACTCCTGGGCCAGAACGTGAGTTAGCTTTACATGGGGGTGTTCACTTTCTTTTTTTGCATTAAAAATTGCAAAATTAGAAGAATTTTTTTTTTTTTTAAAGTTGATTGGGAAAAGAATTTCCAAGGAAAAACCTGTCACTGGTTTATTTAAGGTCTGTTGGAAGCTAAAAATGAATATTTAGCTGCTGTATTAAAATAGCAGAGGGGGATGGGGAGGAGCGGCACAAAGTGCTGTGAAATATTTTGATTTTTGTTAAAACCTGGGGGAAGAAATCAGGGATGAGGCCAGAGGTTTCCCAAACCCACAGCTCTGCAGAACTTTCCCAAAAGCACTCACATTCCACTTAAAATTCCTTCTAAAACCCCAACCCTACAGATCAGGCCTTACCAGTGAAACCCTCCTGCATTTCCAAATCCCAGATCTCACCTCTGCCTGGTGGAATTGGGGCACTCAAGCTCATTTTCTCCCACGAAAATTCCCCTTTTCCCTGGGCATGTGTTGCTCTCACCATGATAGACTCAAGAGTTTTGTAAGATAACTTTTGCCCAAACTTGTGTCCAGCAACGAATTCAAAGGAGCAAATTCAAGATGATTTTGTGATCTCAGAACCAGAAACCACTGCAAACTAATAATAACTGAAAAAATCATAACTACAGACCTTCACAGAGCAACATCCACTTCACTTCCTTGCTTATTGCTAAGAAAATAACAATTTTCAATGTATTTTCATGTGCAGACCTGAAGTTTCCTAATGCACCATCCAAGGCAGAGAAAATGCCGCTGCCAGAGAAAAACCTGGTTAAAAACCTCTTCAAAAATCACAGTTTAGAACCAGGAAATTCCTGCATTGAAACATCCAATCCCTGCCAGTTATTTTAGAACACGTTTCTGATATTTCTGCAATAAGACCTTATATACACCAAGGCTTTCCAGGGCTAAAAAGGCTTCAAAAGACTTATAAAATATCAGATCCCAAGGATCTGTTGGAGGTCAAGGCCAAGCATGATATGGAAAAGGATTTCCCCCTGGTCAGCCACTTCCATGTTTTTACAGCAGCCTTGGAAGCCCCTGAGCTGTCTAAATCTCGTTCACAGTATCAGTTCCCAGCCTAAAATCTGACCCGAGGCTGAACACAGTGATTCCCCTCCAGTCTTTCCAGATTTCCAGGAGGTTTTAACTCCTCCTTAGGCAGTCCCAACAAAAGGACAAATGTTTGTCACCCCATCAGTCCTGTCCCTTCAGCCCAGCACAGAACCGACCCCAATTCCAGATGTGCAAACACAACCCAACGGCTTTGGGGTTTTTATTTCCCAGGCCACCAATTTTTGTCCTTCCTGTTGAGGCTCGAGAGGAGGGAAGAAGTGGAAGTCAGCCATAACAGACACAGAAAAAGGAAGAAGGAATAAAAATAAGTGACTGGAATAAACAGGCCATCTCCCAGGAAAACAAAACAAAACCAATTGTCAGCGTGCATTCATTTCAATTTTAGATTGAAATAAAATTGAACCGCTCTCCAGAGGCTGTCTGGAAGGGGATGAGCTACAGCAGGAAAGGACATGGTAGGAGAGGAATTGCTGAGGACTTCCTGCAGTCTCAGCCTTTGATTAACCACGACCCCTCTCTCCACAGGGAATAAAACCCCAGACTGGATGTGCAGGAAAACAAACCGAAATATCCACTGAGAAATATGGGAGTGTGTTCACTGCCCCACACTCCTCCAACACATCAGACATCCTGACATTCCTGCCAGGACCTGAGGGGCTCCAATATCCCTGGATTTGGGGTGGGAATCTCAGGCAGTTTAACCAAGCCGTGTGCTGGTGCTGGGTTGGGTTGGGTCAGCCCTGGGATCAGTCCAGGGATGGACAGATGGAACAGCCCTGGGGAAAAGGACTTGGGGGTGCTGCTGGTGAGGGCTAGACCTGTCCCTGCACCCAAAAACCTCCCACGCCCTGGGCTGCATCCCCAGCACCATGAAAGGGGGGATTCTGCCCCTCCACCCCTGGTCAGGTGAGACCCCAATGCACAGCCTCCCCAGCCCTGGGGCCCAGCACAGGAAGGAGCTGGAGCTGCACGAGTGAGACAGAGGAAGCACCAGGATGAGCAGAGGGATGGAGCAGCTCTGCTGGGAGGAAAGGCTGGGAGAGTTGGGATTGGAATTTCTCTCTGGAAAAGAGAAGGTTTAAGGGTGACCTTCAGGAAACATGGAGAGAGACTGTTTACAAGGGGCTGGAGCTGCAGGACAAGGGGAAATGTCTTCACACTGACAGACAGGAGGATTAGATTGGATATTGGGAAGGAATCCTTCCCTGGGAGGGTGGGGAGGCCCTGGGACAGAATTCCCAGAGAAGCTGTGGCTGCCCCTGGATCCCTGGCAGTGTCCAAGGCCAGGCTGGACAGGGCTTGGAGCAGCCTGGGACAGTGGAAGGTGTCCCTGCTGTGGCAGGAGTGGGATGGGATGAGCGTTAAGGTCCCTTCAACCCAAACCATTCCATGATGATCCCACGGGCTGTTACCAACTCCTCTGGGCAGCGCAGCCCAAAGCCATCCCTGCAGCAAACCCCAGAGCCAGCAGGGAAAAGAACCAGACAGAGAGCAAGAGCTCTCATTACCAGGCAAATTAAAAGGTCCATTTCTGCAGAAGATGACTGCTGGTCATGTTGGGGTAAGAGGAACACAAGAGGAGGTGGAGAATGGATGTGGGGCCGAGGCAGCACCTGCATCCCTTCGTGCTGGGCTGAGCTGCTTCTGATCAGACCCTGGTGGCTTTGGCACTTCAAAAGAGCTGTGAACAAGTGCGTTCTGCACAGCTTCCTTTTGGATTTCATCTGAATTCCATCAAATTCTACAGAACTGACCAGGAAAAGGGACCAGGAAAAGCGACCAGGAAAATTTTCTTGGGGATGTTTCCTGGAGGAAAGCAGCCTCTCCCCAGCAGATGTTACAACCCCAAGCCTCACACTGAAAACATTTCAGACCAGGGGTGACCCTTGGGGACATTTCAGTGACAGAACCTGGGAAATGGAAGTGGACTAAAGACACAATGAGAAGGCACAAGAAGAACGAGGCTGTTTGCAGCAGACTGAGAGCGACTTCCAGGAGTCAGCCCAAGGGCATTTTGGAATGCCAGGGAATGCAATCCTTCGGAGCCCAGGGGCTCATCTGTTCCTTCTGCTGGCACCCCAAAATGCACTGTCATCTCTGTCACGCCGGCTCTGACTCACGGGACAGATTTGGTGTCCTCTGTGCCTGTCCCTGTTCCTGTTCTGCATGACACATGGGAATCTTTGGAATACTCCTTTGGAGCCAGAGGATTGCTGTGGGTTGATGCCAAAGGCAGCAAAGTGTGGCTCGTGATCCCTGACGGAGAAAACACAGCGTCAGAGCCCACTGCCGCTCTGCCCTGTCATGTGCATCACTCGGGATATTTTTGTCACTTTTCAAGGGCTCAGAGGGAGCCAAGAGCCACCATTTCATGGCATCACCATCCCCCTCAAAAGCCTTCCCGATAAGAAGCTTCAAGGGCTAAACTGCATTGATTTGAACACAAAAGAACCTGAGACTTCCAGAAGCTCCTCAGCCTCCATCCCAACCACCACAGACAATGGGAACTGCCGATGAGCAGCGAGGATTGCTCCCAGGGCTGACCAAAATCGCTCCCTTGCAGTGCTCCAGCCCCAGACACACAAACCCTTCTCCCCTGCTGTCCTCTGGCAGTCACAGATGACAAAAAATCAAAATTATAAAGCTGTGACTTGCATGCAAGCCCCAAATCTCTCTCTTTGTCAGCACAGCTCTGGTTTGGCTCTCATGGATGGCGAATTTGGAGGGCAAAGTCCTGCACTGCAGATTTTGTCTCTGCATGAGCTTCACCCTCTGTGGCTTCCTGCCACGTGGTTTGTTCCTGCGCTCCACACCAAATTCCCCTCGGCACAGGCAGAAGCTCCAAGTGGAGGCAAAAAGGATTTTCACAGCACAGAGGGGCGAGAGATCCAAAATGAGCCCTTCACCTAAATTCCCACCTATGACTATGCCATTTGTACCTGATTTGTGTTTTCAAACTGCAGCACAACCATGGGGTCATGAGGTAAAATTCACTTCCCTCTATGCATTTTTCCTTTCTTTTAAATGATTTTGGGTTTTGTTCCCGAATCAAGAAAATAACAAACTCAATCCCATATTTGAAAACTTTGCAAAACCTCTTCTTCCTGGAGGGCCCGTCCCACCAAAGAAGCTGCTAAAGGCATCCTGTGTGAAAATCATCTTGCAGGAAAGAAAGGCAGTGGGGGAAATGAACATTCACTGGGATTTGGATCTCTCTGGAGCTTGTGGCTTTTCTTTTTCAATGAAAAAAATTATTTTTCATCTGCTGCTGAAAGGCTTCACTTCACTCCTCAATGAAGTTCTACCTGGACAGACTTTTTAACCTTTTTTCTGGGAAATACGAGGAAAAAAGCCAGCATGGGAGGCCTTGGAAAGGAGAAAGTTGTGGAGAGGGATGGTGAAAATCAGGTCAGCAATTTCCAGAACAAAAGGCTGTGCACTTTTATAAAAATGTGGATTTTTTTCCAGCTACTTTGTTCATAATGAAGGAACAACACTAAAAATACATCCCAGCATATTCTCCAAGGGCATAAATGAACATCATTCCCCTGAAACTGGGATAGTCTGACTGGTCCATCACTGGGAAACAACGTCATAAACATACGTTTATATGTTAAAATATATGATGTATAAATTTAATTGCATTTTAATATATATTTATATGTTCAATCTCTATAAACCCACAAAAGGCAGGGCATAGTTCTGTAACGTTCTCCATCCTGAATGGTTCTTTATCTCATAGGCACAACCTATTTTTTATAGCAGCCATTTATTTATATATATAACTGATTTTATATATGGTTTTATATATTTTCATATATAATTTTGCATATATTCATATATCTACATAAAAAACCCACAAAGGCGGGGGCATATTTTCAACCTTGAATGGGTCTTTATTTTACCATAATCATCTTATCCTGCCCTCCCTTTAAAAAACAAAAAATGCCATCTTTGTAAAAGCACACAGCCATTCCTCTGCTGAGTTATTAAAATGAACATCAGAAATTATCCTGGAAAGGCAATGATTTTAACCCTTCCAGCCCTGAGCAAGTGTATTTATATATTCCAAGTGCTCCCTGGATCAGTGACCGCAGCCCCTGAGTAAAAATGCCAAGGAATTTTTAGCCCGGGCTCAGTGTGGCTCTGTGCCATGCTCTTCCCATGGCACAGAGCCCTTCCTGAGAGCCCTCCCTGTTCCTCCTCCTGCTCCAGAAATCCCCACCGTGAATCCAAACCTTCATATCTTTCCACTGACTGTCATCAAAGGGTGGTTTGGCACCAAAAATCAGGGGGGACAACATCATCACTCAAGTTCCAGTCGAGGCTGGGAGACTGGCACGGGGTGGGGAGAGTTATTCCAAGTGGTGGTGCAGCCATAAATAAATAAATATTGACAGATCATGCCAGGATCTGTTGGAAAGGGCAGGCAGGGAACACAGGGCACATTCAGGAGGCCACGGGGATGATTTAGGTGGAGCAGATTAGGGGTTACCTATCCCTTTTTTACACATGTATCTTGGGTTTTCTGGGGCTGAGCTCGAATGTGTTTGTACGCAGGAGTGTGTGTGCCTGATTTGAGGAGGATTCTGGGCATGTTTTCAGGATTACAGGGATTATTTGGGGTTTCTTTGAATGTGTTTGCATACAGGAACATGTTTGACTGATTCGAGGAGGGCTCTGGGTGTGTCTTCAGGATTACAGGGATTATTTGGGATTTTTTTGAATGTGTTTAACCACACAGAAGTGTGTGCCTGATTTGAGGAGGGTTCTGGGCATGTTTTCAGGATCACAGGGATTATTTGGTGCCCGATTTGAGGAGGGTTCTGGGCATGTTTTCAGGATTACAGGGATTATTTGGGGTTTTTTGTAATGTGTTTGTACACAGGAATGTGTGTGCCCAATTTGAGGAGGGTTCTGGGAATGTTTTCAGGATTACAGGGATTATTTGGGGCCTGATTTGAGGAGGGTTCTGGGCGTGTTTTCAGGATTACAGGGATTATTTGGGGCCTGATTTGGGGAGGGTTCTGGGCATGTTTTCAGGATTATTTGGGGCCTGACAGCAGGATTTTCCTGGCTGAGGGGAGCCACGCTCAGGTCAGCAGCTACAGCAAGCAGCAGTGACCACCTACAGCTGGCTCCTGGGTGGGCAGGAGGAAAACCCTCCCAGCAGAAGGTCCCAAAGCAGGTCCCTCCAGCAGGAGCCAACTCTGCTGGACCCGGAGAAAAACAAATTCGAGTCGCTCCTCCCCTCCTGGAAAATGCTCTATTGAGAATGTCCATCTGTCTGAGTTAAAATCGTGGCTATGGCACTGTTCCTGCAAAACATTTGCACCAGGAAGCAGCTTGACACATGGACAAAGTTCCAAGAGAAGTGAAAGGCATGAAGTTAATTACCAGCAGGACCTGACATTTAGAAAAGGACATCAAACAGGATTTTCAAACAAGATCTAGGCTCGGTTTTCAGCTTAAGTACTTAAGCCAAACCTGAGCTTCGAAAAGGTCTCCTCAGCCACCTGGCGCTGGAGATTCCAACATTTTCTAACCTTTCCTTCTCCAGCCTGAACCCAGCACGCCTCTGGTGCTGCTCTGCACATCCAGAACGGAGCAGGCAAACACTGCCCTCCTGCCAAAGCCCATCCTAAGCCAGGAACAGCACAGGACACCACCCCACCATCTCCAGAGGTGTTCATTGCTTTCTCAATGAAATCATCTGCTGCTGCAAGGCTTCACATCACTCCTGAATGAAGTTCTACCTGGACTTTTTAACTCTTTTTCTGTGAAATAAGAGCTAAAAAACCGACATGGGATGCCTTAGAAAGGAGAACGCTGAAAAACCGACACCCAAAACAAGGCTGGGAGCTTGGTTTTTAAAGCACAGTCACCTGGGAGAACAGAATACTCGGGAACTCTTCCACAGCAGCCTGGTGGCCAGAGCTTCTCCCAGGTAATCCAAGTTTTTAACAGCTCTAAACGCACCTTAGCAGCCCCAGAGATGAGGATTTAACACAAAGCTAAAGGTTCTTCTGGATGGGGACACGTCAAAAAGAAGTGCAAGGTCCCCATGGCTGAGACAGCATCCCACAAGTGAGGTCCTGCCCCTACAACCCAGCAATTACGGAATTCCCTGGGGAGCAGAAAGCTCAGGATTCTGCCCCCACGGCCTGGGAGTATTTCAAGAGCCTGATGTGAAACACCCGCAGAGATGCCGAGGAAGGGAGCGGCACCATGTCCTGGCTTAGTCCGAGCCCTGAGGGACATGCTGAGCAAAGCCCAGGTGGCCCTGGAAGGTCCCCACGAAGGTGACAGCGTTACCTCTGCATCCTGGACATCCTGTGCAGCTCCATGTCGTCGCTGCCGCGGAAGCCTTTGGCAAAAGGGTTGTTCTCGATCTTCAGCTGCGTGATCTGAAAGGGAGAAACGCAACGGGGTCAGCGCCAGCCCGAGGAGAGAGGGGAAAGGGGAGCTTAAACCCGAGGAGAGAGGGGAAAGGGGAGCTTAAACCCGAGGCAGGAGGGATGGGAGGGAAGATCCAGCTTGGAGGAGCCCCAGTCATCCCTCAGCTCAGGCACTGACTGCTCCAGATGGGCCTTTCCCTAGAACGCTCCATGGGAAAAATATCTCCTGTCGACAGCCTCTCGCTCCTCCCAGATTGTCCCACAACCAATGTGTGGGACTGCACACATGCGTTTTTCTCTGGAGAAAATCTGCTTTCTGAGGGTTCTTACTTTCTTTTTTTCTTCACTGTCCAGAGGACCAGAAATGGAAGTCACATGGTCTGAACAAATCCCAACACGTATTTTCTCATCGATGCACAACCAAGATCAAATCCCCACCTCCCAGACCCTGCCTCTCTCCCCCAGAGCCCTGAACTTCACCCTTTGGGTGCTCCAGACCAGCTAAACGTGTGCTCTGCATCAGCCATTCTGCCCCACAGCTGTGAGCACTGCATGGACTAATTACCTAAATTACTTGGAGGGCAACTTCACCCATGACCACCAAGCCCTGGAGGATTATTCCTCTCCCCATTAATTCCAGTTTGTTCACTAAGTGAACACCTTCCAGTTTGGTGGGAAGAACCCCTCAGACTCAACTTTGGTCCTCTTAAAACATCGAAATTGAACATTTAAAGCAGCTGCTGGGTAGAACAGGCCCTTCCCCAAAGAGACTGTGCTGCTCCAAGAGGTTCCGTCCACTCCTGCACTACTCCTGAAGGCTTTGGGAACAGGGGTTGTCACTTAAGCCAATACTAATTGGGGATCAGCAGCAGCCTCAGCTGCCCTGTGAATCTTGTAAAATTGATGCCAAATTTGATGCAAATACTTTGGAGCCTTGGCAGAACAGGACTGAGCCTGGCTCAGGTGTGATATTGCTGCAAAGCCCGAAAATCTGGGCAGAAGAGGGAAAAATTCCCTTTTTTTCCCCTTTTCTCCATCCCTGCCTGGCAGTCTGAGCCCTCAGCGAGGAATCAGGAGAGACCCTTGCCCAGGAGGAGAGACAACCCTGTGTTTGCCACTGGAGGAACTTCACACTCTCACCACATTTTATGGAAAACCTGTCCTTCCTTCCTGTTGAAAGTTGGCCAAGGGGAAGGAAAGAGCTCGGGATTCATGGAGGGAGAACAGAGAGAGGTTCATGTTGGCCGAGTCAGGCACAAACACCCGGGCCCACCTCCCTGCCAAAATGCAGAGAGGAAAATCTGGCTCGCCCAGTGTCAATAGCAAACCTCGCCAGGTGCATGCACAACCAGATTATTTTGCTCTTTTCTTGTCTTTCTGCATGGTTTTTTCCAAGGGCTGTTTGTTTTTTTGCCATTTTTGCCTCATTCAGCCCCAAATCTCTCACAGGGCCCCCCACCACCCTTATCCCATTTCTCCCCATGGGCATTCCCATTAAATCATGACCATGCTCAGCACATAAACCAGCCCTTCGCCCTTTTTTTTGTCCCTCATTTCAGATTTCAAAGAGAAGGGTAAACAAACAATCTTTTGGGGTCAATTTGCCAGTTGAGCCATTCTCTAGCAATAAAACAGAGGCTCGTTTTGTAATTAAAACCCCGAATTCTTACACAACCAGCTGTGTATGTTGCAAAGCCTATCGGGTTTGAAGGTGGCGACTCTTCTAGAATGAATAATAGGCATTATTCACCCTTTCTGAGTGTTCCTGAAGCCCTGTAAATGTAGGAGTTGTCCTCCCTGGCTGACCCCAATGGCAATATTTGCTCGTATAAGCGAAGTCCTTCACGGAGTGAGGATTTACAGGATTGGCACTGGCGCACCGAGGCACAAAGGGTCAGATTCATCCCGACCTGACCGAGGCGCCTGCTCCGGGAGCCTCGGCTCCCTGCTGGAATCAAGGGAGGGACATGGGGACTGCCACAGGGCACTGGGGTGGGTGGCAGTGCCCCCACAGGTCCCCAGCGCTCTCTGGGCACGGAAGGAGGAGCCCCCAGTGCCCTCACTGAGAGCTTGTTTGATTCTTCTGACTCTTAATCACACATGGAATATCAGCCAAAATATGAAAATGGGGCTTCAATATTGCAGATGTGCTCATTCAGGAGTGGAGAAGTGCCCTAAAGCCACAACAACCCAAACTGGTGGCCAAAAACCAACTTCAGCCTCCTTAAAAAGAGGGATCTGCTGGAGTGAAGGCATCTAAAAACCAGGGACTACAGGAAATTTTGAATTAATTCTCAGATTTTTGGTGTACTTCAGATGGATTGGAGCTTCCAGAACGAAGTTTCCTACATGATAACTTGCGACATCAGCCACCACCAAGCCAGGAGAGTCCAAGCCAGGTTTAACAAACCTGTACACAACAAACTAGAAAACAGAGAAAAAGTTGGTGGATCCCTGCTTCAGCAAACAACCCATGGAAGATATTTTGTTTGGACGCTTTCTGCCTGACTTCCAAACTATTTCAGAGGTGGAAAAGCAAACGCAGGGGTGGAAAGAACCTTCTTCTGGATCAGCTTTGCCACAGCGAAACTGAGTTTAATTGACTATAACTCATGGGGGGGTAGGGGGGGAGAAGAAAATCTGTCAGAAAGTCAAATGACAATTACCTCATGAAAAATAAACCAAAATACAACGTCCTGCGAGGTCATTAAGCCTCAGTGCCCAGGGCTGAATTATACAGCACAGGTTCAATAAAACTGTAGGGCTTTGTTCGGGTATTTGTTACTGAAGGAAACCCATGGCAAAGCTCCCTCCTGATTCAGGATTCAGTGGAATCCTGAAGCTGCCGCAGAGCCTTGGAGACGAGAGCTTTGCAGGGGGAAGCCTCTCAGATTTCCCTTTTGCAGGGCTTGTCTGGCCCATGGGTTCATCTTTGCTTTAAGGGGAAGCGACAATTCCCGATGGAATCCCTGCGCTGCTCCCCTGAGCTTTCTCTGGGCTAATTGGCCACAAAACTCTTCTGCTGAGACCTTTCCAACAGTATGTGCAGCTCCAGCAGGATAAAATTTAGTTTTTCATCTAGTTAGGTCTGGGGCAGATGCTTTACTTTTTTTCCTTTTCCACAGACAGGTATTTATATGGGGATCTGAGCCTGAGGGCTCATGAAAATCCTGAATATTTGGCTCATTACAGCCAAAATCAAAACTACCATTTTGTATTATTTTTTGTCAAGAACTTGCCATGATAAGATTTCTTCCAATTGCTTCTCACTTTAGAAGTTGGAGTAAAGTTAAAACTTTTTTAAAGGACAATGTGCTCCGCACCAGGTGCCCTGGGCTCCATTTTATTTACTTATTTTGCTATCAACTTTTACTGTCAACAGGGAGTTTTTAGCACTTAAACTAAGGGAAAATACAATGCCCTGAACTCTTTGGGCTCTTCTGAAACTATCCAAAAGGTTGAGAATTCTGGAAAAGGGACTTTGTTTTTTCCTTAATTTCTGGGTTCTCTCTCAGATCTGCACCACTTGGAGAACTTAAAATTGGGGAAAAATTAATCCTCATTCAGTGCTGAAGAGCTGCAGGGGCTCACCCTCGAGCAGAGCACCCCTGGGGTGCCCATGGGTGTCTTCCCTGCCCTGCAGGTGGCCGTGGTCCTGCTCAGGGTGGCAGAGAGGGACCAGGAGCACCCCTGGCACCGCTGGGGCTGGCAGTGCTGGGAGCCACGGGAGCCTGGCAGGCACAGAGCCTTTTTCTTTCACACTCACGTCTAACCCGGGGGGAAACCAAGGCAGGATGGAGGAGGAAGCCAAAGCAGAGGGGTGGGAAGGAGAGAGACGAAGACGAGGTGCCAGCTGGGCCAAGAGAGGAGCTTGGATCCCGAGGCAAGGGCCGCGAGCAGGGAGGAGAGGGGGGAAGATGCCGGACCCGAAGCCGGTGAGGGAAATGGGAGGCACTGGGGTGAGGCAGAGGGGCTCATGAGGAGCCTGCTGGCCGGGCTGGGACACGAGGAGGAAGGCTGGGAAGGGAAAGGCCCTGCCCGGCGTTGGGGAGGAGGTGAGGGTGCAGGCCGGAATGGCGCTGGGTGCAGAGCCAGCTCTGCCAGGCCTCAGCTGAGGCCCAAAAGGGTCTGGGGGCTCGGGGCTGGCTGAGCCCCCATCCCAGGGACAGCACAGCACAGAGGGGACAAGACTGGTGACGTTCTGTCCTTCACAGGTTGCGAAGGGCACAAGGCTGGAAGGAAGCCCTGTCCCACCGAGGCCTGGAGCAGCACGAAGGTCTGAGACAGAGCCGTGAGGAGCCCCAGAGAGCGCCGGGGGGAGAAGAACAGCTCAGGGCCATCCCCAGGTGCCCCAGGGCTATGGGAGCCACCAGGGCTGGTGATGAGGAGCAGCTCCATGGTGTCACCTCGCTGAGCTCTCAGTGGCTCTCTCAGCGCTGAGGGGACAAGGCTCTGGGTAAAGAAGGCTGTCCCTTCTTGCCATGGTGGGGGGAAGGCCATGGGGGCTGGAGGGGGGAGCTCCAGGAGATGCCAGCCAGGCCACCATGCTCTGTTGGAGGGGTGGAGGTGCCACCTGCGACCAAAGCCAAGAAAAATGGAGCTCTGAGGAGAAAACTCCCCAAGCCAAGGAGCTGCCCTCTGCAGCCCTCAAACACAGCGACAAGAACATGCTCAGAGGGGACCTGCGCAGGCAGCTCTGCAGAATTCCCCAGCATGGAGCTCCAGCTGACTTGGCCAACTCACCAGCACGATTTTAGGGTTTTTTTAGGGGAAGGATGAACCTCTATATTCAGAAATCCCACCAGATATCAGGGAGTGAGTCCAGCCTTCAGCCATGCCCTGCTCCTCTGCTTTGCCCTGGTGCATGCAGCATTTCTGGGTGTCTATAACACCCCAGCTGGGGCTAACGTTTCCTTGAAAGAATTTTGGCTCCCAAGAATGTTAAATAACTTAGGGTGGGGGAAAAAAAATCAGCATAAAACCGGATATCCTGAGGGGGGGAAACAATATAAAGCCCAAGTCCAGCTAAGGGGGGAAAGTAGGTTGTAAAAATTAATGAGAATAATTGTTGGGAATTCTTGCTTTTGAAAGAACCCTCGTGAGGGCAGAACCTTAATTATTTCTGTCTATTAGGGTTCATTTCCTGGTCCTAAGCAGAGAGCTCGTACCTAATAAATACGAGCCAGTAACACCATGATTTAAACTACAGCAAAACGGTGCTTAACTGCAGGGGAAGTTAATATTTGGGAATCAACCTGGTTGCAAGCACCCATTGTGTAAAAAAAGGCAAGGAAATGAAATGTGCATGTGACCTTTTTTAACACCTCGGTATTTCTGGGGTATTTTTAAAGGTAGCGGAGAGGGGGGAGGAGCTGCTGACAACCACCCTGAAAACTTCACCAAAACTCTCTGCATAGCTTAAGCCTCTTTTTGGGGAGTAGGGCTGAGGGAGATCCCAGGGTGCTTAAATATCTTTTCAGGCTGTCTAAAATATCAGGGGAAATAAGCACAAGGCCTGCATTGGGATTGCAGCTGTGCTCTTGAAATGAATTGACCAATCTGGAATCAGGCAGGTATTTCTGTAAGCTGTGTAAGCATGGGCTCAAATTCGTTTTGGGGCGAGTCACACAATTAATTCTGTGATAGAATTCAGCTCTAACAGGACTCTTGAAACCTAAAACACATGAATTTGTGTGTATGTGGGTGTGAAAAGTGTTGTGTGAAATACAGAGGCTGGGCGGGGTGGATGGGAAAGTTTGCACGAGGGATGAGCTACAGGTGAGGGGTGGAGGTGAGAGCAAAAATGGGGAAAAACGAGCAGTGCACTGACAGCAAGACCTGGGGATGCCCCACAGATCAGGGAGGCTGCTCTGCTTTATGGCAGGGGGAAATGCAGCCTGCGCTGGGACATAAAAATCTGGTTTTCCCAGCAACCTCTCCTCTGTGAAATCTTAACTCAGGCTTCTGCTGGTGGAAAAGACCCCACTTGTCACACGACTCAGCTGGAGGATATTTCTCCTCAGAATCTGCGTAAACCCCGAATCATTCCCCATCTGCACTGGGACAAGCTACAAATTTGATTCCCTTCCCTCTAGGGAGATGCCATTTAGGGAAGATCATTCCCTGCTTTATTTTTATGGCTCTCTCTCCCGACTGGGATTTTATCTTGGGGCTACAGCCGCTCTTCCTTTGCTCCCCCCCAATTCTGAGCAGCACGGGGAGGAATGTGCGTGGAGGGGGGCAGAGAGGGATGTCAGAGTCTGTAAAATGTGTGTGGGGTGTGTAAAATGTGTCATGGTGGGTGCAAGAGTCTGCTGGGCTGGGAGCGTGTGTGTGTCTGGGGGGATTCCTGCCTCTGTCAGTGCCTCTGTTTTGACAGCGGCAGATACGCAGATGTCATTTCTTATCACGCAGATGTTGCTGATTTACAATCAATATTCCTGCTCCTCCTAGCATGGCACTTTTCCCAAACTACTGTGCTTACATGTTCCTGCTTTGCTTTTGTTTGATTTGCATGATCATTTCTGTTCCCATAAAACAGCCCTATTTTTCTTCAAAGGGGAGCAGTTCCATTCACGGCTGTTTTCTCCTCGGGAAATGCCTTTCAAGCAGGCAGCATGTTCTGTTTTATTAACTCCCACTTCTATTAATATTATATTCTTTCTCCAAATCCATCAAGCAGAAGTTAAACTTGATTTTATAGCATCCACTGTGGAGTTATAATTTAAGGCATAATTTGGCAAGGACTCAATTTGGGTTCGGTTTGCTTGTCCTGTCCTTGCCAACAACTCCTATTTTAAAGGGCAGGAAAGTATTTTCTTTTCTCCCTAGTTCTGGTGGAAGACTCCTTTTTCTCCAGCCCAGCTCTGCTCTCTTCATCTTTCTGCTCAGCTGATGGATGGAGGAAACGCAATTGTTTCACACAGCTTTAGGAACTTGCATTTCCAGGACATCGCCCAGGATTTCTTAGGGGTGCTAAATGACTTTTCTCTGTTTGAGAAAAAATTATTATATCAAGTTCAAAGGAGCCGTCCTACCTGCCTATAAGCACAAGTTTATAGTAAGAGCGATTAAGAGAGGAATTTAATTTTTGGTGAAAGAGATTGACTTTTCACAGAGCTGTGCCTAGAGAAGGTGGGAAGGGACAGTTGGTGAAAGACATCCCTAATTCCTCTGTGGAGAACCACCCTGTCCTCAGCCCTCTGCCTTCCTCCCCTTCCTCCTTCCTCGCTGGGTGAGGAATGCCAAAACCAAGCAGGGAAGGAGAGGGAGCAGTGGAGCAACCCCAAGAAAGACTTTCTTCCACCCAAGGCTTTTCTATTCCAGCAGAACACAAACCTATCCCATTCTTTTCATGTTTCCCTTTTCTATTCCAGCAGAACACAAACCTATCCCATTCTTTTTGGGCTTCCCTTTTCTATTCCAGCAGAACACAAACCTATCCCATTCTTTTCATGTTTCCCTTTTCTATTCCAGCAGAACAGAAACCTATCCCATTCTTTTTGGGTTTCCTGTTTCTATTCCAGCAGAACACAAACCTGTCCTGTTCTTTTCATGTTTCCCTTTTCTATTCCAGCAGAACACAAGCCTATCCCGTTCTGTTCGTATTTCCCTTTTCTACTCCAGCAGAACACAAACCTATCCCATTCTTTTCATGTTTCCCTTTTCTATTCCAGCAGAACACAAACCTATCCCATTCTTTTTGGGCTTCCCTTTTCTATTCCAGCAGAACACACACCTATCCCATTCTTTTCATGTTTCCCTTTTCTATTCCAGCAGAACGCAAACCTATCCCGTTCTTTTCGAGCTCCGTTCGCTGATCCCGGGAGCAGAGCCTCCCTTTCCTGGCCGGGCCCCCCGGCCCGCAGCCCCCCGCGGGCTATCAGCGCCCGGCCGCGGAGGAGAGCGCCCGGCTCCCTCCTCCCGATTAGGAGCCTTTGACCCGTGCGGAGGGGGGAGATAAAGGCAACTTCCTCCTCGCTTGGTCGTCTCCATGTGAGCAAAGCACCCTGGTGAGCTCATTCCCCTCCCCGGCTCGCCCCAGCCCTGCGTTTGGATGCTTTGTGTGGCCAGGAATAACAGCGGGGATGGGGTGGGATGGGATGTGAGGAGAGGGAAGGGAAAAGAGCGAGAAGGGAGGAAGGAAAAGGGCGAAGGAAGGGAAAGGAAAAGGACAGGGAGGGGGAAAGGAGAAGAAGAAACGGCAAGGGGAAAAGGAGAAAGAGAAGGGGACAAGGACAGGAAAAAGGAGAGAGAAAAAGGGGGGGGGAAGGAGAAGAAAAAGAAGGGGGAAAGGAGAAGGAAGGGGACAGGGAGAGGAAAAAGAAGGGGGAAAGGACAGGAAAAAGAAGGGGGAAAGGAGAAAGAAAAGAAAGGGAAAAGGAGAAGAAAAAGAAGGCGACAAGGACAGGAAAAAGTAGGGGACAAGGACAGGAAAAGAAGTGGGAAGAGAAAGGAGGAGGAAAGAAAGGAAAAGAAGGGAGAAAGGAGAGGAAAAGAAGGGGTAAGAAAAAGTAGAAGGAATGAAGGAAAAACGAGAAAGGAAGAAAGAAAAAGGAGAAGAAGATGGGGGAAAAGAAAAAAGGGGAAGGAAAAGAAGGGATGAAAGAAAAAGTGAGGCGGGAAGGGGATCTGAGGCCCTCTGGAAGTGCAGCGGGAAGAGGGAAGGAGCGGGATGCGGTGTGGCGGGGCGGGGGCCGGCCCAGCCCCTCACCTTGTGGTTCTGGTAGGAGGTGACGGCGATGAAGGCGGTTTCAGGGAAGACGTGCGTGCAGAAGGCCGTGTTCTTGGAGCCGAAGCCGTTGTTCTCGTCCGCTTTCACGATGTGAAGCCGGGGCTGGTACTTGTGCATGGAGTTCAGGATGATCTGGGCAAGGGAAGAAGGAGAGGACATTCCGTGGGAATGGAGGGGACACAGCGCGGCGCATTCCCTTCTTTCCCGGGGCGGAGAACGACAGGGACCAGGAGCAGCTCCCATCCCCTTCCCCAAAATCTTCACCCTCGAGAAACCCCCACCACGGAGCCCATCAGGGCCGGGAGATGCTGTCAAAAGTGGCTCCTTACCTGCGACCCCCACCCCAGCCCTGCCCTTCCCACACAAAGCCCGCAGGAGGCCGGAGCTGCTCCCCCAGCGCGTGTTGGGGGAACCGTGGGGCCCGGACATCACAATCTCCCCATCCCAGGGGGGCAGAGACTCAAGAAAGGGCGAGGGAAGAGAGCTGGAGGGATTGAGGGCCATCCCCCCGCAGAGGATGGGAAGGAGAGCAGGGTGGCGGAGCCGGCCGGGGCTGACGCGCTGTGCTCCAGATAAAAAGCGCTCCCTGCTCGGTACCGGGTTAATCTCGGGGGAAGGTGGGGGGGCGGCGGCGGCGGCGGGGGGCCCTCGGTGCCGATAATGACTGCCGGACCCTGGCGACAGCGAGACGCAGCGCGTCCCGCCGCCGCCTCCCCCGTCCCGGGGGTTTAAGCAAATTGCTTTGACATCCAGGAAAGTCGTAGACATCAACGGTGAACGATCTAATGGTTTTTAATTTCATTACAGCGACTCTAATTGAGAGGCTCCTGGCGCAGCTCCTCCTCTGAAGTCCCTTATTGTCCCCTCAGCGTCCTCGGTTTGTTTAGAGGGACTTTTTCCCCAGAGCCGCCTGTTCCCAGCGGGGATGCCTGGCCCCGTCCCCCCGGGCCGGATCCCCCCCTTCTCCCCACAGCACCCCCGGAGGTGGGATGGGTCCCCCCGGCTGCGCTGCTCCCTCCCCTCTTCCCGCAGCGGGTGGAGTGGGGAAGTTTCCTGATCAGTTCCCGATCCCTGGAAAGCTCCTCTTTTCCCTTTGCCAGCAGCTCAAGGGGAAAATAAAATAAAATCAGAATTATAAAAAGAAAAAGGAAATCAGTCGCACAACTGGAGGTGCAAAGAGCGCTTGTAAAAGGATGCTCGGCATTGGGTGGGCTGGGGACTCGGCTGGCTGCACTCCCTAAAGCCTTCTCACTTCTTGGCGACCACGTGGGTGAGGATTTAATAGCACAAAATTTATCATTAAAAAGCGAAGAAAAAAATAACCAACTTGGAAAAAGAATGAAACTGAAGTGTTGAAACCAGACTGGAGAAAAATCCGCTCTTGGAAAGGGCTGGCGGGATCTGGATTCACATACTCATTCAATTATATATATATTTTTATAGATATATATATATATTATTCATACATGTACATATATATTTGCTCAGAGGAACTCGCATCTTTGGAGACCTTCGAAGGAGGGCTGTTCCTGACTGCAGAATTCACACAAATTTTCACGGCCCCACGAGTCTCTCAAAGACTTTTTTATACCCGAGAAGTTCTAGCGGGACTTCAATTTTTCTAATTGTCTTTAATTATTGTTACTTCTATTTTTTTTTTTTCTCTCTGATCGAGGGATCCGCATGGTTTTAGGTCCCATTTCCTCCGCTAATTATGCCTGATTGATTTTACCTGTTAGGCAAATTCCCGGAGGCAGCGCGTGGATTCTAACGATCCGGGACTTGCCAGGCGATAAAAATCAGAGAGCCAAATACTCAATTAATCCCGGAGGGTTTCACCCACTCGCGAACTCCGGGCCACGGGGGTCTGTAACCAATTCCCACGAAATAACCCCGATTTAAGGTTTATGCTCCTATTTTGGGGGGCTCCATTCTGCTCTCAGGGAAGAAGACAGCCCTGGGTTTGAGGGTGGGTGACACTGCAGTGTCCCTTGGCTGTGGGGGACACCCCACGTGGGTGCTGGACACGCGTGATGCCCTTGTCCCAGCCCGTACTCACATGTCCGAAGGGATCCAGGTGGTTGTTGGTGAGTTTGAGCTTTTGGAAGGACACGAGCTGCCGCATCCAGTGGGCGCCGGTGGCCGGGGAGTCGGGGTGCACGTAGAGCCTGCCGGGCATGGCCGGCTCGGCCTTCCCTGTCACCGACCTGCGTGGGGACACGGGGCTGAGCTCTGGCCCTGGGGCGACGGCCCGTGGACTCCTGCTGCCCGTCCGTCCCCTCCTGGGGTGTCTCCCGTGGGCTCCTCTCCCCCTCTGTATCCTCCTGTGAGCTCCTGCTGCCTGTCCATCCCCTCCTGGAATTCCTCCCGTGGGCTCCTTCTCCCCGTCCATCCCCTCCCGTGGGCTCGTCTCCCCCTCAGTATCCTCCCGTGGGCTCCTGCTCCCTGTCCATCCCCTCCCGTGGGACTCAGTTCCCCATCCGTCCCCTCCTGTGGGCTCCTGCTCCCCATCCATCCACTCCCGTGGGCTCCTCTCCCCTCCATCCCCTCCTGCAGTTTCTCCCGTGGGCTCCTCTCCCCCTCCATCCCTTTCTGGAGTTCCTCCCGTGGGCTCCTTTCCCTCTTCATATCCTCCTGTGGGCTCCTGCTCCCCATCCAGCCCTTCCTGGGGTGTCTCCCGTGGGCTCCTCTCCCCCTCCATCCCCTCCTACTCAGGTACAGCCCGTGCCGGGGGAGAAAAGGCATTTCCAGCACTGTTCCCTCGGGGAATTACTGATCTCCTTGGCACCTTTCCCGCTCGGGATGGCTCTCGCCGCTTGCCCGTTTAACCCCATCCTTCCCTTTCCCTAATTAACGGCACTCGAGTCAGGAGCAAAGTACCAATCCTTAGAGATCTTCCTGCCCGGAGATATTCCCTCCCTTAATGCAATTAAACCATCGGCTCCACAATAGCAAATAATCTCATCGGCAAACAGGATTAGTTATCTTTTGCTAATTAATTGCCACAGCATTCTCCTTTTTTTTTTTTTTTTTTTTTTTTTTAATGCATTTCTCCCCCAGGGACTGTGCCATGCTCAGGTGAGGCTCCTGCAGCCCAACATTTTGCATGGAAAAAGAAGGACGAGCCGCGGATTGAAGGATATTTCCCAACCGGGCAGCCCGGACAGCCCGACCCAGAGGTTCTCCTCCGTGCCCCACGCGTGCCTACCATTTATTATCTGCGAATTTGTATCTGTGGTCATCGGCTGGTACGATATCCATCAACAGGATGTACTTCGTTTTTGGATTCAGTCCAGTGACCTTCACTTTGTAACTGGGGAACATTCGCCTGTTTTAAATAAATAAATAAATAAATAAAAGTAGAAAAGCAGAGAAAAGAAAGTTTGCCAAGGTGGTGGTTTTGTGTTTTCTTGGGTTTGGGGGTTTTTTTTCGTTTGGATTTTTCTTTTTTTTTTTGGGGGGGGGTGGGGGGTGCCATTTAACAAAAGGGCAACGCCCCATTTCCAGCTGGATGTTCCCAAAAGCCTCGGGATGTGGGACATAGTTGGGTGCTGCTGGGTCCCACTCCAGCTCCCAACCGAGGCAAACCCAGTGACTTATCAAAGCAAAATGAGAATTTAGCTTTGTGTGTCTATTCGCGTTTTTACTAATTATTTGTTTCACCAAGGTTTTGAATTCCCGTTCTTCCAACAAATCTGAGCGTGAGAACTTTTGGAAGCAAGTTACTTCCCTCTGTCCGTAAACCGCTGGAACAGGAGAGGAAATTTGCCAAAAAAAGTTTTAAAATAGAAGTTAAAATATAGATATTTCTATTAAAAAGATATCTCTGTATAGATCTTTCTATAAATGTATATATTTATAGAAATACATTCTAATATATTACATATTTGGAAATATAAACATTTTAAAATACGTTTATATGAACACCTTGATGTCTATCAACGGCTCTAGGGAGAAAAATGGAGAAAAAAACCCTATGCACACTCAGGTGTAAGAAAAAATCCGTGAACAGCCGTGTGATCACCCCGAGACGGCAGCAAGCACACCTGACAAATCCTTGGAAACCCTCGCATACACACAAGGCAGGGGCTTTTCGAAATATTTTCCATTACTGCAAGGCAAGGACTTCAACCACTGCTGTTATTTTAGTTCGAGCTTTCCAAATATTTAAAAATAAAGCAGATGAAAATGTAGCCCTGGTCTTAAAACACGCATAAACCAAANGGTTGTAAAAAACCAAAAAAACAAAAAAAAAAAAAAAAAAAAAAAAAAAAGAAAAAAAAAGAAAAAAAAAGAAAAATCCCCACACCTCTAAAAATATCGCGCTCTTGTCCGAGGCTCGGGATCTTATCGCTGCCGTGGGGCACCTGGGCCAGGCTTTAATTCGGCTGTAAAAAGCTGAAGGGGGGCGGAAAGCGCCCAACAAAGGCAGCGGGCGTTGAACTTTTAGGTTTTAAGGGAGAAGAAACCAAATTCCACTTGGAGATGGATCTGCGACTCCATCGGAAACACCTGAGCGGCAGGAGCGGCGATTTCTCCAGCGATAAACACGGGGAATGAGATAAATAAAGAAACTTAGCCCTCATCTCCCCTCGAGCCCCTGCCCTGTAAATGTCTATTTTATTGCTCTCCAGATGAGATCTCTGTGCACGGGGATTTTTGTTTCAAATTTGTGCAAGGTGGTTACTGTCTCCCTTCGAGAGTTGGGTTTTTTTTCCCCCTGTGAACTGGGTTTTTTTCGGGAGGTCCCAACATCGACTCCATCCCCCCCACACTCCATCCCATGTCCCCTTGGCCACAAACCCCTTCCAAACCCAGCAGCAGCGAGGTTCAAGGGGAACGCAAGATCTATTCGCTAAAACTTTATCCAACCAGCTCGATATTTATTTTTCCCCTCCCTCTTCAGGCAAAAATTGGAAGACCACAACAAATACCAGATGACAGAGCAAAATGAAAGTTTGACTCTGCGTTGTTGATTGTGTCCCTACAATCTTAAAATACTACGCCTGGAGGGTTTCCCCCCTTTTCTCCAAGGATTTTAATTGAAAATCACAACCAAAAACCTCCCTCGGGCTGCCCCAAATTTGTTGATAGGGCTGGAGAGACTCTTTTACTGCGTCTCGCTGGCCACTCTTCAATTTAACAAGCCTCCACCGCATTAATATCCAGGATAATGTTAAATCCCCTCAAATACACCCGCGTCCACATATAAATATCTGCGGATCAAGTTTACTGAGCCGGACATGGAATCGATTAGAACCCCAATAAAGTTGGATTTGCAAGGCTTTATATTTTTCCGCACACCCACGCAGACAAACACACGCACAGAAATGCACATCCACATGATACTTATTTGCGGACGCATCTATCTCTGCATCTAAACAGCTTTGTTATCTCTCTATAAACAGTAGCTTAAGACCGCGTAGACTTTTAAATGAGGTGAAGTGGCTGTGCTGGGAATACTCGCCTCGGTGGGAGCAAAAATAAATAAAAAACTCTGTAAAACAGCGTAAAACTTCGGGGGGAAAAAACCAGAACAGCCGAGTTGCTTCTTAAATAATAATAATAATAATAATAATAATGGCCCACCGAGCTGCTCTAAACAAAGTATGCTTTTTGGCCAAGTGGTTGCAACTCGCGTTCGCCTGGACGGTTTCCAAAGGCCTGAAGTTGGAATTAATGATCCAACTGTTCTGGTTAAGGAAGGAGCCAGAAGAAACAATTTCCCCGCGTCTCTCCATGGCCGGGCTGTGTCACACACGCGGAGGGGCTCGGACACGAGAGTCGGGAGGTGGGCACTGTCCCCCAGCCAGGCGGGTGTATGTCCCCTGTCCCCGCGAACGCGAAGGGCACCGCGGACCCCTCTGCTCTTACCTCCCGGCCTTTGTTATGATCATCTCCGTGCCCACTTCGTGGAACTTCAGCCACAGCTCGCGTTCGTGCAAAAACACCTTGATGCCCTCCATGCCCTGCGGAGGGGGGAGGCACAGAGCGTCAGCCGCGAGGGGAGCGGGGACAGCCCCGAGCGGAGCGGGGACAGCCCCGAGCGGAGCGGGGACAGCCCCGAGCGGAGCGGGGACAGCCCCGCACGGCCCCGCCGGGAAGCTGGCGGGGAAAAGGCCGCACTCTGCGAGGCATTCCCGGGCAAACCCCGCCGCGAAGTCGGCCGGAGGATGATTCCAGGCCGGAGCGCGGTGCTGCCGCTCAGGGCGGGCCTGGAGCGGGGTCCTGCGGGCCGCGGGGCGGGGAGGCGATGGAGAGAACCCCCGGAGCCGGCTCCGACTGCATCCTCCCAGAGAAATCCCCCGGCGCTGCGGCCCAGCTGCTCCCGGCGCCAGCCGGAGGAGATTTACACCCTCCCACGAGTGATTTACACCCCCCCTAGCTGCGCTCCGCTGCCCGGAGCGGCGTGGGGTGGCACCCTGCGCCCCTCGCCCCCTTCTTTTCTCTTTCCCACCCAAGAGCTGTGAGCCCCGCGGTCGGGGCCGATGTCACCGTGGGGACAGCACATCCCTGGGAGGCGCAGGGGACACCTTCCCTGGGACACCCCCAGCCAAACCAAGCACTTCTTCCCCTCACTAAAAGCACAGCCTAAGCGCCCAGTCCAACGCTTCGGGGGTCGCTTTCCAAACGCCCCCGGTGCCCGTCCCACGGCCCTGCCCAGCCTCCTGCCCGCACCCCGCGGGCACGGGGGTTTCATCGGGGGGTACCTGCCAGGGGACAAGTGGGGCTGTATGGGGGCACCCCACAAGCGCTGAGGGCGAGGTGGTCGCGGTGAAAAATCCCCTCTCCCCACATTTCTCCCACTCCACTCGCAGGGCTGCCCGGGCCGGAGGGGCCGGGGCCGGCTCCCTGCTCCGGGAGCTCCCAGCACGGGGAGGAGAAGCCGAGGGATGGCCTGGCCCTGCCCTGCTCTGCTCGGAGCGCGGAGGTCCCGCCTGGGAACCCACGCGTGTCCCGTCACACACAGCTCCAGGGCGATGGAGACTGAGGGAGGGGATGAAGGACACCACGAGGTCCTCGTGTCGCTATGGGGGTGCCCACGCGTGACAGCCACTGCCTGCCCTCGGTGCCCGCTGGGGGTGTGGGGTGCAGCTGTGCCCGCCTGGGCGTGCAAGGGGTGCATACAAATGTGTATAAATATATCAAATATATCTATTTATGTCTTACACAAACATGCCCAGCAGAAATCACTGCTCTGTGTGTGTTCCCCCGTGCATTTCCACGCTCAGGTGGGGACACTCGTGGGCGCGTGGGTGTCCCCGCAGGGCAGGTTCCCTTCGCTGATATTTGGGGTGTGATTCCCTCCCTGCCCCTCCACACCCCCAAAATTCACACTGCCTCATCCCCGCGGGCTCGGCGCTTGAGCACGACCTTAAATAACACCAAAGCAGGATGAGGCCCACGGCCAGGTGAGGCTTTGCACTCGCGTGGGGCCTAAAACCACCCAGCCACCCATGTGAGGCGGGGGAAAACGCGGAGAAAAGGGGGAAATAACAACAAAATTCCCCAGCGGTGGGGTCGAAGGAGAGCAGCGTGGGCGCTTACCTGCTGGGTGAAGGCTGCTTGGGGCGAGGTGGGTGACTTGCTGGTGGCCCCCAGCTGGGTGTCCTGCTTAGCTTCAGCCTGCAGCTCCTTGGCCTCGGGATCCGCCGGCGTGCTGGGCAGCCCGAAGCCTTCCTCGCTATCCGCCATGTTACGAGCTTCCTTCGCCGAATCCCCCACTGCAGGCACACATCGGGAGAGAGCAGAGATAAGAGACGCACAAGTCAATGCTGGCGTTTAATAAAATATAGCTATTTCTGTGGTGGTGCCGCTCGGAGCGGGCGCAGCGCCGGGCACGGCCGCCCCGACCCATCCCGCCACTCACTTCCAGCTGCCCAGGGAGGGAGCGAGGCCCTGCAACTTTGGGAGAGGGAGAAATAAAGACTTTTATTTATTATCGCAGCCCGCAAGGGATGATAGGATTTGGGGGNCGGTATTATTGAATGCATCTTTTGCAGAAGGTAAACAGCGGCTTTTAGGGCTGCCTGGCACCCGAGGGGCTGCGGAACCACCGACTGGGGGCACGAATGGCTCTGCAGGGCGGGGGACTCGAGGTGGGGGCTCCAGAGCCTCCCCCGAGGCTTGGCCACCCCAATTCCTCCGGGCTTGCTGCGGCTCAGAGTGTTTAAAGTCCCCGCGTTCCTCCCAGGGAAGCTTTCACCCCGCTCCACTTCCAGGCAGGAAAACACCACTGACACACGAGGCCGCTCCCAGCACCCGATTCCCAAGGAAAATTCAACTTTTTGCCCCTCTTATTTAAAAAATAATAATAATTTTTAAAAAAATTAAAAGCTGTTTCTTCCCTTACCCCAGGCAGTTACAAGGAAAGCAAAGGATGGAGGAGAAAATTAAAATATGGAAGTGCAAATAAATCAATCGGACAAACGCTGTGCAAGGGAACGAGGACTCGGGCTGGTGAACGGGGAGTGGAATTGGGGCTGGAGCGAACCAAGCTATAACTTTTAGGATAAAACTTCACCGGCAGAGAAAACGAGCTTAAAAATCCTACATGGTTTATATGGGATGCGAGTAACCGCAGTGAGTTTTAAAAGCTCTATTTTGACTTAGCTTTAAAGGCTATATCAGGAATGGTAAAAGTTTCATAGCAGCACCAAAAAAAAAAAAAAAAACCCAAAAAAAACCCAAACCCCAACCAAAAAACCCAAAAACAAAACCCCAAAAAGATAAAAGCAATTGAATTATCTGTTACATTTTTATTGTTTTTAAAGAGTTCAGAGTTTCAGGAGCTTTTAAAAAAAAAGTCTTGCGTTTTTCAAGGAAGGGGATTCCGTTTTGAAAGGCCAACCATATGGAGGCAATATTGGGTTTAAATACACGAGAATGTTTTTAAATGAGTTCTTCACCCTGGAACGCTATTCGAAAGCTGTTAAAATCAAGCAGAGAGAGCGCAAAAAAGGAAACTCTCCTTTAAATACGAAGGAAAATTGGGAGTGGAAGGGAAGGGAGGGAGAAAATGATCTTCCCCACTAGTGGTGGGCAATAGACACATGTAGGGATATATAATTTAAAAGGACAAAAAGCGAAGGGACTCAGGTCCGCACGTCTGGAGCTGCGGCGCCTGCCCAGGCACGGCCCGTGCCCGATCCCGATCCCGATCCTGATCCCTCCCTTCCCCAAGGCTCTGCTCGCAGCGCGCACCAGCCAGCGAGCCAAGGGCCGAGCGAAAGCGCTGCGAGCGCGGAAAATGCGCGGGGCGCTGCGGGAGCCACTGCCCCGGGCCCGGGCCCAGCCCGCGGGGGCAGAGCCGCAGCTCCAGGGACCATTTAAGGCTTTTCTCTTCCCCTCCTCCTCCTCCTT
>VZRL01002565.1:1046267-1063967 GCA_013397895.1 Origma solitaria | reverse complement strand
AAAAAAAAAAAAGAACATTAAAAGCATTTTCCCTCTTGTTCCAGGACTGGATGAGGTCCCAAACTGTAACTTCAGGGCCCTGAGCTACGCGGGTGCAGAAGAGAAATCGTTTTTGGAGGGGCAGAGCCCCGCGGGTGTGTGGGAAAGGCACCAGTGATATTTGGGAGCAGTGGGATGCCTAGCGGCAGGGATCCCATTCTGAGGGTAGCAGGTAGCTTCCCTGGAGAGATTTTCCCCACAACGCAGGTGGGGATCGGGGCTGAATATTTGGCTGGAGCTGGTACTCGCTGTGGCAAACCTGATTTTTAAAAAGCCCTCCGTCTATGCGATCCTATAGATTTGTACCTGTTCCGTACAGTTCACGTTGGATGTGAGCTTCTCCGTCCTGGGGCTGGGGGCACAAAAAATTTCTCCTTTCACCCATTGGGGAAAATTTTAGGAACTCGTTTCGTGCCTGCCTGGGATTCTTTGGGGGCAACCAGGCGTTTGCCTGCCCCGTGAGTGTCTGCCAGGCTGACAGCACAGGGGCCGTGGGTTAATGCCTTTGCCAGCGCATTTTGGGTGGAAAGTCGTTCATTTCCAACGAAAAATTCTTTAGAGGGGAAAGGAGCGCTCGAATCTCCGTGGAAAAAGGTCCCTCGGAGATCGGGCACCCCCCAGGCTGCGGGCACAGGAGCCCCCAGCTCCCCACTCGGGGGGCCCGAGCAGCCGCCGTTCGAAACAATGTCTATTTTCTGTCATTAATAACTCGTTTCTTCCTTTAAAGGAGAAAAAAAAAAAATCTCGTTTGGATCCAAGATTGTTTTTATGATTCAGTCGGACAAGACGGAACACATGTTAGTTTAAGCAGGTTCATGAAATAGCTGTAAATCAAATAAAGTTTACGAGTTTAGCAGGAAATACTGAAAAGATGAGGGGGAAAAAAAAAAATCCGCCGAGGCAGAGAGCAGCAGGCTGAAATAGTCGGTGGAGTTCTGTCCTGCTCTGTGTTTCTCTCTGTTCTCTTGTGCATCTTGCCGATTAAAGGCCTCGAGACCCCGTGTTGGCGCCAAGTGGCATGTTATTAATCAGTTATCCCGAGGTTCAGCCCGCAGAAGAGAGAAATTTAATCACCAGAAACCAGACCCGACATAAAAGAGAAATCTAAAATCAATTCCCGCCCGTCGTCCCGGCTCCCCCTCCCCTTCCCCACCTCCGAAGCGAGCAGGAGCAATCAAGATCTCCCTCTTAATTGCGGCGGGAGAACCGCAAATTTCGCCGAGCTTTACTCCCGAAAAGGAAAAAATAAAAGAAAATAATAATAATAAAAAATACAGAAAAAAAAATCCCAAGGACCCGCAGCAAGTTTGTCCTTGATCTCGCCATAAAAACGCGATGGGGGAGAAATATCCCAAGCGGAGACTTTTTTATGGAAATGGGGGTGTGGGATGGGGGGTGGAAATCCCATTTATCGCTGGGAAAATGATCTTTGAAGGCTCCCAGGCCTGCCGGGGAGGGGTCCCCTCACCCCAGATGCCCCCCAGGCTCTGCCTCCTTCCCCTAGCCCGCGTTTCACTCCAGGATGGGAATTCTGAGGGGAGAGGGGGGATCTCTCCCAAAAGCCTGGAACACACCGATGTTCTCCCCACAAACACCTTCCGGCCGAGGAATTTTGGGTGGGAATTCCCAAGTTTGGCTTCGGGTGGGAAAAGAAATCCTCGGCCCTCATTGCTGCCCCGGGACGGGGCACAGGGAAGGTCCCAGGGTGGAAGGGTCCGAAAGAGCCCATTGGCTCCCAAAAAAAGAACCCTGCTTGGATCCAGGGGAAGCGGAGAGCGATGGGGATCGGCCCCGCAGCGTCCACGCGTGTTCCCATGGGAATCACCCCGTCCCGGGTTTCCTTCCTCCTGCCGGGGTCGTGCTTGTCCCCCTGGGCTGCCTGAAGGGCACCGGAGGAGCTGCGAGCCGGGGCTATATTTGGAAAAGAATTTGGAAGCCCTTGCAGCAAATCTGGGCCAAAGGTACCGGGGCCCTTCCCCGAGCCCCCCCCCGAGGGTCGCCCCACGGCCCGGGGGCAGCGTCCTGCTCCTCTCCGTCCTCGTGTTTATTCCTCGAAAGAGAAACGGCTCCAGAAAAACCCCAGCGCCAAGTTTTGCCTGCCCAAGCCCCAAGAGAGGCGACTTCCCTTGGCCGAGGCTCTCGCTTTGTGCCAGCCAGATTTGCTCGTTCTGCCCTAAAAAAATAACAGCGGGAGGGGTTCTGTGGGTCCGGACCTGGGGGGGACAAAGGGAGAAGGAGGAACAGCTGCCTCTCTGCCCTCTTTCCAACCCAGCAAAACTGCTCGGCGTATTTTTTAACGAAAACCATATTTCCCCCTCATTTTTCTCTCCCCCAACAACCTCTCAAAAACCTAGAAAGCAGTGCTGTGAGCTGGGTTTGCCTGATGGGTTTCTTTTCCCCCCTCCGCGCTCTATCTGCTCATTTTCCTACAGCCCAAACAGCCTGGAAACCACAGAAAAAATAATCAAAGTGCAGCATGTTTTCCCACAGTAGGAATTCATGTTAGCACTCTCTCCACGTCTTGATCCTCTGTTTGCGTGGGGGGATGCGGGCGGGGATGCCTTGGGATGCACTTGCAGGGATTCAGAAAAGGATTTGGGGTGTCCAGAAAACCCCCGGAGCCACGCGCTGCTCAGCCCACGGCCTCGGGGTGAGGATGGATCCCCTCGGATCTGAGATTTCCATATAAACACGGAAAAATCTGCGCCCATGGTGGAGTGGAACCAACTCCTGCCCACCCTCAGCCTGTGGGTTCCTCCGCGCCCCTTCCGCACTCGGCGCTGCCCCAAAAACTCCTCGGGTTCTCTGCCACCGGACCGAGCCCCACCGCGGGAAAAAGGGTGGAAAACAAGAGAAAAAGGGAAGATTTGGATCCCCCACTCAGGCAGAGCGCTGCCAGGAGAGCTGGTGGGCTCCGGGGGGAAGAGAGGTGAGGGGAGCGGGCTCGTTCCGCTTTTCCAAATGGTTTTGCAAACCCCCCTGGGCTGTCAAGCCCATCCCAAACTCCTCCTCTGTCTGCGCAGCGGCTCCGCTCCCCCCTCGGCTCCCGCAGCTGGGCCGCGTAGGTAGCTCCAGATAAGTGAAAGTGGTATTTTTATAGGCTGATAAAAGGGACTTATCTCGGCTTCCCCGAATCCGACAAAGATTCCCTAATTGGTCATTTGCCCGCAGCAGCTTTCCCCAGCCCAGGGCCCGGCTGGCGCTATTTTCAGCCTCCAAAGGGGGTGTCGCGCCCCCCGGACCCCCTCGGCTGCTGCTGCCCGGTCTTTCCCCTTCCCAAAGCCGCAGCCGTGGCTTCTCCTCGCTGCCGCTCACCCGCATCCCAAAAAACCAAAGCCGCATCTCCCGCACAGCATCATTCCCTGGGGATTGCCCGCCGAGGGTGGCTCGTCCCCCTGACCACCCTGTGTGTCTTGGCTGATAATCTGATTATTCAGACTTTTAGCCACACCTAATACATTTTATCAGCTGGGGAAAAAAACCCCAAAACCAAGCCATCAAATATAAATGCACATTCAAGCAGACAAAAGCTCTGTATGGACAGAAAACAGGGGATGATGCTCAGATGTGAAACAAACCTCCAGCGGCCAAGATTGAGGTTTTTCTAATTAAATTCCCAAGATTAGATGGGAATTTAATCCCTGGGATTAAATGCAAACAGCAAAGCAGATTTATATTATATATATATATAAAAATATACAATATCTAAAATATTATATATAATATAATAAATACTCTATATAATTACATATAAAATATTATATATAACAATATATTAGATATTTTATATAATATATTATTTAATATACAGATACATAAAATGTTAATATAATTTATATATTGCATATATAAATAAAATCCTCCTGTTAAAAAAAAAAAAAAATAGATGCCAACACTCTTTCCCCTTTCTACCACAGATTCCCAGGCAGCCCAGGTCCCCCAAAACAGAGTACAGCCACCTCACCACCAGACTCTGCTCCATACACCAACTGAGACTTTTTTTCCTTCCAATGCATTGTAGTCACCAGGCTACTAAAAAAAAAGAAAAAAAAAAATCCTGACAAAACCCCTCCAAAAATCCAAAATGAGGAGGAGGAAATGCATTTCTGACCACGCAGAGCTTGCAGCCAGCTGGCATCACAAGCCTTGAAGCGAGCCGGGAAGTCTCCCGCTAAACTTATTTCTCATTTTCCCTTTTTTTTTCCCCTGTGGAAGGGGGAAGGGACTGTGGGATTAACGGCCCATCTGACCTACCAGCGGTGTCGGGACATGAATCAAGCACAATCAAAGGCCGCGGTGTCAGCATTAGCTTGACCCCTACAAGCAGCTCGGGCTCGGGGCTCGGCCAGGCTGGTTCTGGCCAGAGCACAGTGAGCCGTGCCCGGGGTGATTGGCGCCTGCCCGGGGCTTTGCAGGGATATTTAAAATTTCTTTTTAAATTTAGCTTTGTTTCTTTGTTTTCCTTCTCGTATCTTTTTTCCTTCCGTGGTTTTTTTGGTCTGATTTCCCTCAGGTGGGTTTGCAAGGAACATCTTGGCAAGGCCCAGCCCCATGGGAAGAGGCCAAATCCCAGTCCCACCATGGGGACTTGGGACTCACATCCCAGCAAATGTCTCCAGACCTGGATGGAGGCTCAGCAGGTGCTGGGACATGGAGGAACTGAGCTTAATCAAAGTCCAAATGCCCCACACCCTGAGCACACCCTTTCACACTCTTTTCCCCTCACAGAATTTAGCACATCAATTATTCCCAAATGAAATCTCCAGCAGGAGAGTGGTTTGTCTGTAGGCGCTGATTTTCACTGAGGTATTTCCGGGGGAAAAAAAATCCAGTTATTTTTCTTTTCAGTGAACCTTCCCCACGCTCAAAAGGGACACAAAAAACAGCCAGGGATGATCAGCAGGGAAAGCTGTGCTGCCCTGGCCCTGCAGGATGGGCATGGATGTGGTCCTGTCAAAGTTTCGAGCTCACCTTCCCTTTAAATGTCATTTTGAATGGAATTAGCATCACCTCCTCTTCTCTCCACCAAGAAGAGGAAAAAGAAATAAAAGAAATAAATAAAAACAGTCTGTATTCACACTTTAACTTAACACCAACTCACGCTTTTAACCTGCTCTTTCCAAATATATATAAATAAAATCCTCCTAGTTAAAAAAAACCTCTCCCCATGGCAAGCAGGGCTGAGAGCTCACCCTAAGAAAGTCTCCAGCCAGCATCCTTCTATCCCAAATTTCTCCCCCACGGTTTCACCCACAGGCCTGGAAATATCAGTTCCTTCTGCACGTGTCATGAGAAAACAGCGAGGGGATTCGATGTTTTCCCAATTTCAGTGGGATGCAAATACCCCAAATTCCGACAGCTTTCGGGAGCTCTGGGAGCAAGAGCTGCTGCTCATCCTGGTCGGGTGATTCCCAAACGGATCGGTGGTGTCTGTGCAGTCCCTAGTGCGTAATTGTCCTTATTGCACGCGTGGTCGCTGGCCAGCAGTACACCCCACGCTTCCAGAGCTTTCCAGTGCCCAGCCATGTGAGCCTTGATTCCCCCTCCTGGGAAAGGCAACGTTTCAGGGTCTCAGACAGAAAATTCCAAGACTTCTGGGCGATTTTGACCCATTTTTGGAACATTTTTTTGAACTGTGACCCATTCTTTGGACTGTGAACCTATCTGTAAAATGACAGAGCAGTTCGATGTCTTTTGTGCTGCCATTTGGGTGGGACAAGCACTTCGAGACTTCACGGGGGGCTCATCCTCGATGAAAATCAGATATTTCAGCATCACACCGCTCTGCAAAAGGATGGGGAGAGAGCAAAACAATTCCCTCCCAGCCCCTCTTAATTCCATCCAGAGCACAGAACTGGCTGCATCAGCAAGGCTGGAAGCTCTAATTTGGATAAATCTTTCTGGCAAACGCTCTAAAATCCATCTGCTCCCGCAGACATGGTTAAACTGCGGCCTGAGAGAGCTCTGACTGCGACTGCTGCCCGAACTGAGGAGAAAGAGGGGAATCAGAGGGAGCAGAGATGGAAAAGAGAGAAACGGGGCCGGGGCTGCAGGAAACAGAAGCAAATTTGCCTGAAGAACGAGTCCTTCAGCCTCGTTAGTCAGGTTTAAGTGGCACTTAGGGCTTTTACGAGCCCCGTGCATCAGAGAGAATTTCATCTCAGGCACAGAGTGGCTGCTCTGTGCTCACAGTGATGTCCCGAGCAAGGCTCCTCAGGCCAGGACCTTGGGGAAATCATCCCCAAAGCTCTGTCTTGCTCTCAGAAAACTGACATTGCTCCTGAGCCATCAACCCAATGCTCACTCCTGCAAGAAAATAAAAAGCTGCTCTGGTGAAATAATTTCTCATTTCCCACAGGTCTGGGGTGGCACAGGGGGTCTTCCCTCCAGCACCAGCCAGGCTGTGTGGGATAGGGATCCCTCACTCATCCCAGCATCTCCGCAAAGCTCCGCAGCCTTCCCATTTCTCCTCCCACGGAAAGTCCTCGGCATTTGGCGCGGTTTACGGGATGATGATGACAATGTGTTTCTCCTAAATAAAATCCATTTTTAAAGAGTACATATGCAATTACTTTGGGTTTTGGCCTGTATTCAGCAAAGAATTTCCCCTCGGGTCAGATTTGGCAGGGACTGGTGGGGTTTTCTTGCTTTTCCTCTGTAGGGTGGGCCATGGTCCACTTCCTAAGATCGTCTGGACATTTTCACCTCACAATTTCCCTGCTACTGCTGGGACCCAGGACACTGGCAATGCCCTTGATCTCTCCTGCGTGTTCGAGGTTTTGTGGCTTTTGGTCTTTTGTACTGAGGGTCTTAAATTTGTTACAGGGTGTTGGGAAGTGTTTTACAGCCTGCAGCATGCGGTGGATGTGCTGGGGACCCTCTGCTTTAAGCAGCCCTTACACAGTCACCTGTAATTGGGAGAGCCTGTGGGGCAGGTGGGCCCTTCCCAGGCTCTGCCAGCCCCCCCTGATCTTCCAGTAGCAGGGCTCTGACATCCAGGAATTCCTCCCAGGAATTCCACTGCCAGGAATGACACCCCCGGCGGAGCAGGTGGGACACCTCCCCTTGCTCTCGTTCGGAGTGTGGTGCTTATAAAGCAAGGTGAGGGGAGATGTTGAGATATAAACAAGGTGGAAGTGCTGGGGCTGGGAAATTATGGAACCACTGCTCCTCTGTCAGACCACGCTGGTTAACCCGGGCTCACCTGAAGTCAGAAGAAAGGTGTTTTATCTCCTGCTATAACAGAGACTCCTGCCTAGCTCGGCCCTAAATCGCTAAATTTCAGCCCAGGCAAAGCCAGTAGCTGTGGATCGGGGACACTCTGTGGATGAGGCATCATTCCTGCCTGATCCGAGCTCTTCTGGTGGTCATTTCTACTCACCAAAATCCACCTCTCACCAACAGCAATGATTTTGTGTAAAGCTCCTTCAGACCCCCACAGTTCCCCACCTAAAGAAGGCACAGCTCCAAGATCACCTCCAAAACCACAAAATTCCCGATGAATTTTGGACGGGATTGCCGGTGGCTCTGCTTAGATCACACGGTGTGTGCTCGAGTCTGTCCTGAGCTCCACAGCTCAAACAGGCTCTGCACAGGCAGGAAATCTGCTCCGAAACTGGCACCAGAGCCCTGATTCCCCTCCTAGTAAAGGCAAAATTCCAGGGTCTCAGACAGAATATTCCAAGACCTCTGTGCAATTTTGACCCATTTTTTTAAACAGTTGTGAATCTGTGTGTAAAATGACGGAGCAGTTTGTTGTTTCTCCTGCTCCCAGATCCAATGTGCAGCGCAGATCCATTTCCCCCTAATCCTCCAAAGAGCAAAACAAACAAGCACACAAATGCTCAACTCGCCAAATTACTCAGACTTCTGCTAATTAGCAGAAATTTACAGCAGTCGCGCTCCTGGAAGTGAGCTCAGCCCTTAGCCCTGGAAATTACTGCAGAGGATAATTCTCTGCAGTTTTTCTGGACTTACAGAGATCTCCAGGAATGTTCCAACAGACTAACTAACTTCAGCAGCATTTCTAAGCCTTCTTTATTCTGCTTCTGCCAGGGTAACCGTGAGGCTCACACACACAAAATCCACAACTGCATTCCCTCTCAAAGGCTCCTGCACACAGCAAGTTCTGGGATGTGTGTCCGGGGAGCCACAGAGGAGAGGGCGTGGAGCTCTCTGGCCTGGTGTTCCCCACCTCTGATCAGCACAGATCAATGCCGAGAGAGGATTTCCTCACGTTTGGATTCCGTTTCCCACTTTCCTGGTGGAATTAGCGAGCGGTGATTTTCTGTGTGCATGGTGAGGGCTGGGTCTCCACAGAATATAGTGCAATGTGGGTTTGGTTTGGGGTTTTTTTGGCAGGACAAGCTCTAGATCTGTGTGTCACTGCCCTTTGGAAAGCTGCAAAGGTGCTCTGGATAATCCAAGCCTGGATAATCCAATAATTCACCAGGCTGGGTGTGCAGCTTCCACTGGGGTTTGCTATCACCTGCATGCCTGGTGGGTCTCAGCAAGACAACAGGGCTTCTGTAAATCAAATATAAATCAAATATAAATCAAATATAAATCAAATATAAACCAAATATAAATCAAATATAACCACCCTTCTAACGTGCCATTGGCCTGCAGATCATTTTGGTGGACTCACCAACTATTCCATTCTCAGACTTTCCTCCTTGAGTGTTCCTCACCCATTCCGAGCCCACTTTTTGCTCTGGAATGGGAGAAAAGCTCACAAATATCCCAAAACTGGATCCCGCAGGGAGAACAGGTAGGCAGCCAGGTAGACAGGCAGCCAGACACGATGATAAGCCATACATCTGGCATGCGAGGATCATGGCAGTGGAATTACCATTCCCCAGCCAAGTTTCACGCATTGGGGAGTTGTTTTGACGTGCTGTCAATGCCGCACCAGAATAACCTGATTTATTTCCCCCGTTCTCTTTGAAAAGGTCTATTTGGTGCCGTTTATTTTGCACTCACTTACTCGCCATCCTATCAGGAGGCGGGAGGTCAGCAGGGTCACTCCTGAGAGAGTATCACGTTCTGTACGGAATAGAGAAAACGCTCCAGGTTAGTGGGAAGGGAAGAATTCATGCTGGGGCCCCTTTCAGCCTCTGCTCTCCCACAGTGGACTCGTAGACCTCTTCCCTTCCCACATCCTTGCTCTTCCTCTCAGATGGAAAAGTCAGTCCCACTGTCACTGATATCCCACCAGTGTCAATCCCTCCCCTGCTTCAGTTTTGCTTCATTTTCACCTCTGCTGATCCTTGGCTGGGAATTCTCAACCCGCCCTTCGTATATCACACAATAAAATCCTTCAGTCTTTTCTGTCTCTGGATCTGAAATAGATGTCGGGTCCCAAGAGCCTGCGAGAGGAACTGGAGGCACAGCAGCAGACAGCAGAGAGATGCATTGCTCATTTCCACAGGGATCAGGATCATTTCGACAGGCTGAGGCATTTTTAGGGATAAAACATGTGGTGAGTACCCATATTGGTGTGTGCACTCTTGTAAACACAGCGCTCATGCTGGTGCCCAGTTTGTGTCACTGGTTCTGCTCTGGGATGGCAATCTCACATCCCTCCAAGGAAACATTCTGGGATGACAAATTTTGTGTCACTGGTTTTGCTCTGGGGTGGTAAATCTCACATCCCTCCAGGGAAGCATCCTGGGACAGCAAATTTTGTGTCACTGGTTTTGCTCTGGGGTGGTAAATCTCACATCCCTCCAGGGAAGCATCCTGGGACAGCAAATTTTGTGTCACTGGTTTTGCTCTGGGGTGGTAAATCTCACATCCCTCCAGGGAAGCATCCTGGGACAGCAAATTTTGTGTCACTGGTTTTGCTCTGGGATGGCAAATCTCACTCCTCTCCATACCCACCTCAAGCAGGCAGGAGCTCCCCAGGTGGAAACCAGGGAAGCAAAAATTGTGGGGCTGAGATCTGGGGCTGAGACACCGTGAACCCACAAACCATTGCAGCAAAAGTGAGCTCCATGATCCCAACGCAACAACTTCAAAGGCAGGCGACAGAAGAGAGAAACCGTCGGTGAGCGATGGGACCTTTTCCTTCTTCTGGAGCACGACATGGATGGGCCAGGAGTGGGAATAGCCAGAGCCTGATGGATCCCTGTGCAGCAGAGGAGCAGCCCAGGGAAGAAGAGCACAGGCATCAGTCCAAGGCACTCGACTCAAGCAGCAGCAGCTCGGAGCTGCTCGGTAGCGAGGCAGGATCTCGCTCCCTCCGGATAAATCCTGTTTTATCACCGCACACCCCCTGCCTTTTGCACTCTTCCCATCAGTCAGGAATATTCCCTGCACGAGTGGTTGAGGCTCCAACAGGACAATTTTAACTGGAGGCTTCAGCTGGCACCTTGGCTTTGTTTAGCTCCTCAGTTGGGGCACATCGAGCCGAGCACGAGGGGTGGCCGGGCATTAGATCATGGAACAGCACGAGCTCCATGCACAGCTGAGAGGCAGCACTTGACACTTGTCTTCTTCCATCCTCACAGCCCTGCTCCAGCCTGGAGGCCTCCATCCAGTTAATCACCCTCACACTTGATAGCTACTGCCTGCTCGCCTGTCCTGCTGTTTCCAAACACATGGACCTGGTCCTCCCCGCCAGGGATGAGTGGCTCGGAAATCACTGGGGCTCTGGGAGAGTTATGTATGGGTGAGATAAGCACGGAGGCAAAGGAGAGGCGTTTATGCGAAGGTCTCGTTCCCCTCAGAAAAGGAGAAAAGGTGACCTCATTGGCTCAAAAAAAAAAAAAAAAACCAACCCTCACTGAATATAAGAAGTCAACAGACAAAAATAGAAAGAAAATACTACTAGGAATAGAATTTTCTTTCTATTTTTAGAAAGAATAGCATCCTAGAACGAACAGCCCAAGAACCCAGGACCATGATCCAAGGTAACGTAAAAATAGCCACCGAGTCCAAGGAAAAAGAGGGAGATATTTCCAGCCTGCACACTGCAGAATTCCCTCTGGAATTGCAGACGGGTTTGCTTCATTTCCTCTTCAGCTTTTGCTGAAATATCAAGCAGCACAAAAGCCTCCTCTCTGCACTGAGAACACAACTGTTGAGTGCACAAGCTCTCCCCACATCACATCAGGCACGTTTCCATTCAGCCTCTTTGGGCTCCCATCCCTATTTCCGAGAGGGGGCAAAGCTGACCTGAAGAGCTGATTTTGACAGCCCTTTATTTGCAAATCTCCTTGTCTTTCAAAGGCGTTCAGCTACGAAAATTCCCTGAATCAGAGGAGAAACCTCTCACCAATTCCTGCATCTGTCCAGAGCAAGGACTTCCCCAGAGGAGGAATGGAGCTCGCAGAGGAGGTTTCTCCTCCCGTTCCCATTATTCAGTCTGAGCTCTTCCCCATCCTTATGTAAAATCCAGCTGCTCTTCCAGCCTCTCCTACCCAGACCTGCCTCAGCTTCCACTCACTGCCTCCAAAGCTGCCTAAGAACCATTTCCCAGTCCACGCGTTCCTCTTAAATTAATGTAGTGGCTAGAAACAAACAAATAAAATTTTTTTAAAGGGAGGGAGGAGAAATGACAGCTGAGCTTACAGATGAGTTTGCAGGACATAAATCGAGAGCCAGGACTGATAACCAGCGCTGTGAAACCAAGAAAGGCTTGGGTTTGCAGGGGAGGGAGGTGTGGGCAGCCTTCCTCCCCATTTCACAGCCCGAGAAGCAGCAGGGGATGAGGCCACGTTGTGGTACAGCCACCAGGCTGGCTGAGAACCCCAAACCAATCTCCCGAAGACAAGAGCTGAATGAATCCTTCAGCACCCTCCTTAATTACTCCTTTTATGACGGTGTTTTAGTTACCTCGAACGCGAAGGGATTAGCAACGAACGCTTTCCTTTGTTAACCTCGGTGCCTGCCCTTGGCTGCTCCGCCACCCTCCAAACCGAACGGAAAACACGAATAATAAATAAAGGCTTCACAGCCCCACGAGGTGCCGAAACGAGAGCGGGGAGAGAGCACCCCCGGGATTCCCTTCACGGGTTCTCTTCCCAGCAGATCCCATAACGAGAGAATAGCTCTGGATATTTGGATATTGGAAATATGGATATTTGTCCTTTCCCTGGCAGGGTGACCACAGCTCTGAGAGACGCAGGATGCGTCTCTGCCCTGCCGAGGAGAGCACATCCATCCTCCACCTGACCTCGGGGAAAGCAGGAAAGGCTCCTGCCGTGATCCCTCAGCCTCCTGGGGGATCTCAGCCTGCTTTATGCACCTCCATCTCCCAGGATGAGCCCTGCTGCAGGCTGCGAGCCAGGGCAGCACCAGCACCACCTCAGGCAGGGTTTTTTCTCCACTCCCCACTCCGAATCCACATCCCAGCCCCGTTTCTTGCCACTTCGTTCTTCCCCGCAGCGAGGGAAAGAGGGAAAAGGGAGTTTCAGTGCCCAAACCTCAAGGTCCTTCTGAGAGCTCTCTCCTGCCGCAGAAAGTCCCTTCATCATCCCTGAGATTCACATAAAAGTAGTTGAGGTTAATATCGGAGAAGCCAAACTATAAACTGAGAATTACGCTGTAGCCTAAATAAATCATCGCCTCCGAGCCTGGCTCTGTGGCCGGGTGGGGAGAGAAGGGGGGAACCCCTCGGACTTCCCGGGGATTGGGAGAGCAGGGATGCGGCGTTTAGGGGCTAAACACTCATGCGGTTCCTGGGATCGAACTCCTCGGGGAATCTGAGGTGTTTTTAGGGGCTCCCGGAGGGAGAGGCTCCCGCCGGCACCCCGGGGCCGCTTCCTCCCTCCCTGCGGGAAATGTCCCTCTAATGATTCCCCAGCCTCGCAGCTCTGCAGTTTGTCAGGCTGCCTGACTTGGAGCCATCCTGCATCTGTTTCGCCTGGAGAGCCACGCTGGCCTACGTTTTAATAAACCCTATAATTTACACATTTCCCTCATACCCTGTAATTTCACCACCCCGAGACGCGGCGAAGGGAGAAAGCGCAGAGCTGGGAGCAGCTCGCCGAGAGCGCTGCCAGAGAATCAAGAAATAAGTCGAAGAGCTTAAATCTGCAGCAGTAAAGTAATCCAGGGGAGGGAGCCAACAATGACTGCAAAATAAACATCTCCCCCTGCAAAGCCCGCAGCCAGCCCCGCTGCTCGCAGCCTGGCGCTGCCAAGAGATCGGGAAACGCGCCCGAGGACTCCAGGAAAAAAATGGATGTGGGTTATATGGACCCCTTTTATAAGGCAACTGTTAGCGGTAACTAAGTTTAAATTTATATGTTCAATAAAGTCTCCTTTCCCCCCCCCCACCCCCACCCCTTGCCAAGTGCCAGAGCCACTCAAGGAAGCCGACACACGCTTCCCATTTGAAAATGTGTTATTTGAGCATTTTTTTTCTCCGCTTTTGTTCTCGGGGCTGCAGCCCCAGCGAAGGCGAGGGGAGGGGGGCGTTTCTGCGCCGAGATCAAAGCGGCTCCGTGTATACACACACTCGTGCAAATTATGTATTTGTGATCAAGTAACGCAGCATCGGGAAAAGCCAGGCGGGCATGTGGGAGAGTGAGATATTTACACAGGCCTGGCCAGAGGCAGAGGCATTATTTTAAGTGTTTTTCGCCGCTGCCAAGTCATCTGTTCGTNCCCCCCCATTCCCAAATGTATCTCTCCGGGACTCCTGACACCCTCCAGATCTGTGTGTCGCGGTTCCGAGTCCCTGTCCCCGCGAGTCACCATCGCACGGCACCCTGGGCTGCAGCAGGTAGTTCTCCCTTCCCCGGTGCAGCTTTATAGCCCACATAAATGGATATATAGATTTCCCCTATAAAGACACGACTTAACCAAAGGATCTCGGGTTCTTCGGCATCAGGGAGAATTAAAAAAAAAAGAAAAGAAAAGAAAAAAGGGGCAAAAAAAAAAAAAATTGCGCTGTGCGGCGCTCCCCAAACGGGAAATGAAACTTTGTCCCTCGAGTCTTGGGGCTGGAAGGGTAAAAAGCAAAAGGTGAGAAGGGAGGACCGCGGGATCTCGAGGGCCCGGCTTTCCCTGCCTGCGAGGGATTATTCCCTCCTGTCCTTTCCCGACGGACGAGGAGAAAATCTCCCCCCAGCGCCCCCCGGGAGAGCCCGGGCAGTGTTCTTGCAGCGCCCTGGGGTGCGGAGAGCGAAGCCCATCCCGGAGCTCCCCGGGAAAAGCGGGATCGGAAAGCGGAGCGAGGGAGAAGCCAAATCTGGCGGCGTGTTTACGATGTAAAATTCCGATAAAACTCGCACTGAAATGATTTCGGACTCAAACCGGGGCGGGAGGGGCTCCGATCGATTGGGAATGTCCTTTCCAGATGGGTGGCTGCCGGAGGAGCCGGCGGAGGCTGGTGGGGGGAAGGTCCCCCGGGGATTGTGAAACAAAAAATCCCCGCTCCGAGCCAGCTCTGAGCCTGGGAGGCGCAGACACAGCGGAGCAGCTCCGAAAACGAGGAGCAAAACCGTGCAGAAACGGGGAATCAGACCTGGGGTGGGGAAGGGGACCCGGGGACTCTGTCCCCACATTGTCCCGCCTGGGACAGGGACACGCAGCCCCGCGGAGCATCCCCGGCCCGGCTCCTCCCCCCTGCTCCCTCCACTCGATCCGCATTATTATTAGCGGTGTTTTATCCCAGGAAAAACAAACGTCTCCCTCCCTCCCTTCCCACCCCACACCGGGGGGGGTGAAGGGGTGGCAGGCCCAGATAACAAAGCAGCTGGTGTGGGACGAGGTTGTAAGGAAATAATTGATATGTAATAAGGCTGAGTGAATCTATCCCAAAGAAAATATTGCGTAAGCGGTTATGATTAAACATGCCCGGGCGAAAGGCGCTCTCATAAAGGAGTAATGGAGCTAAGGAAACAAATGATCATTGGGAATGTTAAACACAGAGGGGCATTTCATCACACAAACATAAATTCAGCTTGAAAGAGACTTAAGGGGGAAAAAAAAAGGAAAAAAAAGAAGAAAGGCCCCCTCCCCCCGGCCCGTTACCCTCAGGTTGTGCGCTGTTTGAAGATGCTGGCAGCGCGGGGGGAGGAAGAGGGGGGTTGGAGATCCCGCTGGAGGAGGAGGACCCGATCCTGCCTCATGGCTTTAGACCCGGAGTGGACCCAAATCCTGACCCGTGCAGCCTCTCTGCTCCCCGAACTTGCGAACACCCCCTCCTTCCTTTGGGTCACCCCCGCAGCTCCCTCGGATCGGAGCCCAATCCTTCCTCCACCCCCCGTCTACCCCATTTTGCCCTCTTCATCAAGGGATATCCCTGACCAGGCAGCGCTTCCCCTACCAAATTCCAGGTCTTTCCCCATTTTTATTAAAAAGCGAGACAGGGGGAAAAAAATTTCAATATTACGCCGGAGAAAAGTAAAAAAAAAAAAATTAAAAAAATGAAGAAAAGGGGGAAAAACCAAATTAGCAGAGCCTCGCTTCCTTTTAACAGCGCTCTCCCGGCCGGATAAATCTCGTTTCCAAAGCCAAGGAGCGCGGCCGCACGGTGGGAAAGTCGCACAACTTATTCCAGGGCCAAACCTCCGCCTTTGGAGCTGGCGGCGGTACAGGAGGCAGCGTGCGCTTGGCTGGAGCCCCGGGCAGCAGGCACAGCGATCCGGCCTCGGAAATTCGTTAGGAGAGAAATAATTTGCTGTCCCGACTGCTTCTGGGGGGATTTTGGCTCAGGGGAAAGCTCCGCTCCCACCTGGCTGCAACACCAAGCGCTGTGCCGGCTTCTTACGGAGCGTTTTAACCGATTTAAATAATTATTCTTTTTTTTTTCTCTCTCTCTAACCCCAGCTGAGGTGGGTGCTCGCACCCACGCGGGGCTGCAGGTCCGGCCCTGCCGCTTCCCCACGTCCGAGCTGATTTTTGGGGCTCCATGAACTTGTTTTCGTTCGAATGAAATCCTGGGAAGGAGCGGGGGTGGGGGGGAAAGCAGAAAGGCTCGAGATGTTTGTGTAACAACTTGAAATAATTTCCCGGAGAAAAAAAGAAAATCTGGGCAAGAGTTTATCAGGCAGTTCCCTCTGCCAGCATGTTTAAAATGTATAAGTAATTTTAAAGTGTGTCTTCACTTAATATATTTTCCCCTTTCTCCTTCAGATGACAAGGAAGACCAGTGATTGCAAGATGTCTACAGATAGCGCCCTTTAAGAGTTTCCACATTGTATGGTTGGGGGGAAAAAATGTGTTTGCGGTTCCTACGTCCCCGCCGACAACTTTCTTAGAGTCTGGGTTTACGGCTCCTATTGTTCGGATTTAAATCACACCGTTCCCCCCAGCCAGAAGCGGGAGGGGGGAGAAATTCGGGAGTGTTCTGATTTACTCCAAAAAGATGGGGGGAAAAAGGAACAAATTGCAGCAAATCGCGCTTGAAGAGGCTCCCCGTAAATCCGGGTTTAGCTGTGGGTTTGGGCTGGTTTTGATGCGATATTTTGGGGAAGGCGTTAGGGAGAATCGCTGAAGGTTTGGGTTTTTTTGGGGAGGAATAAAGGGGTTTTTAGGGAAGAGGAACGAGGCATCCCTGGTTCTGGCAGCCTGGGCCGGGCTGCGAGGGGAAGGAGCTGCCTGGCCTGGGGCAAAGCCTGGCTCCGTTAGGCTCGGGATTAAGAACCTGCGATCGCCACCAAACCAGAGCCGCTCACGAGAGAAATTACAAAAGAAGCAAAAAAACACACCACAACTTTTCCTTTTTTCCTCCCCTTTGGAAAAGCAGGCGATTTCCCTGTTTCCCACACAGAAAACATTTCTCCTCTCTCCCTAATTTAAATCACGAATCTCTCTCGCCATGCACTTGCTGGGACAAACCCGGCGGTTCCCTCGGCCGGGGAGAGCTCCCGGGCTGGATTGAGTGTCTGGAGAGTTTTCGCAGGACTTTCTCCATCCCGGAGAGAAAATATGTCATTTCTGATTTCCTTCCTGGTTTTTAAAAGGGGGCGCGGGGAGCCCCCTCCAACCATCCCGAGCTCAAATCAAAGCTTTAAAACAACCCTTCAAGCCAAAGGAGGAACGGGCCACCTCATTCCTTTGGCTTCGTGGCGAATATTAAGATTATCTGGGGAAATCAGCCAGGGTTTCTGCAGGACGGAGCAAGGAGAAGGATGGAGAAAATTACCCTGGGCTCCAGGAAAATCGATTTTCTTGGGGCAGCCGGCAGCGGCAGGCAGGAATGTGCTTGGGCGCAAGCACCTACAGCGGGATCGGGGAGAAGAAATCGAATTTCGGAGAAATGCGTTGACCCACGGGTTTCCCACAGCAGCAGAAACCGAGAGCAAAAAGGGGCTCTCGAACTGCCAAATATTTGGTTCGTTTGGTTGAGTTTAGGAGCGAACATCATTTAGGATCCTGAATTCGTTTTATCCTCACGCTGACGAATGTGAGCCAGAAGTTGCTCACGTTTTAGGCTTATTTTAAAATCGTGGCACTCGTTCCCCTCGCTTTACAAACTCCGTGTTAATTCTCCAGCCACCGTTTGGCTCCGAATCACCCTGGTCCAAAGCCATTATTTCCCAATGTAGCCATTCACCTCGTCCTTACCACCGCTTTGAATTTCAATGAATTTTGGGAGACGGGCGGGGAGGTACCTCGGAGCTCTCGGGCAACGGGAAAATCCCCGAAATGCATTTTTCCTAATGGATAATATTTAATAAAATGGGGGGGGGGGAAGAAAAGAAA
>VZRL01002565.1:979336-1046213 GCA_013397895.1 Origma solitaria | reverse complement strand
AAGAAAACAGCAACCCAAACCAACTCAAATATTTCGTTCATCCCCGAGTTGTTCCTGGGGGATGATGGCACCCACCCACCCATGCCACCCTCACAGGATCCAGGCACGTTTTGTGTGAGCCGATGGAGCACCTGGGCTGTGGTTTACATGGTTCTGTGGTTTTTATTATTTACGGGGAGGAAAAGAGGCAGAAATAGCAAAGAAATATTTATATATTTATGTTTTTATATTGAGCTACTTCCTGGGCACGAACAGCGGTGGAGATGCGGGGCAGGTCTCTGCAAGGGCCGGGAGCACTTCGGGAGCAGCTCCAAACCCACGTGTGCTCCCAGCGCTGCTCCCTGCGGGAATGGCGCGGAAATGGCGCGGGAATAGTGCGGGAGTGGCGCGGGAAATCCTCCGCTCCGCACCGGGGCTGCATCTCCCGCTCGCCCCATCCCTCGCAGCGCAGGGCAGGGCAGAGCCAGCCCTTCTCATCCCGTGCCAAATCCCTGACACGCAGCGCCAAACAGCGCATCGGAAAACAAAACTAACCAAAAAATAACAAATAACGACTGAAAAGGAAAAATCGAACGCCAAAGGTCGGTGCCGTCTCCAGTCAGGGGGTGCTGGATCCCACCGAGGGCTCGGGGAAGGGGAGGCGGGGAAAGGGGATGGGTTTTTCTTTGATGAATTCCTAAACAATCCCTACTATTAATTTCTTCGCCAACCAAGGGTGAATAGGGGCTCCAAATGGCAAGATTTGCTTTTCAAAGAGCAACGTGAAATCAAAACACCTGTTCTACATTAGCCCTCTCTCACTTCCACCTCCCCTGTAAACGAAATTATTTAAATAATGAAAAAAAAATATACATGAGAGAGAGTAGGAATATTGTTTCTCTCCTGCCATATGGGATCAGAGCTGGAAAACCGGGTATCACTTCAGGTGAACAAATTCCTAATAAAGCATTCAAGAAGTGACATGGCAATTTCTACCAGAACATCTTTAGGGCACATTGGCACCCAAAACCTGACACCCAAACCTACCCCAAAAACTCCCCCAGACGCCTTTGGTGGGGATGGACACTCGGAGGACAGCGAGCCCAGAAGCAGCAGGCAAACACTCGCAGCCCTTGCACCCCAAACTCCCTGCACCCCAAACCTCCCCGCACCCATGGGTGGCCCCCAGCACCTCCTGCTATGGGATCCGCCCTACACACGTCAGGATTCCCCCATCCCCCCCCAGCTGACCCCACTCCTGTCCCCCACGGGTGTCACCAGCCCCAGGGACGGCCCCGCAGCCCAGCCGAGCAGAGGGGGCGCGGGGGAGCCCCTTTACCTTGGCGGGGCTCGGCCGAGGTGTCCTGGCTGCCGAGCGGCCCTGGCAGAGGGCTCGGCTGGCTCCCGGCCCTATTTCCGCTTGTAACTACGAGGGGACACAGCCTGGCCCCGATAAGGTATCACCGAGTGGCGGTCAGCACCTCACTCCGAGCTCCCCGGCCCCGCTGGCGGCCGGGCCGGGCCGGCGGGGAGATGTCGAGGCATTTCTGGGAATAATCACATCACACAAGTGCTTACATTCCGGCTTCCTTGCTCTTTATCCCTACCACCGAGTTTGAAGTCACACCTTCTACCGGATTGTTTAAGGTCTCGGGGTTGGAGAGGGGGTGGGTGGCACTCGGTGGTTGTTAATCTCTAGGGTTCCTCCAGGCCAATAAAAGGAACGTGGTCAGAAATTTCTTTTTTTCCACAGAAACCTCTCCTTCTCCTCGCCACCCCAACCCCTAACCCTTGCTGTTTGTTTTTTTTGCCTGGACTTTGGGATCTGCAGGGCTGGGGAGCCCTGAAAGCTGCAAAATAACAAAAGGACTTTGTTTGTCCCATGCAGGCACGGAGGGGCCCTGGTGTACGCACAGACATTGTGGGAAACGCACCTGGAAAGGAGAATATAGAAAAATATCATATCCGTGTGCACTGGGAAAGGTTTCCCAAAATGCAACCTAAGGCCTTAAACCTGCAACATCCGGGAGGTTTGATAAATGTGCTGATAGGAAAAAAATCAGCAGTAAATACTTGTGGGTGTGTGCACACAAATACCTTTTTAAATATCTGATTCACAATTTTCATATCCAGGCATTGATCTTAATTAACTTGAGTCCTCAAAAGGCTGAATGGCAGGATTTAGACTGGGAGATGGGCATTTCTGCTGTAAATAGCCCTGGAAATACACATTTTATTGCAGAAAAGCACCCACCAGAACCTCTTCCAGCAGACATTTTACCCAGTTCTCTCCCTGTCCAGGTTACTCTGGCTTTGTGCTCCTACCTGCTGAACTCTGAGCTCACCTCATCATTCCCTTCATTGGGATCTGCTTGGAATTCTCAAAAATCAGCCTGATCCCCTCTGCTTGCATTTCCTACCAAGCACTCAGCGAGCAGCAGAAGACACAGAATGGTTTCTATATTTTCTTTTTTTCCATGCTTAAGATCCTGGGGTTTACTGCTTCGCAAAAATGGGAATTTTGGGGCTGGGAATGAAACATCCAGCGCTGACACACTTTAAAGAGGTAAAATCTTTCTTTTATGGAGACAAGTGCTTTCTGCCTTAAAAAAGGTATAACCTTTCTTTTATGGAGACAAGTGATTTCTGTCTTAAAAAAGGTAAAATCTTTCTTTTATGGAGACAAGTGCTTTCTGCCTTAAAAAAGGTAAAATCTTTCTTTTATGGAGACAAGTGATTTCTGCGTTAAAAAAGGTAAAACCTATCTATTATGGAGACAAGTGATTTCTGCCTTAAAAAAGGTAAAACCTTTCTTTTACGGAGACAAGTGATTTCTGCCCGAGGGCAAACCTCTGGCAGTGCCCTTGATCCCGCTGTCACCCTTCCCATCCTTCATTTAGGTCAGTCCTAAATGTCCTAAATCGCAGAGTGACTCTGCTGTTTTCTAATAAATACCCAGAGCATGTGTGCACCATGCCTATGGCCACAAAAACCTGGGGTTTGGCTGCGATTCCTGCTCATCACCTCGTGCCAACAATAACAACAATAATAATAACAATAACGAGAGCGTTGCTTTGTGGGTTCGGACCTGCCAGGAAGGCACGAGGCCAAGTGTGACACTTGTGGGAGGTATCTCACAGAGTACTCCAAGGATCTTTTGTTGGGTCTGGCCTTATTTAGTATTTTCATTAATGACCCTGTAAATGGATTACGCAGCCCATTAATAAAATTGGCAGATGCTACCCGGTTTAGGGAGCTCATGAAAGGCAAGAGAAGATTAAAAAGGGAAGGGAAAACAACAGAGAAAAGGAGGAAGAAAGGACAGAGAAGGAACCCAAAATTATTTGTGGTGATGATGCAATTCAGGGAGAGGTGACTGGAGGATCACTCAAAATCCAGATTCTTTAATTGTGGTTTTATCCACAATCCAGTAAAAATAAATTATTAATCCCAGAGAGAGATGGGGCAGGAGGGGAGCGTGGAGTTTGCAGGGAGGGGTGCCAGGAGGGCAGGGACTGCAGCGGGAGCCCTGCTCACACACCGAGGGGAACATGGGAACAGGCACCCTATTGCTGAGAAAAACCCTAGAGAAAGCAAAAAAACCCTAGGGAAAGCAAAAAAAACCTAGAGAAAGGAAAAAAACGCTAGGGAAAGCCAAAAAACCCTAGGGAAAGGTTAGAAAGCAACAAAAAGAACTTGTGGGTGTGTTCAGCTTGTGTTGAAAAGAGTAGGAGAGACTGTGAATTTTTGAGTGTAGAGAAGCCCCCGCATCTTTTGGGGTTCCCTGTGCTCCTGGCAGCATCACCAAATCCATCTGGATCGCTCAGAGTTTGGGAGTGATGCGGGAGACACCAGAGCCCAGGAAAAATGATAAATCTGATCATCTCAGAGCTTGGCTGCCCAATCCCTCTCAGCTCTTCCAGGGGCTCTGTGAAGCTCTGAAAATATCATCGACTGTGAGGGGTCTGTGAGGCAGAGCAAAAGCAGCTCATAAAAAACCTGGGATCTCATCCCTCGGGTCATTCCTGGTGTTTCCGCACCTTCTTCCCACTCTGCTGCTCTGGCAGCTCGTGGGCACCCACTTCTCCTGCTGTATCAACAAGAATCTGTCCCAGGAAAGAGGAGAAGGGACAATGAAATGGGGGCAAGTTTGATAATGAGGAAAATCCTCCTCACAAACTCTGCTGGCCCAGGAAGAGTGGAAGGTGCTGCCATTCCCCGCTGATCAGAGACTTTAAATGATGAAAAAAACCTAATTGATCAAGCGTAAAGTGAAAATAGGGCAAAAAGAGGATGGAGGATAGGCCTAATAGGCATTTCTCCCTCGCTCCCATCTGGTGGGAGTTCCAGGGTGGACAGAAGAGCAGTGTGGGCTTTCCTGGGGGTCACACAGAGCAGCTCAGACACTGAAAAGACACAGAGGGTTTGGGAGCCCCTCTGCCAGAACAGGTCTGTGGATTCAAACTGAGCCAGGGACACGACCACAAGGCACCAGATGTTCCACTGGTGGGAACCAGAGTGGATCCAATGGCACCAGGAAAATTCTTACAGCTCAGGCTGGGCTGAGGGTGTGATGCATTCAGTACTCGTGGGATGTGGATTTCAGCATGTGCCCTTCTCAGAGGTTTTACACACACAAAATCCTCACCCCTTGAGCTTTTGCAGGTTATTGGGCACAGCTTTTGAGGATCTGTTGTGCCAAGGATTGTAGCTTGACCCGAGTTGCCTCCCTTTTTCCTAAACAATTATGGAATTATTACTACGACACCACTATTTCCAAAGGGAAAGAAGGGAATACAAACCCAAGCCTGGGCCCAGTTTGCCATTGCCTTACACCTGTTTGACATCACAAAGCTATCTGCTTCAAAGAATCAAACCTCTGTTCTACTCCTGACCGCTTCATTTAGGCGCAAATCCCTAAAACCCTGAGTATTTCCATGTTTTCTCTTTCCTTTCAGCACTTGTTGCTCACCCATTTGCTTTTTTCTCTTTATGCTGGGTCACCACTACAAAAATCGTGGCCAAACTACGTGAAGCCATGAATATGATTATGGCCTGCTAATGTAAACAGGCAGGAAGGGGTAAAATAGGTTGGTTTTGTGTGTGTGAGAGAGAGAAGGATCCAGATCCAGTTTATAAACATCCATCTCCAGTAATGAGTCCTCTAGGAAGAAATGAAAAATAGCCCAGGCCTGGTAAAGTCAATTAAGTTGCTTTTAAATAAGAGGTTACCCAGAGAGGCCAAGAGTTAACATGTAAAGGCTTATTGCCAGTGCTGTAAAAAATAAAAGGAGGCTTGAATATTTGAAGACATTTGGTTGCTATTATAAACAAGTGGATCTAATAGTGTGGGTACATTCATAGACTAACTGTAGGAGTTGGGCATCTTATAAGGACACATTGAAAGGCAAAAAACTCCGAGGTTCTCTGGCTAAATAATTCCAAATGGGTCATTATAAAACCACTGATACAACACGTGTGGTTGGGACCCAGGGCATTTATAAGGCGAGCTTTTCAAACCCCCCAATAATGAGCAGCTAACAACGAGAGCGCAGCCAAAGGTGTGTGGAATCTGCAGGGAACACATGGCAAAGCTTTACGGTGCAAATTCTTGTAATGACCTGCAGAGCAGATGGCCCTGACACCGCTTCCAGCCCTTTGGAAAAATCCGCAGAGGTTTAGCCGAGTGCGGGGATTCGGAATTGGAGATGTGAATGTAGTGACAGTGCCTTCCATGGAGGGAAGGGCTGTTCTCAAAGGGGTGGGAAAAGAAATTAAAGATGAAAGGAGTACAAAGATGCTCCTCTTTTCTGCTGTAAAGTCCAAATTTTTCTCCTTGGGGCAAAACCTCATTTTGGGGGGGCTTCAAGGGCTGCTAACACAATCTAGACACAGAGGAGCTTTCCAAGACATCCCCAAGCCGCCAATTCCTGCCTTTGGGAGCAGTGGAAATGCTGCTCTCCATCCCAAATCTGTGAGGAACAACCCATTCCCACAGCACCCTGTGATGTGCAACACATCCATCCACTCCCGCGGAGCCCAGTCCACAAATCCTGCTGGGAAAACATCATTATTTGAGTGACAGAGTCGCCAAAGCCACAGCATCCCTCCCTGACGGCAGACTCAAGACACGGAGCAGGAATTTTGGCCACCAGAGCCCCTTCCTGTCCCAGCTCAGGGTTGGGCACGGACCCGAACCCTTCCTCCCCTCCCATTTAAATATCTGAGCCTCTGCTCACACTCATCCCTGGGTCACGCAGTTAGAGACAGCAGATGGAAAGGTGAGGTCCAAGGGAACACGAGGGACCAGGTTTTATGATCCTAAAGAGGCAGAACAACCCTCAGTGAGGAAGCTCTTGGAAGCATCAAGATAAATTGGAGTTAAATATTAAGAGTTAAATATCAAATGCTCCTCATGTCCAACAGCTCTGCCCATGTCAGACCCAAAGGTGAGGCTCAAATGTGAATTCCCAGGAGACACAGCATCCCCACACAGCATCCACCGAGCAAAGGCGAATCTGGGATCAGAATTCCTCATTTTAAAATCGAATTTTGAGCCGTGCATCCCTCAGCACAGATCCCCAACTTGCTGCTCCATCTCTGGAGCACAGCGCTGATTTCCTGCGGGCTCAGCAAGCAGCAGGACAGTGGGATCAGAGCTTCTCCTCTCCCTCTCCTGCCTCCCTTGTCAGCTGCTGTGGAGCAGCAAACACCGGGTCAGGCGAATTAACGCCACCGCAGAGGAAGTGGGGTCAGAGCTAAGCGGCGTTTCCCTGCCTCCACCGCAGGCTCAGAGCGTGGATGGGGACAATTAACTCAGCAGCTTGATGAGGAGACTCATCAGCGCCCTTTCCCTCCGGAGGGAGAGGGATTCCGGCAGGAATTATTGCTCCAGCACAGCACCCATGGGAAGGACCATCCAGGGACACGGAGCCCTGGGAATCCCAGAGCAGAGGCTGCTCCTGTCCGGGCTCCTCTCTGGAGCGTGGGATGGCACAGGAGGAGGAGGAAGGAGTGCAAATCTGCCTCTATTTGTTTAAGCCACCCGTAAATTAGTGCTGCAAATCTACCAGGCTGACCCTGTGGTTTCGGGGAGATTTTTCTGGTCTGGGGTGTTATACACACAGGTTTCCTTCCGAGCCCTTGAAAAACATTTCTGACCTGCGACTCGCAAGGAACAGGGCAGGGGGAGCATTCCCAAATCCCAGTGTGAAAACCCTGAAGCCTCTCCTCCCCTATAAACGCTGCTCTTGCCACCAGAGTCCCCTGCCTGGCTCCCAGGGTGGGGACAAGGTCTCCCAGGCTGCTGGAGGGGTCACCTGCCAGTCAGCAGCAGGGAGGGTCAGTCTTCTGGGTGGCAGCAAGTCTGTACCACACCCGGGAATCCCCAAAATTATTTATTAGCTTGCTCCCAAAGGGGAGAGCAGCGAGAGCCTGGAGAGAGTGGGGAGAAAGAAAGGAGAGACACTGGGGTGAAAGAAGAGTCCAGTCTGGGGAGACACCGACAAAGAATGTCCATAAGATCCCTAAAACCTGGATCCAGAAATTGGCCAGAGCCCCAGTGCCACCCTCCAGAGACCCCAGCAGCACCTCAAGGCTGCAGGAAAAGCACGGAGCATGGTTTGGGCACTGCTCCACATCCAGAGCTGTGGTGGAGGTGTCCATCCTGGAGCACGCTTTTGGAATAAGGAACTAAATAAACCCTGCTTGAATCTATTTCGTAGGTGGAAATCACTGTTTTAGGGATGTGCTCGGTGTCACAGTGTCCAGATCATAACATTTGGGGCTATTCCCAAAAAAGATGCCAGCTTGGTGTAGAACAAGTGTTTCCCTAAGGAAAGGGGATGAGGGCAGTGTGCCTGTACCTGCCTCCAGGAACTGATTTATTTCCCTGCCTCCATTCACAGTTTGGTGTTTGGTCCCATTTCCATCACCTTTAGCAGCCTGCTGTCACTTCTAGAAACAAAGTTCCTGTGCCACGTGGACCAGGAAGAAGTCAGTGCCCTCCCTGAGGCAGCCACGGGCTCCGGAGAATGCAAAAATGAGAGCATCGTTAGGAAAGCCACACACAGCAAGAGATCTCTGGACTAGGCACCAGAAAATCCCTCTCTGAGTTTGGCAGCCAAATCCCTTCTTTTCCACCACTCATTTCTCCTTTCCAAGCATCCCTTCAAGGTCACTCAGGAGAGGGGACTCGCTCCGGGCAAAGGCTGGGAGCAGCCAGGGAGGGATCTCAGGACAAGGTGTTCTCCAGGAACACAGAATAATAACACCTTACCCAGCATGGCTGGGGGGCTGGCAGAGCCATGGGGGCCCTGGGAGCTGAGATCTCACCCGGAAATGCTCTTGGGCTGTTGGCGAAGGGTGGGAGGAGGTGCAGAAACACCAAGGCTCTGCAGAGGGCTGGCACAGCCCAGCAGGCACACAGCCCACGAGCTGTCCCTCGTGCCAGCAGCAAGGCAAGCCCTGGTGGATTCCTCGCCAGCTCCTTCTCCTCCCCTTTCCCATGGCATCACCAGCCCAGCCTCCCTGGGCTGCCTGGGAATTCTTTCATCCTGTGGCACTGAAAAGCCTCCGTGTGGCCGTGCCGCTCCCAGGGGATATCTGTCACACTGCAAAACTCCTCCCGTGCACCTCATCCCTTCTTCCCACACACAGCATCGCTCCTAAATCCCCCTCGGAAAATCCTGGGGCAGCAGAGAGAAGAGGTAGATGTGTGACTGAGAGAGAAGAGGGAGATTTTTGACTGAGGGAGAAGAGGGAGATGTGTGACTGAGGGAGAAGAGGGAGATGTGTGACTGAGGGAGAAGAAGGAGATGTGTGACTGAGGGAGAAGAGGGAGATTTTTGACTGAGGGAGAAGAGGGAGATGTGTGACTGAGGGAGAAGAGGGAGATTTTTGACTGAGGGAGAAGAGGGAGATGTGTGACTGAGCTCCAATTTGGCTGCTGGGTCACACTAAGTCAGGTCCCGCAGCTGGGAGGAACTGGAGGGTCCCATAAATCCTTGGATTTTTGAGAAGAGCAACTTGATTTCACTCAAATCTCATGACTGGGGTGCTCTGCCTGTGCAGGAGGAAGGAGCAGGAATTTACTGTGCCTGTGTGAGCATCATCCCTGCGCTGTGCCTTGGTTCCGCGCTCAGAGGGTGCACAGGGACTGCTCAGCCTCGGGGACAAGCTGCCCCTCAAAACCGCTTTTCTGAGCCTTGTTATTCCCCTCTGAGAAAGAAACACACAGAGTGGGAAAAACCCCCTCTTGTATCAGGAGACAAAATCCACTTAGTATGGCATCAAGAAAAAAGGAAAAGTGCCCCTAGAGGGAGATCAGTCAGCGAGGGGTTGTCCCTGTGCTCCAGCTTCGATTAGACTCTCCAGCATGGAATAAACAACTTTCACCTTGCCGTGACCCCAGGGAGTCCTCCCGCCCGCCTAGACAGCGCTGGCAGCATCCCACGGGGAGCTGGAGCAGGGATAACGGGATAACCATCCCGGGAATCCTGGCCGGACCTGTGTGCCCCCACCCGACAGCTCAGCCCTCCGAGCAGCTGAAATCAAGCGCGTGGGAAAAGGCAGGATTTCACTGTGCTTCATGGAGAGATAAATAAAATAATTTTGAGACTTTGGGATGAAACACGTGTTGAATATATGGCACAAATATATGCATCCTGTGCTTCGTGGCTCTGATTCAGGGATTCAGTCTGTCCGGATTTTACTGCCATGGTGCTTGTCAGGCATCCTCCCCCCGAGCCGAGGGGGAGGGATCCATCCCAGCCTCCAATTAAAGCCCAGCTCTCGTTAAAGGCACCATTGTAGGCAAAGGAGGGGGGGAAAAGGGAAAAAAAAAAAAAAAAAAGAAAAAGATAATTCTGTCAGCACAGACGTCTCCTACGCTGAGGGGTTTGCAAAGAAGTAAAACCTGAGCCTCTATTAGGCCGTTTGCAAAGTTATGGACTGCAAATAAACAGAGCAGAGTGGCTCCCCCAGCCAGGAGATAGCACGGGCAGTGGACAGCCCTGACAAGGCTGAGTCTGCTGTAACCGCCTTATCTTCCTAATCCTCGGGATTATTAATAGTAGTAGGGCTGTGATAGAGTCCAGAGGCCACCCCGTGACAGACACCACCGTGTGAAGCATCCACAGACGCGGGAGAGCCTGGCCCTGTCCCTCAGCTCCTGCAGCAGGGGATGGGGCGAGGAGCACCGGGGAGGTGAGGTGCCCGAGACCACGGGCACAGCAGCAGCCGGGGAGAGCACAGATCTGCTTCCTGCTGAGCCCTCGGTCTGTGCCACCGAGCTCTGAGCAGGATTCCTGCTGATATCGCTTCCCATTTTCCCCTCCATGGGCCTTTGGGAACACAGAAAGGATTGGAGGGCACATTCCTCATCTTGATCATACCCAAGGCAGCGCAAGGATCAGAACCGTGTGGGATCCAACCCTAAACTGACTGGCTCAGAGCCTGATCTGACACAAAATCCCAAAGGATCAGAACCGTGTGGGATCCAGTCATGAGGTGATTGGCTCAGTGCCTGACCTGACACAGAATCCTAAAGGATCAGAACCATGTGGGATCCAGCCCTAAGGTGATCGGCTCAACACCTGATCTGACACAAAATCCCAAAGGATCAGAACCGCGTGGGATCTAGCCCTAAGGTGATCAGCTCAGCCCCTGATCTGACACAAAATCCCAAAGGATCAGAACTGTGTGGGATCCAGCCCTAAGGTAGTAAACGGAGACCCCTGACACAAGATCCAGTTCCTTTGCCGTATTTTTAGCGGGGTTAATCCACCATCAGCCCAAGTGAAGCTGCTCACCCCACAGCCAGAGCCTGCTGGGTGTGGTGCAGGGATAGCTGAGGAATCGGCAGCTCTGGAGATGGAGTGAGGAGAGGCAGGGATCAGCCCAGCCCTGTCCACAGGGGCTGCAGCCGAGTTGGGACATCTCCTGCCCAGCCTTCAGTCCCACTCCCTGATTTAGAGGGAACCCTTCTGCTCCAGGCTCTGCCCAGACCCCTGGAACAGCAGGATCCTGGGGAATAGGGCAACTCTTGCATGAACAGAGCCCATAAAACACCCCCAGGAGTGTCACCAGCCTGATTGCTGTGTGACACTATGGACTGTCTGCTCCCATTGAGGCCATGGCTAAAATTCCACATTTCTCTCTACCCAAATCTCCCAATCTGCTGACCCCGAGAGCGTTTCCTTTTCCCTCCTGCCCGTTTCTCTTGGCTCCTGCCTGGATGCCCACAAAGCCCTGACTTTCCTGCTGCTCCAGCCCTTTCGTCCAGAGGCAAAAGGGTGCATTCAACAGAGCAATAAAATCCCAGCAACTTTCTGGGCACGGGGCCTAATCCAACTCCCAGGGAAAAGCAGCAGGAGGAGGATTATTCTCTTCCAGCGAGGTGAAAAGACAGGAGGAGGGTCTGGGACAGTGACACTGCCATCCTGGTGGAGCTCTTCCGAGGTCAGCAAGTGGTAAAAGCCTTTTCCGCTGCATGGTTGCCCCCTTGTTCCCATTCATGTTTTCTCAGTGCTACCTTGTGCTTCCTAAGCAAGCCATAAATTCAGTCATATGGGTTTTCTCTGTCCTCCCTTTTTTTTTCTCCCTGACATTCATTTAATGACTTTTCTCTTTAATATATGGCAGGCATTTTCCTTCGAAAATACCTGAGGTTTAGGACAGGTAGTAAATGGAGACCTCTCACAGAACCACTGGCCCAGAACCCAGTCTTATTGGCACTTAGAAAAGGAGATCCATTTTTCCCTCTCTGCTCTTCAATTAGCTGCAATGTTTGCCTTTAAAACATAAAATTAGAAGCCTTTTTTTGAGGCACAAAGCAATATTATGCTGCAAAACACATTTTTATTCTCCCCTCCCTGCTACCAGCTCAGCACAGCAGATATATGGGACAGCTGGTTTCTAGGCACTGCTCTCCTTCTGAAGATTTAGGGTCCGACTTGCAGTTCCTGTGAAAATAATGACCTCCCTTGCTCTTTGTAGGCCTGTGCTTGATCCTGCTCATATTAGCAGGACCTTTCAGGTCGAATCCTGCAGGATTTAGTGCTGGAAAGCAGAGGTACCGAGCAGGCAAACAGCTCAGGGTCCATTCAGCTGAGCCATTCGGGGAATATATGGGTCAGGATTTCTCACATATCCCAGAGCTGCTTTCTTAAGGAAAAGATTCCCACAGTCACTCTCACCTCACCAGGTGTCTTTTCATTGAGGAATAAAGAAGCAGGGCTGGGGAAGGCTCTGGGAGTGAGGGACACAAGGATTGAGGTCTCAGGGGTCCAGGCTGGGTCTGACGCCAGCCCCTTCAGCCCTGACTCGTGCCCACACCAAACCAGGGGCAGCCTCAGCCTCACCACGGCAAATCCCTGGGTCAGGAGCACACCCAAAGCACCAGAGTGCTCACAGAGCCCACAAATACCAGGGTGGCCACTCTTGGTTAAAACCCCAGAGCGCAGCTCCTGCTGAAGCCACACACCACAACCACCCCACTCCTGTCCCCCCTTTTTCCCCCCACCCCAAAGAGCTTTGAACCCATCCCTACTCCAGGTAGGCAGCTCAAATCCAGCTCCAGCATCCAACTCAAATCCGTCCCACTGATGCTTTTGGCTCTGCAGATCTGTGCTTTGATTGCTGCGAGGCTGCACAGCCCAGCCACGGCCACCCAGACTTCTGCAGATCCCCAGCCATGCGCTGCTACAAAGGTGAGGCCAGCCCAGCTCCGAGCAACAACTCGACTGGTTGTGCTCACGATATCCAGCTGGTCCATGCCATTCTCCTCCTGGCATCGGCCTCGCTGTCACAAATTCATAAATAAACGCGATCTGAGACAAAAAGCAGCTAACAGGCGTATTTTCTTAAAGTGGTTCAAATCAGCCACAGCATAGGAGAGTGAAAAATATCCCTACTGATCTCAAGAGGCAGCGAATTGTGCTCCATGTTGGATCAAAGGCGAGCACGGAGCAGAGAAGAGCCACTTTCTCCGCCACACATCCATGATTTTCCAGATGTCTTTTGTGGGAAATAATAGCACTCAGCACCGCTAACAAAAAGCAGCCAAATCACAGGAAAGGGAGGCTCGACTCTTTTATCTCACTGGTGTTACTCATCCATCTCTAGAGCAAGCTGATAGCAGAATGACTGATTCCGAAATTACAGGAAAAAGGAAAAAACTCAATGAGACCACTGAGACAGAGCGGCAGATGTACCTGCCCCAATAATTCTGGCCGTGCCCTCAGTTCCCATCCTCCTTCCTTATCTGCTGGACGCTGGGCAGAGAGCAGGGTGGGCAAGGCAGCAGAGCTGCAGGACCCCAGTGTTCCTACAGAGGAACCATGAGAAAACCCCATGAGAAAACCCCATGAGAACACAGGGCTTTCTCCCCATGAGAAAACAGGACATTGACTTGATGCTCGCCAGCTTCGAGTAACCAAAAGAATCCCTTTCCCTTCCCAAAGGGATTTCCCAGGGGATGCAAAAAAGCTGATTTGCCTTGGGTTTTCTCCATTTTTACTCCATTTCCAGTGCTGTCGCCTCTTTAGCCTGAAGCGGCAGGAGGGGGACACTTCTGCCAGACAAAACAGCGAACCAAAACACAGGAAAAGCTGTGGGTGTTCAAAACAGCTGAGCTTGGGATTTGCAACTGCAGGAGCCTTTAAAGTCCCCTGCCAAGACCCCCCTGGGCTCCTCCACCACTCGGTCTCTTTTTCCAGCACCTGAATATTTGTTCCCAGGTAGCAGGAGGTGTTTGGCGGTGTGGACGCTGCAGGAACGCTCCAGGAGCCCGGGAAGCGGGGCAGGATTTCCCGGGAAGCGGGGCAGGATTTCCCGGGAAGCGGGGCAGGATTTCCCGGGAAGTGGGGCAGGATTTCCCGGGAAGTGGGGCAGGATTTCCCGGGAAGCGGGGCAGGATTTCCCGGGAAGCGGGGCAGGATTTCCCGGGAAGCGGGGCAGGATTTCCCGGGAAGTGGGGCTGAGGTGGCTCCTCTCCACCTGTCCACCTCTAACATAAAGCAGGTGTGGTGCCCTGCCCCTCCCAAGCCTTTTGAAGCTCACCAAGTGCTTCAAGTTCCCGACTTTGCTGCATCCAGAGGAACTTTCCTCCATCCTGCAGCTCTTCTCGGGGAGGAAATGATAAACCCGGCCCGAGCGGCTGAAGTCACATCAAGGTGACCTCAAAAGGGACTCGATTTTAGGGGCGATGAACCAGAGCTATCTTCCTTGTCTCCCCCCAGATCTGTTCAGCACTTCCCCAGTTCTGTTTGGAACTGGAGAGGCATAAATTTAGGTTTGCCCCTCCAAAGCCTCAGTGAGGAGCTTGACTTCAAGAGCTCCTTGAAAAAACACGGGATTTTTGTGTGCGTGTGTGTGCGAACACTGCTCATTGACATGTCTGAGAGCTCCAAGGTTTCCACTCTCTCTGAGTTGTTTCAAAACTATGCATTTTCCCCCAAAACCATTCACCCAAACCAAAACAAAACAAGCGGGCTGCTTTCTGTCAAAGTTTCAAAAACGCCAAGCCCGCTGCGAGACACGTCTGAAGAATCCCTCGATTAATGAAAACGCGAAATCCGAGGGAAAAAGAAAAATCTTCAGGAAAACCGAAGAGAAGTTAAAAACAACTCCTTCAGGAAAGAGAATTTTAATTAAAAATAATATCCCGGTGGATAATTTATGTTTCTACCTAAAGATTTAAATTGCAGAAGCAGCAAAGTGGATTTTTTTAAATGCCATCAGCATCCAAGAGTGGAAAACACCAGATTTCAAATTCATGTATTCTATATTTGAACATCTTGTTTCTATTTAATAGAATAGGCCTTTTTTTTTTTTTTCCCCCCTCCGGATTTTTCTCCTTTTTTTGCTCCTTTTCCCTCCTTCCTTTATTTTTTTTTTTAAACCTAACATATAATTCATCCTAATATATTACAAATGGCCCACTAAAAGAGCATGCCCGGAAAATATTAATAATTGAATTCAAATGAGTTTTCCCTAAGAGTCTACAATCGAGGGGAGAAATTCTTAAATGTATTTGTGAGGAGGGGAAAAAAAAAAAAAAAATCGAGACAGAGAGATTTTTCCAGGCGCTCTGAGAAACGACCTGGGCTGTGTGGAGTCTCTCGGAGCATGACAGAAAAGGGATTAAAGCAGGTGACACTTTGAACTTAGCTTAGATAAGTGACCCTCAAAATCAACAGTCCAAAAGTTTAGTACACAGATTCCCTGGACACGTCTAGTCGGCTCTGCGTCAAACCCTTCCCGACTTCAGAAAGTCAAATTAAAATAAAGAAGACAGGTTGCTCGGGTTATCTCCTCGTATTGTTTTAGCCACTTATTAGCGCTAATGGACAATTAGTGGCCGGCGCGGATATTTTCTGCAATACGAGGCAAAAGGGGATAATTCTTTGTTTGCTCCTGTGTGCGGGAGAGCCTCATCTGCGGTCGACTGTATAAAAACAGCAGCCAGCAAAGGAGAGTGAGAGACAGCGCTTAAACGGCGCGATTTCCAATTTCCAAAGAAGAATAAAGTTGGAAACAGATCCATCTACGGAGTTTGAAGAAATCCTCCCGATGCGCTTGGAGCATGAGGAAGTCTGCACTTTATAAACAACCAAATATATGCTCGGGATAAAAGGCGAGGCTTTTTGAACTCCTAGCTGGCGTGTTAGGAAGACCTTAATGACATTAGCAGTTCTTCAAACCCAGAAAGGCCACATTATTCCTGCTCCTATATGGTCACCACATGTAGCTTTCTAAAGAGGGGGAGAGGGGGGAAAAGGAAAAAAAAAAATCTCCTCTCTTCATGCCAATAAATAACTTGCCAGAAGAGAAAATATTTACCGCTGCTTTTCAAAATTCTTGACGCGTGCAGTAAAATCCTCCTCAGAGAAAATGAGCCCGTAAAGAAACCCAAAGCCCTCCGCACCCCGCTCCGCAGCCCTTTAGTCCCCCCTCGTTAACACCTCGGGCTTGGGGCGCTTCCCAGCGCCGGGGAGGGACCCGGGATGCGCCGAGAGGAGCGGACGCGGCGGATGCAATAAAAATCCGAATAATAAGAATAAAAACGATAAGGGCAATACCTGGCACTAAGCTGCGCGCTTTGCCTCCGCCGCCCGGCGCGCAGGCAGGGCCGGCTTCTGCTCCGCGGAGGCGCTGCTGCCGTGAGCAGGAGATATTAATGAAGTTATAATTGAGGGATAACAGACCCGGCAGCACCTTCCGTGCTCGGGCGGCCTCGCTCGCTTCCTTCAGCGGCAAAATTAAGCCGCGACTTCAAGCGAGAGGAGAGTTCCTCCCCCGCCAAGCCAAGGAAAAAGGGCGGAAAATTTGATATTCGCTGGCTGCGAGCAGCGGGACAAACCACCCGAGCCCATCCGGAGCGAAGCCCCCGCGCAGCATCCGCGGGCCGAGCGCCGCTCCTCCGCTCGTGCTTTGCGCCTCTCGGGGAGATCAATGCTTTGGTTCTGTTTTTGGGGAGCGCTTTTAAACAAACACACAATAAATCAGCCCCGGCCCGGCTGCTCCCGGCCCGCAGAACCGCCGCGGCCCCAGCTGCGCTCGCTCTCCGTTCCCGTGGCCCTGCGAGGGGATTTGAGCAGCCTCGAGCAGCTCCAGGCTCCGGGGTTCGCTACCTTCCCCAAAGCTCTGCCGCTCTGCGTTCCCTTCTTGCTCCCAAATCTCCTTTTTCTAATCACGCTGCAGCTTTCTATTTTTTTCTCCCCTCCTAAACGGGTCAGATATAGGTTTTTGTTTGTTTGTTTTGTTCGTGCGCGCGTGTGGTTTGGGTTTTTTAATTATTATTATTATAAAGAAAAGAAAGTACTCGAAGGAGCCCAGCCTAAACCCAGCCGTGTTTTAACCCCCGGATCGCATCTTTGCCGAGCGGTAAAGTCCGGAGGGATTTTCACTCGCTGCCGCCGCACTGGCAGCTCCAGAAATCGGTTTCTGCGAGAGAAAAAAACCCCAACAAACACACCCCTGATCCGGCAGAAAACTTTATCCTGGCACCTACACAGTTTTCTGTCTAGTAATTCACCAGGTCGCCTTAACACAAACGAGAAAAAAAAAAAAAAAAAGGTAAATATACATAACGAATTAAACAAAAAATTTAGGTAACTTGTGGAATTTTTGACCGTGCAAATAAACCCTGTAGGCAGGAGAGGGCAACGGTGGAGCGGAGGGACCTGTTATCCCTACGAGCTCACAAACATTTGCAGTTTCCCCCTTTTTTCCCCTTATCCAGCCCTAAAATCGCCTGCAGAGGAGAGGCACCGCACGCTCGGTGGGTAACAGCACTCAGGCACGCACCTCCACAAATAACTTCTTTATTTTCTAGTTGTTTGCCCGTTTTATTTTATTTTATTCGCCCTGAACCCCAACCCTCTCGTTTGGAGCCGCTCTCCACACGCTTGGCTGGACACGGGTTTGCTTTTTGCCTCTGTGCTCTTGGCTCCACCGTTCCTATAAAATACTTACATTCCTACAAAGTAATAATAATTATAATAATTATTATTATTATTATCCTTTCCTTGACAGAGGCACGGCACAGTCCGTGGCAGGAGCGCCCTGCTCCATCCCCGGCAGCTTCCCATGGCAGAATCCACTTTTCCTAAGGAATTTACCAACTCAAGGTATCCCGTGCCAGACTTTTTTAGTTTAATCCCCTAAAGAAAGGGGTGCCCCAAAACTTTGCACTTCGAACGCTGCAAGCCTTAAGATTCTCTAGAATTCTTTGCGGTAGCGCTAATTATCCAAATAACAAATATTCCTTTTATCCTCACGGTCTTCTTTTCTACGTTTAATTTTGTCTGAGGGTTGTTCCTGTTGGTTTTTCGCCTGGGCGAAAGGGATCCAAGCCCCAGCCCGGAGCGCCGAGGTGACCGAGGGCTGCGAAGAGCCCTGTTCCTTCCCAAATCCCAGTTCAGGCCAGCAAACTCTCCAGCTCCTCTCCAGGAACAGGAAAAAGGGAGAAAAACTCTTTGCCAAACTATTCGCGAGCGCACTTCAAAATAAATGAGTTGCCTACTAAAACTTAATGTTATACAAGATGTCTATTTGTCTACATTAGACTTTAAGCAGCTGTTCGCATGCTCAGATCCACTCCCCCTCCCGTGAATTTCAGCGAAGCGAAGAGATAAACCAGAGGGTTGTTTATTTTCCCTCTGCTCGGGGCTCGCCTCTCTGCGCTGGAGCGGAGCCTCCGCGCTCAGGCTGCGCGGAGCAGCCCCGGCACACAAACAGTGCTTTCCCCAGAGCCGCCTTTAAATTGGTCCTTTGTTCACTGAAGAAGGGGAAAAAAAGAGAAAGGAAAACCAACCGGGAGATGGGGAAAAGCAGACAAAAGAGGAGCGCGGGGGTCCGCGCCCCCCCGGGCCGGCAGCCTCTGTCTGGCCTTATCGAGGGCCAGCCTAAAAGGAGATAATTTGGGCCGTGGGGCTGCGGTGGGTTGGGGTCGGGTTTGTTGTTTCTCCCCTCTCTCAGGGCCGGGGTGGCTGCGGGGACCCCCCGCCCCACAGCCGGGCTGCCGGCATTGCTCTCCGCCGCTCGGCCCGGCGGTCAAAAAGGGGAAAAATCCGAAATTTCTTCAGTGAGAAACGAGTTTTACTGATAGAAACGGCGGCGTTGCTCGGGGAGCAGCGGCTCGTGGAAAGCGATTCCCCCCTCCAAAACCCAAGGCCAAAATCTCGCCCCATTCCTCATCACCACGCTCCTTCTTCAGTGTTTTTCCTCATTCCCTTTCCGTGTCTGTGGGACAAACCCGCAGGGAATCGCAGCTCCCAAACTCAGCATCTCTCTCCCGGGATCAGCACGAGCCATACATCCCCTATACATCCCCACCCTATACACACACACATTTCCTGCCGCGTCCAGCTATTCCTCCACGATTTACTCCCCTCTTTCTCCATCCCTCATTAATCTCGCTTGCCAATTTAAACCGTTTCCTTTCTGCTGCACGAAATTTATTTTTTTTTAATTTTTTTTTTTTTTAAAGGAAAGAGGTATTTTCTAAGCTGCCTGCAGACAGCACCCGATCTCGCCCTTCCCATCCCCTGCAGTTTTTCGCTTGGCAGGATGGGACCCCGAAAATTCTTGCCCCTCATTGTTCGATAATTAGAGAGCCGAGGTCTGTAGGGAGTGGTTATAGGGGATTTTTTATTAAACCGGCTGACATATCAAGGGGGGACGGGGGGAGAAGATAAACTTGCCGACACACAAGCCCTTCTTCGAGGTTTTAAATACGCTTGCTCGAAGCCAAAATCCGTTGCTTTTTACTCGGGAAAAAAAGGAAAAAACCCAACAAATCAAACAACTATAAGCGGGAGGTTAATAGCTTAAATGAGAAACTCGGGCAAGGAATGCAGGATCGACTCCCTCCCCCCATTAATAGCCTTAAATGACTTTACATTTTTATACCCAGAGCCGAGTACTCAAGAACTCTGAGAGTGTTTGTAAGACTAGAAAGATCTATTGAGAAACTTCCTTTTTTTTTTCCCTTTTTTTTTTTTTTTATTTAAACAGCGCATTAATGTTCCCCAAGACTTCGTATTAACTCGAGAATCACCGAAGGTCGATTTGTAAGTGTCTGGACACTATAAAAGTGTTTGTAAAGCAAAGTTAGTTGCGTGCATTAAAATAAGGAGGTTCCTTTGTGGGATTTCATGCCAGGCCAGGAGCCCTTTTAAATGCTATTCAACGGCCTCATTAGAAGGAGCTAACAGGAGTCAGGCCTCCTCTTTAACCCCCCTCCTCCCCTCAAATCAGCCCTTTAATACATAGGCTGGCAGATTAGGGGCTTTTAAAAGCTGGCTCTGTCCCGGAGAGCCGCTTTCCTATCCTGCTATTGTGACAGCTCTTCCCTGCTATCAATTACATCCCACCCCAAGCTGCCCAAGCCCTCCCGCCCTCCGCAGAGCCCCTCCGGCCGCTCCCGAGCCCGGCCTGCCCCGCACCTCCCCGGGCACCGCTCCTGCCCCGAAGGGAGCATCCCTTCCCTTCCCTTCTCCTCTGAGTCCCGCCGAAAAAAATTAAAAATAGTATGGCTGGCCCCGAAAATCCGTTTCCGAATAGATTAACAACCCCTCCTGTGTTAACACCAGCTCTGTTCTTTTTCTTATTAGATGGAGGAGATGAAGGAGGCGGTGGGGGGGAAGGTTGGTCACTGTTATCTGCGCTCCACATGTTCTCTGTGGGTATATATAAAATATAGGAATGGAGTCCCCTTTAAGTAGTCCTTTTATGACTTGTTTTAACAGAAAACACAGAAGAAGCCAATGTTTGATATTACAATATAAAACACATTTGTGGTATGCTCGGGGCTGGCTTGTTCCTCCCTCCTTCCCCCAGGTCTGTTCCTCACCCAAATCTGGTCCAGACCCCACCCCTCTTCACCAAACCTTCCACCTGAAATAGGGTCCTGCCTGCTCCAGAGCCACGCAGAGCTTCAGGCTCCTGAAAGAGAATTAGGGCTTGCCTCTCACCAAAATATGAACCTCCAGCCCTTGATGATTATAATTGCTACTAGGAATGATGCTGGAATCATAATTCTCCATTCCTGTGAGGCCCTGGATTCAAAAAACCTATTGGAGCCTCAGAGAACAGAACTACCTATGAATCTGAAAGCAAAGCCAAAATGCCTTAATAAAAACCAACCCAGTGCAAAAATCTGGTGGAGAAACAGCAAATCCATTCCAAAGCCCCTGTCCATCGTGACATAATAATTAAGAAGAACCCCAGGCTGGCCACAAATGCAGCCCAAAAATGCCATTTGTAGGCTTGGAAGTGTGGGCAGTGTCAAGAGAAAAAAGCGCAGATGAGAACTCGCTTGGGACACTCAGTTTTGCTAAGGCTCCCAGGGCTGGGACTCAAGAGTGACAAATCACAGAGGATGAGGGCTCATCTCTGCTCTAAAGCTAAACTCAGCCTCCCTAGGAAAGCCTGAAAGCTTCTGTTTTAAATTCAGAATCCCGAGGTTCTCCTCCTCTTCCACCAGGACAAATCTCGAGGATGGATTCAGAGCCAATTTCAAGCCACATTTTGTCATGGAAATGAAATAGGTTTGGTGACACCGGGGCTTAGAGCAAAGTCCCTTTCCACCCAAGCGAGGAGAATCCCTGAAGATGAGTCCATTGAGAAGGCTCTGGGAGGTTCAGACACCACTGAGGACTTTGGGGCAAATCAGAGCAGCATTTGCACTGATCCACCCCAAAACGGGGCTGCTCCTGCAGTGGGAAGGGATCCTGGTGCAGGTGAAGTGTTGTAGGGCATGACAAATAACCATCACTCAACCCTAAAGAAGAGCAGCCCTTCCTTACAGCCCTTCCAGGGAAATACAATTCCTGCTTTTCAGGGCCAAATATTCCTTTGTATTCCTGTGAGCCTGGCACCCGAGCCCTGCTGACAGCCATGTCCTAGCCTGGAAGGCCCCAAATCAGCAATGCACCCCATCAGCAAACCACTTCAGCACCTGCTTCACTTTGGGGCCCGATTCAAACAGCCTCCAGAACATGCTTTCAATTTATTAATAGTTTAAAGCAGCAGGAACACATTGCAGGGGGTGGAATTTAAAAACCAGGCTGCACCGGGATCAGTGTGGAGGGAAACCACACAATAATCTAAAAGATAATTATTTAAGTGGGGGGAAAAAAAGGATGGAAAAGTAAAAAGCATGAAAGTCTCCTGAAATAGATGTATTTTAAAAGAAATGGCCCTGGCTGCCCCTTCCCCCACCAGCATATTTCAAGCACTTTGGATGTTTGTGTCTGTCTTCCTTTCAAGGAACCCTGAGCACATGAATGGGCAGAGCAGCAGAATGAATGGGACACTTCAAAGAAAATGAAAACCATTACTGGGAAATCTGTTTATAGAGAGAATGAATGATTATGAGAGAAGATGCCAGCAGAGAGAGAGCACAAGTGAGGGTGCTCTGTGCGCAGTGCACAGCAGAACTCAGGGGGGTGCAGACATCTCCCCCTCGGATAAATTTGGGGTTAAAAGCCTTCCAGCCTTCCCAGCAAGCCCAGAGCCCCCCCAACACCCCAGGGAATGGCAGCATTCCCAAGCCCCCCATGCACCTGCTCCTGAGCCCCCAGCGGGGTGATCCCCCTCCCTCCCTCCCAGTGTCAAGATAGGATATGAAAAGAAATTATTTCCATGGCCTGGTGTAGATGAGAAATGGATAAACAACACGTCACTCACGTCCCAAGTGGGTAAACTCCATTTACCCTCGACACCGCCGTGCTGAGACCCTGCCCTGGGAACGGCAGATTTTATCTGAACCTCACAGCATTCTCCCAGAGTCTCATCCATCTCCACTAGTGCCTCGTGCTCGCTTTGCTGAGCTCTCTCCATTGCACGTGCACTGCCAGCACTGGTTTGGCACAGGTTTGGCAGTGGTTTGGCACAGGTTTGGCACTGTTTTGGAACAGGTTTGGCATAGGTTTGGCGCTGGTTTCACACAGGTTTGGCACAGGTTAGGCACTGGTTTTTCAAAAGTTTGGCACTGGTTTCTCTGGCCCCAGATGCAGCCCACTCCAAATCCACCCAACCCAAGTGCTAGCAGTCAAATCAGCACCTGGGCAACTTTTTTGGGGAAAAATGGGAATGAAAATGTCTGCTTTTTCCCATCTTGGCACTGATGGCACAACCAGTGCTACTTTCCCCACAGATTTCCACGCTCCATTCAGCATCCCGAGGCAGAACAAACAGCAAGGCCCTATTTAGAACCAGAGCCTCGAAGAACCAGGAGAAAACAGCCCTCAGCCACCTCTGTTGTTTTTGGCACGGAGAGGCAGAAAATATTTGTCTTTCTTCGAATGCTGAGAATATTTGTGCCATGAGCAGCGTGGTTTTCCCAGCGCTCTCCAGACATGAACGCCAGCATCCCTGGGGCTGGGGCAGAGGCACGGGGGATGCAAATATCAGAACTCCTAGAGCTCCAGGAGTGGTGTGAACACAGCATCATCTCCGAGCAAAGCTTTGCTCAGAGTTTGGAGGGGTTTGAACCTTTGGCTTGGATCAAAAGCAGTGATGGGCTTGGGGGTCTGGAGAACAACAAAAAAGAAAACTCTGTGTGAGGTTTGAGGTGAAATTTGGTGCTGTCTGGCTGTAGGAATTGGAGATTCCTAGGTTTTCATGCTTGGTCTCAAAACTGTGTCACTTTAATCTCTGTTTTCCTTGTGCCAGAGCTCCCTACCTGGCAAGAGCTGCTGTAGGACATGATGGAGCCACCACTTTTCCCCAGTTTTTCAGATTTCTTGGGAGAAAAATCCTTCCTAGACATACCCAGGATAACAGAAAATCCCAAGGAAGTTCAGTGCCTTCACACTGGAATAGTCCATGATCCTCAGGGTCAGTTTAGCAAGGCAAGGGCAGAGCTGGGAGTCCAAGACCTCCAAACAGCCCAAAAAAAAGCAAAACTGGTATGTCCCTGCTAAGTGCAGCTGGGAAGCTGCTTGGAGCCTCCCTCAGAGCCACTCCTGCCCTGGCATCCTCTGTTCCTCCCTCCCCTCCCCTTTGGCAGCGGATCAGAGCCGGAGCAGAGCAGGGCTCTTTGGGAAGAGCCTTTCCCACAGGTGGGCACCATCACCTCCCTGCCCTTCCATCACCTCCCATTAGAATTTGGGCTGAAATAATCCAAAATGAAGCCTGGAATGGGCTGAGCTCCAGCAGGGCGTGAAGGCAGCAGCAGCAGTGCCAGGCAGCTTTCAGTGCCTCGTTCCGGCTGCTCCTCTCAAGGGAAGGACAGGGAGCACAAGGCACTGATGGATTCCCCCTTGCAGGGCTCATTTCTCACATTTAATCCCCCGGACTCTTGCCAAAGTAGGAATAATTTGAATTATCGTATGTATATGGTATATACATACAATATACTGCATAGGTATACATCTGCAAAGAGGTTCTCACCTATTCTTATCCATTTAAATATTTGATTTAAGCTGCCCAGTTTTATAGATCTAAAGAAAAAGTGTCCCAGTTTTATAGATCAAAATAAAATTGTCCTTTCCATCTCTGTGTCTGAATACACATGGGAATAACGTATTGTCGTGGGTTTGACCCTGGCTAAATGCCAGGCACCTACGACGTTTGCTTTCTATGCTCTCTCCTGCTGCAGCTATGCAGAGGAGAGGAAAAACTAACACAAAGCACTAGACTTATCAGTTGAGGTAAGATCACTGATAAGGGGCCGCACGAGATTCAGGGCAAAAGCAGAAAGCAAACTTAAAGTTGCAACAAAAAAAGCCATCAGAGACTGGCTCTGCTGGACATGGTGGAGAAATTTCCAGAATCTTTACTCAGGACATGCAGGAACCATCTTTGTACCCCACCCTATTCACTGGCAAAAACTGGGCCAGGCAAAACTAACACAGGTATTAAAAAAAATCCCTGAATCTGCATAGTTGTCCCACTAGCCCTGCTGAGTTTAGGGTTCCAACAGCCAAAATTCTAAATTTCTGCCCCAAGAAACATCTCCAGCTGCTTATAAAGAGACCATAGGAATAGGAAGACCCTGCAATTTCAGCTGCAGGTTCCCAGCTTTTCATGCATATAAAGTGCTTGGTCCCAAAACTGCGTTGGTCTAATCCCTGTTTTCCTCATGCCAGAGCTCCCTGCCTGGGCAGAGGTGCTGGGGATGGAGCCACCAGCTCTTCCCAGTTTTTCTGACTTCTTGGGAGAAAAGCCTGACCATCAGGTGGGACCATAACACCAGTGGCAGTCTAATGGGAAAAGGGAAATGAAACACAAGCACTTCCCATCCCTTACCTCAGGACAAGCTCCCTGCTGACCACACAAGTGTGGGGAAATCTGCCAGAAAAGCCCCACAATCCCAAAGCCCTCAGCCTTCACTCCCGTGGTTTACCATGATGTCACCAAAGCCCCCGGCAGTGTGTTTATCTAATGGGAATAAAGGATTGGGAACCGCAAACTGCACAATTATAAATATGTCTGCGGAGGTGACATCCTAACAAATGAGATGAGAGCAGAGCTCCGGTGACTTCTGGCGTCGTCACCATCCCTGGATGGATGCACAGCCTTGGATACAATTCCACAGCTTTTCTGGGGGGTGGTTGTGCGGCTTTTTAAAAATTTGAAATAAAGAATAAAAGGCACCAGGTCTGATTTCTCTCCATCACACTTGCCCCTGAATTGGTCAGCTCCCATATTTATTCTCTGTGTTCCAGAGGTATCAAGTCTTACCCTAAAGATTATACTCTCAAAAAAAAACCCCAAAAAAAACCCCAACTGTTCAAGCTAATTAAGTAAACATTTTCTGCATGAAAACCATAAAAGGATATGAGGACATGAGCAAATTATTTGTTTTGTAGCTAAGCAGTCTTTGAAGGGCATCAAAGATTGAGGGAATGAAATCAGATTTTATGTTAACATAGTGTTTTAGTTTGAATCTGGCTTGGAGGGATGCTGAGCATCTCCAGGTTTCCTTAATTTTCAGGAAACACTGGGGGGTTCAGGACTGCAGGCCACCCTTAAAAAAGCAAGGATTGGAGGAAAAAATCCCAGAAAGCCCAAATGGCACAGATGGCAAAGCACAACTAGAGGAAAAAGCAATCTGTGAAATCGACGGTTGGGAGTCACTTTAAACCCTGCAAATTCTAATTTGCACCCAAAGTCGCTGAGGCGCGTGGTTGGTACTGAGCTCTTGGGTGCTAGTGCCAGAAAGGCTCAGAACAGCACAGAAATCCCCATTGCAGCACAGTTCAACAGGACCTGGGATGCTCACATTCCTCGGAAATCCCAAAGTTGGGGAAGCGGCACTGGAAGGCAGAGCTCCTCCTGCCACCAACAGCAACATCCCCAGGGGAAAACAACCTTCACCTTCCAGGCTGGAGAGAGCAGTGGGAGGCAGGAATTGGCCCAAGAGCCTTTGCCCCAAGTCCCAGGAGCACAGCTGGGTCCGCACCACACTGGAAAGTGAATTTACCGACAGCTTTCCTTTTCTTACGAGGGTTTGGGGTGTTTTTTCAATGCACAGAGCCAGTTCTGCAAGCCATATGCTGGCCTGAGTCTTGGGAGGCCAAAGCAGCATTTCCTTCCCCCCGTACAGACTTCCTAGAGGAGACAGCAATGTCCTACAGCACCTCTGGCCAGGTAGGGAGCTCTGGACAGGAGGAAAACAGGGATTACACCGACACGGTTCTGAGACCATGCGTGAAAACCTGGGAATCTCCGATCCCTACAGCCAGAGAGCACCAAATTTCACCTCAAACCTCACAAAGAGGGTTTTTTTTGTTGTTCTCCAGACCCCCAAGCCCATCACTGCTTTTGATCCAAGCCAAAGGTTCAAACCCCTCCAAACGTTGAGCAGAGCTTTGCTCCAAGAGATGCAAGCTAGCTCTGAGGCTGGGCTTTTCATGGTGTATTTACTGATGAGGTGAAATATGAATCTGGTTTTGACTTTAAAAAGCCAATTGTATTTTGGGGGCGGAGGGAGGGGGGAAGGGGTGCTCTGACCTGACCCGCTAATCTCTTTTTCTTCCTTTAAAGTTGTCTTCTAAATCTGAACATTAAAGGTGATTAGATACCTAAGGGACTTCCCATGTCATTAGTTAATACTTTAGAGCTTGTTTTGGTTCCAGCTCGCAGCAACGCAGAGCCCTTTGAATAATACATCACCCTGCTCAAATATGCCTGCACAGTCTCCAGATGAAATACCCCACCCGTGTCTGCCTCTGCACAGCTCGCAGATCCGAGGGGTCGGAGACGAGTTTAATTTAAAGATGAGCCGCCCCTGGGCTGCCAAAGGAAATGGCGTGTCAGCTACGTCAAAAATAGATACTGTTGTGCAGATATATGGGGGGAGAGATGGACGCTGCCAGTGCTATCAATTACCTGGATTGCCTTTAAATGTCAAAGCAAATCCTTACCCATTCCTTCTCCAAAACCTAAATCACCCAGAGAGACAAGGTCGACCCGAGCGGGCTGGAATGCCGGGAGAGGGAAACACGGGCGCGGCGTTGCGTGTGTGAGGGGATAATTTGTGTGCACGCACGGACTGGGGGAGCACGGAAAGCACAGTGGCTCAGGGGGTTCAGATTGGGAAACGATGGTGCTGCATTTTCCGGTGTCACCAAAAACATCAGTCCCCAAAAGAAAGATCCTTCGTGAGCCAGCAGAAGTGGCCTCCCGGACTAAACGCGTCTAAAATTCTCCTGCTGCTCCTATTTTTGCGCTGTTAGAGGCTTTTTCCCTGTGGGGTTTCAGGTGCCTTTGACAGATTCAAAAGCAACCCCACAAATCTGTAGGGCCTTTGGGGAAGGCCAGAGCAGGCTCTGTGTGGATCCTTTTCCCTCTTGCTGCTGAGCAAATAACGCAACAGAACATATGTGCACCTACATATCTGCATCCTCCAGGGCAGAGCTCCTGGGGAACAGCCTGAAACCATCCCTTGGGAAGGGCCCCAGCCCTTTCGGGAACAGGATATGGGGAAATCGAGGAGTGGGGGAAAAGGGGAAATCATCAAATCCTACAGGTGGGTAAATAAAAGGAGACACGGTTTATTACAATAGCCAGGCAAAACATAAGGTTGGAGCTGGGTCTCTTAAGAAATGAGGTTTCTGCAGTCAGGCTGCACGTGGGATACATATATAAAATATAAATAAAACAAACATACTCATCTCCCCCGTCTCCAATAACTTCCAAATTTGTTGGCCAATTCCAACCCAGCTTGCTGGAGGGGGCAGAGGTCCCACCGTTCCTACAAGTTTTATGAAAATAGGGCCCTCTCCCCTGCCCTGAGACCTATTAATGCCCCACACTGAAAGAAATTGTTGAGGTCACGTTGCAGCTTATTAGGAATATTATTGGACACCGGAGAATCCACAGGGGAGGGAGGAATATTAAGAAGGCCCCAACGGCAGGAAAAGCTTCAGTTGGAGTTTGCACCTTCTCAGACACCAGAGGGTCCAACCACAAGACACCAACTGCCGAAACCCCCATTCCCCTGCATCCCCTGCTAAGAAGCACTTCTTTCACATAAAGATATTTTGTGTATTCCCAGCCCGGCCTCCCGAATCCGTGCCAGCCAATTAAGCCAAGCTGTAATTTACAGCTCCCTGCTTCCCTCTCCTTCTTCCTAGGAGGGATTAGCGAGCGCTGCCGGAACGCAGAGAGCAGGAACACGCTCGCAGGGTGCGTTTATCACCTGCATTTTCAGCGGGGGCACTGATTTCGGTGTTCTTCTTCCTTCAACAGGACCATCTCCTCTAGATAACTCCGCACGCCAGAGCAGACGTACATTAAGCACTGATTCCAAGATCCCAGGGCCCGCTCGCCTCCCAGGCACGGGATGGAGGGTAAAAATGTAAAGAATTCCAGATAAACACATTTGGAAAGCCACTTAAAGCTACTGGACAGATGAAGGCGAGGAAGGCAGGGGAATATTTCCGCGGGGAATGGACAAAGAGGGACATCGCTCATCCCTCGGAGCGTGTGAGCTGCGCTCCGGTTCCAGACACAGAGAGTTTTGGAGACCCTCGAGCACCAAAGAGCAGGGAAAGGAGCCCTCAAAGAGCAGGGAGGCCACAGGGGAGGTGGAGGGCAGGGATCAGACCTACACTAAGGCTCGCCTGACAGCTGCCACTGGTTTAGTTCCGTTGGTTTGGCAAATTTTGGGCAATGCTCAGCACAGGACTAAGGCTCCCATGGCAGGGATGGTGCACTTCTAGAACATGACCGAGAATGTCCCAAGACAAAGACAATACACCTGGAAGGTTCCCTCCCTTGCCAAAGGGACATAAAATAGCTGAAAATTGGTAAAATACGGCCCTGACCCGCTCCCAATCCCGCAAACCCAACTCCAGCATCTCTGGGGAGCTGCTCCGAACATTCCAGATGGTCTCCTTTCCTACAGCTCCCTCCTCCACGGGCTCTCTGTCCCCTTCAGAGCTGCACTCCATTGGGTGGTCTCAGGGGAAAATAAGAGATCATTTTGGGTTTCACTGTAGCTCTGCCAGCAGAGCCAGGGTGACGCAGGTGGCTATAGGGACAGGGAGCCAGCAAAGAGCCAGGAGAAGGCAGGAGCTGCCCAACGCTATTTTTTAATAAAAATCTCCCTTTTCCACAAAGTGGAGGCTCAAAAGATGATTCACCAGGCTGGGTGATCCCATGGGAACTGAGATGCCACTGATTTCTGCGGAGCTGGGACCCCATCCTTCCTTTTCTCCCCAAACTCCTCCTGGGATCCCATCCTTCCTTTTCTCCCCAAATTCCTCCTGGGATCCCATCCTTCCTTTTCTCCCCAAATTCTTTCTGGGATCCTATCCTTCCTTTTCTCCCCAAACTTCTCCTGGGATCCCATCCTTCCTTTTCTCCCCAGATTCCTCTGCCAAGCCCACCAGCTCTGCAAAGTGCAGCAAAATCTGCTCAGAGCCACCTGCCCCGAGCACCTTGGGCTCCGTTCCAGCCTCCAGCAACCATTTTTGGGGTCAATGGGAAGTTCACCTCGGCCCTCAGGAGAGGGGAACTTACCCATCCAATTAACACCCCAAACACTGCTGCTTCTCACGGCTGCAGCCTCGCGGTGGCCTTGGGGTCTCCATGAATAATTGATGGCCAGACAGGGCTGTGGTTATCAGCATGACTGGAATATTGTGCTGGGAAGAAATGGCCGAGCCATGAGGAGCAGCGAATTGCTGCTTCCCTCACACAGGAGCTGCTGTCACACCCCTGCAGCTCCTCCCAGCCCAGGATGGTCCACAAGCATTTCATGGGCTCAGTCCTGCACGGAGGAGTTGCAATTTCCCCAAGAATGCCTGGAATTTCCCCCTTTATGCAGCACACGTTTGCAGGTTCCCGCTTTGATGAGGGAATATCCTCATTTTCCAGGGGAGTGTTCCCACACACGTGCTGTCTCTTTGAACAGCCCAAGCCACCACCTCAAACCTAAGGCAGATGAATTACCCTTCTTCCTTCTCAGGGCCTCTAAAACGCTGAGATTTTTTTTTTTAAATGTGCATGTTTTGATTTAAACCTCACAGCTCAGAGCTGGCTGGCTCCGTCTTTTTTTCAGTTGCTTATTTGCCACTTTGCAGGAAGTGCTGGGTTTTGCCAACTGGAAAAAAACCTCCTATTTTTTATTATTATTACTAAATTATCGAAGCTTCGTCCTATTTTGCAAGCAAAATTTGCTTTTCTTGGTTTATTACCAGAGATGGGGATTGCTCTAATGTTACATTAATTGATAAATGACAATATAAGGAGGGAGACATTTCAGACTTGGAAGCGAAGATTCATGGTTTGGAAAAAAGGGATCTCTCCAGAGGTTATTTGTGCTTTCAGTTTTAAACAAATTGAGCATCTTAAGGAAACTTCTCCAAGCTGAGTGCTGGATATTTTCTGGAATAAACTCAGTACATTTAAGATGAATAAAGAGATGGTCAACAGAGAAATTTCTCTCCTGGGGCACCCTCCTAGGAAGAGCAGGGATTGCTTTCCCTGGAGTTGCTGATCTCCAGGAGTTTCTCCCGGAAATTTTAAGGATCACACTGATCACCAAGGGAAATCTCCGGACTCGTGTGCCAGCCTGCAAAACCAGGGACAAACCCCTCAGTTTGGGTGGGAAAATGAGGAAGGGGAGAACTTTGGAGCGCAGAGCTCAGCCTGCCAGCACACAGCCCATCCCAGCCCCACACGTTTCATGGAAAACCAGACTTTGAAACAACACGCAGGTCCTTTCTCCTCTTTCAGAGGTTTCTCCTGGGCCATGCCTGAGCCCCGAGTGCATTCGGTCCCCGTGCTCGGCAGGATTAGGAGTCAGAGCAGTGCCATCAGCAGGGGAAGGAGGAGAACTGCCGGGAGCGGGCAGGGATGGAGGCTCAGCCCCACAGCTCGGGTTTGCTGTTCAGCACCACTGAGCTGCATTTTCCTGCAGGACTGCACAGCTCTCAGCAGACTTCATACCTCAAGGTCAAAAATATTGTCTCTCTCTACCTGCAGATTCTCATCAATGTCCCTGCTCCGTCCCCGGCTCAGGGGCTCTTATTCCAAAAGAAAAGAATTCTGCCAGATAAAATATTTCTTGAGACTTCCCATCTGCAGATCTCAAAGTGTGGCAGATCAAACTGCAGCAAGGTTTGTCTTGGCCTCAGCACGAAATGTCAGGCGGAGGATGAAGGGAGAGCCTTCCCAGGAACACATCCCAGGCCAGCCAAGCCGTCATCCCAGTTCAACACCCCAGCCAGTGTCAGGAAGGGAGCAGAAAACAAGATTTTTCTCTCCAAAAAGAGATGCCAGGGCATTGATTTCATTTCCTCCTGATTTCAGGTTGAAAGGAGAAAAAAAAAAATCAAAGTCAAGATCTTGAGATATTTTGCAGAGTGGAAATTCTGAGATGTTCCAAGGTAGAATTGTTTGCTTCAATGTGCAGCCCAAAAATTGGAAACTGAGTCAGAATAAGTACGAGGTCAAAGTGAAAGGGCAAAATAAACATTTTCATTTCAAACTGTTCCTGAATTTCCTCTGACACCCAGTTGAAATGGGACATGCTCCTGCAACACCTTCCGCCACAGCAAATACCGTAACTAATTCTTAGGGAAACCTCTCCGTGTCACCATTTGGGACAAGAAAAGCAAGTTTTTCCTGGTCGAAATAAATTCAGGGAAACGAGACAGAAATTGTAAACTCTCGACCTGGACAAAATACACGAAATACAAATTTGAAATTAGTCCCTGAACTAAGACAAAAAGGATACACAGGGGAGTTATCTCAGGAATTCAGCATACAAAAACCGTATTCCCTGAAAGACTTGGGACTCCTAACAGGACTGAAGGGAGATGAACAAAACTCAACAGACCCGCGAAAGCTGCCGGGAGAAAATTCTCCTGGAGGGAAAGAAAATCAGCACAAAGCGGCGATGCTGGGGGTGCGCCATTCTGGCCTTGTCTCAAGCCCCAGCGCGCTGATTTATGATTAAAATGGAGGGGCAGAGGAGAAAAAGCTCTTTTTTGGTGACCGCAGCGCGGGGACGGCTCGGGACCATGGCCCGAATCCGCATCCTTCCAGCGCCCTCTCGTGGCCGCCGCTGCCGCTGCGGGACGCGCTCCGGAGGGGACACGGAGTGACCCGGGGATGCTGCAGCACCCGGAGCTGCTGAAGGACGGCGACAAACGGGACAGGATCCGGAAATCTACAGCATTTCTCCTCTCTGAGAGGCTCATCTCTTTTCGGACCGGCTTGGGGCCGCACCTCCCGCAGCAGTGACTTTTGGCACCTCGTTAAATCTCACATTAAAAAGGCCTTTCCCACCTGCTTTCTGACAGAGCCAGCGAGGAGCCAAACCTCCGAGTATTAATCCCTTCCTGAACAGCAATAATTTTATTTTGTGCCTCACGCCAGGCACGAAGCAGGATCCTCACGGCAGGAAAAATGAGCAAAACCCTTCAAAACCATCAGCATTCACAGACTTTCTAATGCAGGATCGTGCCTGTTCTTTCAGCCTGTCTTGATGACTTGCTCCATTCCACAGAAGGCCGGCCTGAGAAAATACTCTGCCTCAGAATTTCTATTTAATTCGAATAATATCAGCATTATGGGATCCCCCGTGAACTCTAAACGATCGCTTTGTTCCTCCAGATCCACAGCAGAGTAACTCCAGACTAAGCGTCAAGAGAACAGATTAAATCCAAACTTAACCCCATTCTTTTGGAAGTTCTTGACTCAAGATTTGCCCCCAGAAGGAACAGACCCCCTAATCCAGCAGGAATTCCCATGCTGAAAACCATCCCATGCCATCTCTGCTGGACGTGACTTTCCCATACACATCTGGATCAAAACTCCTCTCTGCAGTTCAAGTGTTATATTCCCAAATATTGGGGGAATATTGTTATTCTGCATTCATGACAACAGAAATTTGCTCTTAAAAATAATCCACATGAATGCCAAGGGACTAGAAATGATGGAAAGAGAGTGGGAGCTACTCCAGGCAAAACTGCTTTCCTCCACAATTGTCCAAAGACCCCAAAGGAAACTCAGAAGAGTTAAAAAAACTTGGGTTTCTTTTGGTTGCCCCCATTCTTGGCTCCCCTAGAAAGGCTCAGGGTGAATTTGATTCTATTGCAGCACTTCCCTGGTATCCTTTCCTGCGCTCAAAACTGTTCTGCAGTGTGGAACAGGTCAGCTCTGCTCTGGGTCCTGCTGAACGGCAAAATTCTGCACGGGGGAAAGGATTAGGGTTTGGATTTGTGCCTGTCATCTCATGCTCTGGTCCTGTAAGGCTGGAGGAAGGAGTCAGTCTCTGTGATTTGACTATTTTAAGGATTATTTTTAGTTTCCCTCTCCTGTATCCCTAAGAAAGAAACAGAGAAAGGATCACATATTTGCCTTTCTTCTGCCAGCTGGCAACACCTTGGCATCCCAAAATCCCCCACATTTCCCCTGAAATACATTATTCCCTGGTAGACGGGGTTGGACGATGACCTCGTTCATCCGACCCGAGTGCAGAGCAGCACTCAGAGCCAGCGTGGGGGTGGAAAATCCAGGCTTTTCACCCTGGACATCAAGATCCAAGCCCAGATTTGCTTAAGTGACGAGAGGAAAGCCCTCCCTGCCATGAGGCTGGGTGCAGAAAATGCAGCCAGGAGGAGCAGCAGTGGGAGCAGGAGCTCTGCAGAGGCAGACCTGCAGTGCCAGTTGTACAGCACCTAGGCACGGAGCTGAGCCTCAGGTTACGCTCTCCCCGCTCCCCAGATCTCCCGCTTTGATGCATTTCTCCCAAACTTTGATGAAGGATCTATCCCTCAGATCCAAATCCCTGCCCGAGGCGCCGCAGGACAGAGTGAAAGTTGCTTTCTGAGGGTGGATTTCTCCATCTCCAGCCTGTTTGTGCTGTCCCACCCACTTGCCAGCCCTTGCCAGGAGCACGGGGCTCTGCAAGCTGGTTCTTGTGCGAGGCAGAGCCTTGCAAATGGCAGAAAATGCGCTTTGTTCCCGAGTTTGCCTCGCTGAAGGTTGGAGGTGGAGCGAGAGGATGTGCCCAGGGAAAGCTGGCTTCAAACAGCCACTGCCACATTCCCTGGGCCTCTTCCAGCCATGCAAAACAGCCAGCGAGGAGAGGAGATGCTCCAGGCACTGCTGGAAGCCACGGACCTGCCAGGGGAAATGCCAAGGAAGTGCCAGGGAAGTGCCAGGAGGAATGAGATGCTTTATTTGCAGCCTCATCTCCCAGCTCCTGGCAGCTCCTGTGCCACAAACACACAGTGTTTTCCATACTCATCTGAATCAAGATTTCTCTCTGCAGTTCAAGTGTTACATTCCCAAATATTGTCTGCATTCGTGACAACTGCAATTTGCTCTTCAGAATAATCCACATTAACGCCAAGGGACTGGAAATGGGGGGAAGAGAGCAGGAGCCGCTCCAGGCAAAACTGCTACGTGACCTCAGTCGAGTCCCTGCTGTGTCACCAGGCTCTCAGGAGGGTGAGAGCAGCCCAAACCCTCTGGGACAGGGACTGCCTCACACAGAGTGCCATCCCAATTTCAAACCTGCCAATGCCCAGCCCAGCCAGCCTGGGCTCACTTTGAGGTAGAGCCCTGCTGTTTCCCCAGCCAGCTGGGGCAGCCCTCTGGGAAGGAGGAGGAACAGCTTTGAGCTGCCTGGTGAGCCTGGAGGGACAGGCAACAAGGGGCAGGTGAGCTCTGTGGCACGGGGCTGCTCCCCAGGCAGAGCTCTGACAGCTCCCAGCACTTTGCCAGGCTGGCAGCTGGCACAGGCAGGCCGAGGGTTTCTCCTCCCTCCTCCCAGAGCTGGAAGGGAGCAGACACTCCTTGCAGGCAGCACGAGGCCCCAGGTGGGTGTGCCAAGCTCGAGCTCACCCACAGCCCTTCCATCTGCCTTGCCAGCACAGAATTCCCAGGTGAGAGATGAAAAGCAAATGCCATAAGCAGCTTGGAATCAGAGTCCTGTGAAAGCAGAGCTCCCAAAAGGGAATTCCTATTGAAAAAGAGGGGCTTTAAGTCCTGTTTTTGGGACCAGACCTGGTATCAGGGACACCAGCACTCCATCACAACTGGTTGTAGGTTGTACCTGTGCCATTCCTGCAGACTGAACCCACGACAGTGACAAAAAGACAATCCCAGGGTAAACTGCATCCATGGAAGAGAGAATCAGAGTGGCCGTGGATGCAGCACAAGGAGTACAAACACCAGGACACCGACACCGGATTCTCATACCCGGCTGGCTGAGGCTGCTTTGAACATCTCTGCTTTTTAATTACATGTTTGCCAATGCTCCTCTCTTCTCCCCACCCCACTCTGTGACTCACGGATGGGGCTGCTGAGCAGAGCAGGGATTCCCAGGATTGCTGGAGATGGAGGTGACACTACCAGTACCAGACTCCTCACAAAATAAGGACAAATTCCCCTGGCTGCACAGTGAAGGTGCAAACACAGGGAGATGTTTCATTTAAAGAGGTGGCTTGGGTACAAGCAGCATTACAATTCATCTCCAGGCTCTAGTGTTAAGCCACGTGAGAAAATTAAACTCTCATAAGTTTTTTATTCTGACTCGGAGCTGGTTGAACACCCCACTAGGGCAGGGTGTTCCCAAAATGATGCTTTACCAGAGGACACTCCAAAAGAGCAATCCCCCACCCTCTCACCCCCAGCTGTTCTTGCAGCAAATTCCTATCTCCTGCAGCTCTCCAGAGAGATCCAGGACCTGCTGATTAAACTTTGGGCATCCTCCCCTACACACAGGACTTTAAAACAAGCCAAGAGGCAGAAATTAAAGCTATTTTCATTTCTGGCTTCAAAGAGGATACTCCAAACAAAAGGAAACACTTGAGTAAAGCGTGTACAAACAGGGAGCATCTGGTCTTTCCCCAGCAGCGCTGAGCCTTGAGACAGAAATGCAAGAAAAGAACTCCCAATGAAGTCAGGTAACAAATAAAACGTCTTGTGTGGGTACAGCTCTGCCTTAGAGCTCCTTGAGTGTTTCTCTGCTTCTTCTACAGAGGAGAGCAGCACACCCCAGGCTCAGCCCTTTGTGTTTGTCTCTTTGTTCCCTGGATCAGGCACCGGGAGGAGGCAGGAACCAGCTGCTCCTCCAGGGATCCAGACCCTGCAACTTAATGGAAACGCTCCTCTGGGTCAAGTGGCAGAGCCAACTGCTCTCTTAATGCTCAAATCTTCATTTGGAGGAGGGAGAATCAATTAAGAGCCCCCGAGCGGGGCAGGCTCCTGGTGAGCGCTCACCTGGCAGAGCTCAGCCCGGCTTTTAGTGCCTCCACCCCACGGCTGCAACAGCTCTGCTGCAACCTCTGCCTCCATCTGCAGCTCCAGAAAGCTTTAGGGAGGAGTTTTAGCCCCACAAAAGCATTTGCTAAGCCAGCAGTGATTCCTTTAAGATTTTTAGGTTCTATTTTTCATGTATCTGAAGTTTTGGGGTGTAGCTCCAGGCTCCGTATAAAGTGTTAAAAACCTCTGCTCCCAGAATTTTAGACAAAGCAATTCCTCTCAGTTGAAAAATCCAAGGACACTTTGCTGCCTCAGAGCCCCAAAATATGAAAACAACAGTGAATTGGGAGGAGCAAGCTTGGGGTGGTTGACATCATCACCTGAAGGTGTAATGACATCATCAACTAAAGGTGTAACGACATCACCACTTGAAGGTTTAATTGGTGAGAATTGAGGTGAGAATTCTCCAATTATAATTGGAGAATTGAGGCCCCATATGTTAAGACGGAACTTATAAAATGTGAAGAACTCATGACTCGTTGTCCATTTTGGGTGTAGCCTCTCGAGTAGGCTCTGCCTGCCCTGAATGCCTTCAATAAATTTATCTGGTTTTTTATTCCCCTAACTTTGTCTGGCCTCTGTTTCAGGTACGCCCTGTTTTAGGCATCAGCAGGAAAGATAAATCCACTGACAGGGATGAAATCTGTCTATTAAGAAGACTCAGCAAATACGAGAAATAGAGCATAGCCAGGGGAAAGAAGCTTCTCTCTGGCCAGAGACATTCTCCCCATTCATGATACCCCGGGTGAGTTTTGGGGTCTTTTTTTGTTTAAAATACTGGCATCACAGAAACTTCACAGCTTCATTTTCTCCAGCTCCCTCACAATTTTCACAGCTCGATTCCTGTAAATTAATGAAGAGATCCCTCTGCCTCTGACCCTGGGGATCTCCAAGACAAAGCTGGACTGCAACCCAACTCTTTTCACCTCTGGAGGGGCAGTTTGGAAGCCCCTCAAAAAATAACTAGCTCTGATCTTCCTCAAACAGCCTAGAAACTCATCTGGTGCCTAATAACTATGTCACAAAACTACAGCAACAAGTCCTTAGGGCACCAGGAGTGTCACTGCTCTGCTCCATCTTAACCAGCAGCCTGGATGTGTCTGAAAATTAACCAGCGATTAGCTCAGATTCAAATTATCTCTGCCATGTAGCCCAGCTCCTGAAGCCAACTTTATTTTGAAAATGCTTTCAGAGCCCAGGTAATTTCCAAACAGAACAGTAAATCACTGATCTCACAAAGCAGAGCTCATTTTGCAAGGAATTCTCTCTTTCTGTGGGACAAAGACACCTTGGTCTAAGTCAGGAGATCAGAACTTGGCTTGCAGGGCTGAGAGCTTAGGTAACACCCAGAAAATACCAACACGGCCCTGCCATGAGCCTCATAAATAATAATGAACAGGCTGGAGGTGAGGAGATCCTCACAGACACACACAGGCTCAGGCACTGTAAGCACAGCAAAGCTGCGGAGTGCATTAAGGGATCTCAAGGTGTGCAGGGAGTGCTGAAATGCAATTATCCAGGCAGGGCAGAGGGCAGCACCTGCCTGAGCAGTGGCAGATGCCAGGCTTTGAGGGTAGTGAATAATCATGGCACGGTTTGGTTCGGAAGGGACCTTAAAGGCTCTGCAGCTCCAACCCCCTGCCACCAAAAGAGACACCTTCAGTGAAGGTTTCATCCAATTCTTCACCCATGAAGGTTTCATTCCAATGAAGCCAAAAAGTTATTTAATAAACCAACAGCAGATTATCAGGCCAAGGTGTGAAAACTGCTACAGCCTATTCAGAGTAAATGTCACAGAGAAGGCACAACCAGAGAAGTCAAAGGCAGCAAATGCTAGTGAAAAATCTAAAATCTCAATTCCTGTAGAAGTGCGAAGCTCTCCCACCTTTTTCTCCAAGGAAGACCAGCTCAGAAACTCTGTCTGAATATTTCCCAGGATTTCAAACTGAACGAAATCCATTTCTAGGCTAACACAACTGCTGTGGGATCATTCACACCCATTTATAGCCCAGTCCTTGTTAAGAAATGCCCCTGAATTTGCTGTGTTGTAACTGTGTTGCAAGAACTGACACCCACGGTGCCCAACGGATACTCCCAAATCCCATTCAGTGCCAGAGGTGTCATTTCTGCTGTAAAGCTGTGGGATTATGTTATTTTGGTTTGGGGTTTTTCCCTTCTTCAAGATGAGGAGGGATGGGGAGAACAGTAGAAGACGAGAAATAGAGAAAATCCTGCTGTCTTCAAAATTTACAAGAATTGCAAATTCTACCCAATATGAGCTCTTGGAGCAGCTTCTGACAGCGACTTGTGGGAGTTCAGTTGAAGAGACTAAACCAGAGCCTAGGACCACACAATCCAAGTTTTTCTGGTTTTTGGTTTCTGTGGGTTTTTTTTGTTTTTTCTTGTTGCTTAAGGTTTTTTTTTTGGGGGGGGGGTTGGTTTTTTTGGGGGGGTTTTTTTGTTTGTTTGTTGGGATTTTGTTTGTTTGTTTTTTGGGGGTTTTTTGTTGGTTGGGGTTTTTTTTCCAGAGACAAGCAATGCTCTCTCCCAGTGTTTTGCAGGAAGAGATGCTGGGGTAGAACCTGGCCAGTCAAACCTAGAGCTGTGACCCAGAAGAAGTCCTGAGCCGCCCCAGGAGCTCGTGCTGCACCCCCTGCTGCAGCTGCAGACACTTCCAGGGGTTATTGCAGAAGCAGAGTGGCTTTTGTACGAGCAGCCCCGACCAGCACAGAGAAATACAGATGTGCTCTGAGGTCGTGGCCTGAAATCCCGGTTTGTATTGGGGAGCCAGGCCTTCCACACACTGGACCTTCTGGAATCGTTGTTGTGTCCTAGCTAGTGACTGAATTATTCATCCAGTGCGTGGAGGACACAAATCTCATCCCTCTCCGAGGGAAACTGTGAAATGCTGGCGCAGAGCTGCAGCAGCCTCCCTGAGCTCCACAGGGTTTGGGGGGTCTGCCATTTCTGTCCCTCATTCCCACTGAAGCCAATGAGATTCCAGGGAAGTTAAAGGCAGCAACAAATTCTAAGCCAACACCATTTCAACACCAAATCCTGGCTAATAAACAATAAACATTCCCCATTTCTGCTCTGTTTGAACACTTCTGCTTTCCCTGCGCAGCAAAAATAGACTTGAGTCGTCACTCCAGGCCCTGGGGTTTTTAAAAGTGCCATCCAGCTATGGGTGAAAGATTACCCAAGGCCATTTCAGCACCGTCCCGCAGTAACTCCCACTGCCATTACCTGCCCAGCACAATCCATCAGATTGGTGCTTCCAGCAGCTTCATCCCAGCTCCCAGAGGGAAGGAGGCTCTGAATTCCCTGGAGCAGCTGCAGCTGGCCTCAGCCTCCTGGAGGATGTTTTTGCTAATTGAAATTAAGACAATCATCAGACTGTGGATTTGATTAGAAATGCTGCTGAGCCTCTCACCTGTTTTCCCTCTCAATTCCCTCCCTCCCCATACACAGAGGAGCAGAAAGTGCCTTAGTTCAAGTTCTATTTTTGTTAAAAATGGACATTAGTCTTGTTTCCACTAAAATTTGGAAACCCAGATGGGAGTTTCAGCATTAAGCAGGATGTAAAGAAATCCACTTCTTGCCGAGACTTTGTGCTTCTCTAATAACTTCAAGAAAAGCAAAAAACAACAAAAAACCCCTGAATGCAGAGCCAAAACACACCACTTGGTCTCGCATGGGATCTGATCAAACATCCAAAGGCATTTGGAATTCCAGGAAGGCAGAGCTTCCTCATTCTTAAGGAATACACCGAAGATATACAGAAGGAATGAATTTATTTCATTCCACGTCCCTCACAATTAACCCCCAAAAGTGCCTCAATATTCCAGGCACTTACCTGCAGTCTGTGGGATATACAGAACATCATTCAATTAAAAGATAATAAAATATGCTCAGCATTTGTTTGTTAAATTCAAAAGGGGTTTCAGATCTGTCTGCTTAGTCCATCTCCTCTAAAAGCCATAAATCTCCTCCAGCTAAACCAAACCATATTCCTACATTTAAATCATAGCAGTGAGCACAAAGACCAGAGGAATTTGCAAGCACCAGCCCTTTTCTTCCTTCCCAGCATCCCCTGTGGCCTTTGACAAGTCCCAAAACTCCACCTTTCAGGAGCAGAGGAACTTTTTGTCTTTCATTTAGGAAATGATTCTTTGAAAGACATTTTGCTGCTGGCCTGCTGGTATTTGGACAAGAGCATGCTAGGGCTGAAAGGGATCTGACTCAATCCCAAAAATGCTCTGAAAAGGCAGGGATATTCCCTGCTAGCCTGGCTGATAGCCAGCACTCATCTGAAAGTCACCCTGAACACACAACTGGGTGGGGGAAATGAGGCACTGATAACAAACCAGCTGATATCTGAAGCACACAGCTGCGTATCAGAGCACGGCAAGAAGCACTGAGCACAGCAATGGTGAAAAAAGATGGAATTCTGGGTGGTTTGGGCATGAGAAACAAGGAGGACATCCATCCTGGCTGGATTTCCCTCGAGGATCCTGACACATCACCCTCTCTTCCTGAACAAGCATCTGCCCAGTGCCACAGGGGATCCTGCAATGTGGGCCCCATCACAGGGGAAGTCCTCCAAGAAGATAAGGCTTATCAGCTGGAAAAGGCATTGGCTGGGTCCCACGGAATGCCAAGGTGAAATAGGATGTTCAAAGCCGGGAAACTCAGTCAGGAATGAGTCCATGAATCCTCCTTGTGCCAGAGCTTGGGATGTGCCTCGTCTCAGGAGTGGGGACATGAGGAATCCTGTTTTACCCTGAGGGGGCTGAATCCAAGGGCTCACCCTGACGGGCAGGAATTAGCTGTGAGATGTTGGTGGGATCCCTGAGCAGCATTTCAGCTTTTAAAGGAAGGCAGAAATAACCTTCAGGGTTTAAACTTCAATCCCTTGGAAGATGCAGCTTCCTCCTGGAGAGCAGGAGGTGCCTACCTAAAATGAGAAGGACGCAGTGGAAGGAAACCACTGGAATTTGTTCCAGGGAAGGTTTAAACCCTCCCTCCACAGCTCCTCAGTGCAGGAGAAGGGAAAACCAAGAGCAGAAAACCAGGAACAAGGCAAAGAAAGCTTTGTGAATTCAAACCACTTTCGCAATCCTGGAATACTTTGGCTTCCCTGAGGATCCATCATCCCTCTCCCAGACAAGCAGCAGCGAGGTGGTCTCCTCCTTCAGAAAGCTTGGATGATAACCAGCAGGAACATTCTGTCTGAGCTTCAAGGACTGAGCGTTCCCACAGGATTGGTGGATGGCAGCCCCGAGCCAGAAGGATGCATTTAACAGTTGCTTAAGTTCTGGCACCTGCACGGATTTCCTTCTGATAAAGTCCAACGCAGGCAGCGTTCAGATGTTGTGTAAATATTGTCAGTGCTCTGGCAGAGCTCCCCTTTTTATGATTTGTTTTACACAATCCCCAAGTGTTTCATAAACACTAATTATATCTCCTGATCCTTCTAAATGAGCTGAGAGTGCTCCACGCAGGAGGAAACAAAGGCAAAGCGGGGATGTGCTTCCCACCAGCAAGGGGAGCAGACTGGGGGAGCTTTACCTCCTCCCACAAATGAGGCCCCTACCCAGCAGGAGATGGCACTGACTGGGATTTAGCATTGCTGCCACCTCAGATATGAGCTGATATTTCACAGCAGCCCTGATTTCAGCATTAGGAGCTTCGCAGTGACGGCTTCATTTCTCCCTATCACAGAGGGAGCTTCACTTTCAGCATCTTGGGCTAAACTCTCCCCACTCAGCTCCTCAAGCTGCTCCCAGACCGTGGATCCTCTCCCAGATCTTGCAGATATCTCCAGAGCAGTAACAGCACAATCAGTTCTGTCCCAGCACAGAGATTCTCCTTTGCATTTTGCCCCAGTCCATAGCTGCACAAGGCTGAAAATATCACCTGGGTCCATATTTCCTTAAAGACTCTTCTGTCAATTCCTGTGAGCTTGCCAGGCCTCTGATGGTGCCAGCAAATACCAAAAGAACCAAGAGTGCCACAAATGAGGATGGAGCTCGGGAGAGCACTCCCAGAATTTCCATGGGAGTCTTGGTTCTGTGCAAAGCTTTTATTTTATTATTAACGACTAATTTGCAAAACAGCAGCAATAAACCCCAGCTTCTGGAAGTTACTCTGGTACAGAGCACACCTCTGTTTTCCATCACCTGCTCCTGAGTCTAGAACTGGGTGTTGTTTTTTGGAGTGATGGGCGTTGTGAAGATGAACCGAGAGATTAAACACAAAAAACATTTTAGGGAAGATAAGCAGACACGATATCCTTGGCAAAGAGCGAGGCCTCGAGTCTTAACAGTGTGTTCCTTCATCACCTGGAAAAGGATGTCTCAACAGCTGGAGACAAGTGGAACACGACCAGTTACACTCCTTTCGTTGCCCTGGAGCCCAGGGAAGCAGCAGGGAGCACTACAGAACCACAGCAGCTCACACCAGACACGCTGCCCACCACGGAAAGCATCTCAGGGCCAGCGGAGCATGCTAAGGAGTGCTGGGGATTCTGCACTTGGACACGAAACAAGCCTCAGAGAGAGGTTCAGAGATGGCTCTGCTAAAAGGAAAATCAAGCTATGGATTTTCGCTGAGCCTTGACACAATTCCACAGCAGCTCCCCATCCCTGTTACAGACAATAAAGCAGTGACAGGCTGCCCCTGACAGGGAACACAGCCACAGCTCCCAGCTGAGCTCCAGCATTGCCAAGATATTTTAACTCCCAGAAGGAGCTCCTTGCAAACTCCAGCACAATCCAAGGCTACACGAGCCTGGAGGAAGGCTGGAATGCCACCCAAGCCCCGGGTTTACAAAAAGCCCTCAAAACACACCTTAAAGAGAATTAAAGCTCACCCAAGGCTCTGTATTTGAGCTAATTACTTTAGCTCAAAGAAAAATGCAACAAGGCACTAAATTTGCTGCTGGCTCCTTCAGTCCTTTGCGGTCCCGATCCCATTTTGCCTCTGATCTCAGAATTTTGGAAGCAGCCCTAAAACTTCGCAGCAGCTGATGTGGCTGTGCCACTGAGGAGTCAAACCCAGCCCTTTAGCAGTGCAAGGGCAAGCAATTTGGCAGGAATCATCCCAGCATTCCTGTGTTCTCCCATATTTACCAGGCAGTTTTCCACTGCACTCAGCCAAAGGCAGCAATTCATGGCCTCTCCACCATCTCCAGCCACATTTCCCAGCAGCTCCTGCATCCCAGCCCTTCCTCCTCTTCCCACATGATGGGAAGCCCCAGGGATGAAGAGCAGGGTTTATCATTTATGGCCCTGCAATGCCTCTTAGGGACAAGAGTCTGCCACGACAGGCAAGTTCTGCACCATTAACCAGGGCTGGGAGCTCTCTAGGGAAACTTGCCCCAAAATGTAGAGGTAAAATACACTTAATTCAGCTGAGAGAGACTTAAAAATAGTCTAAAGCATCAAGGAGCATTATATCTGTAATACAGAGATGAAATCCCACATAATACATAATTTAATCTCTCAAAAAAATGTTTTCTAGAGGGAGAAATTCCTTTTTTCCAGGAACAGGTTGCACCTAAAGAAGCTTGAGTAAGAGGAAAAAGGGATAAATGACATCACCCTTGCTGCAAAGCACAGGTGACAGGAGGTTTAAACTCTGCAAACATTTACTGAGAATGCAATTACTGAATGAAAGCACCAAGATTNNTTATATTTTTATTATACCTAGCACAAAAATCCCCCCTCCACTCTTCAATAGCATGAGAAAGATGTTTAACAAGAGCAAGAAGCCAGGACACACTTCTCACATCAGATCCATCTCAGGGCCACACTGAACTACTGGAGATAAAATTTGCATCCTACATTTCTTAATATTCACTTTATGGTCAAAATGAATAAACCCCACAGATTTTCTGCTGCTACCCCCAGTGGAAAATAAAAGTGTGTGCCAACCCAGCAGGCAGCCTTCAGCTGGGTTCAGGATGGAGCATGTGCACACCAGTTTGCTCTGGAATTGGGGTGGTTTATGGCACTGCACCTGACACAAGGATTAGACTCCCAAATTCCACACTCAGGCTTTGCTAGCAAGCCTTGCCTTGCTTGTGGCAACCTCTCCCTCCAAGCCTTTGCTCAGCACCGAGAGGAATTTGGAAGAGGCACCAAGAAGAAGAAAGCAAACCCGAGGAGGTCCAGCTACTGTGGGAAAAGTGAGTTTTAGACTCTTCCAGCCGCACACAGCTAATCTTTCAGTGTCAGCAATACAAGCTGTGGGCTGAAAAATCCCAGTTCAGCTTTGGTTTCTACCTGCCACTTCAAGCCAAATAATAACACATATCGAGATTGACAAGAAATAGCATCCACTCATTTCGGTTTGAATCATGAAGCAGAAAAGCGTTAAAGTATCTTGAGAACAAAATCACAATAAACAGAGTACGTGGGAGGAATATTTTTGAGGCACGCAAATATTGTTGAGGCTTTGTCACTCTTTTTTCTGAAAGACACATTGCAAAATCCTTTAAAAATCATGAACTATGACCTTACTTTGTCCCCTGAATCCAGTCTGTCTGGAATGTTTGGGTCCAGGCAGGAACCAGCAGAACCAAACTGATGGAGAAAAGTTTCTATTGGAGATGAAAGGTGTTTCTAAGCTTTTGCCAATTAGCACAAAGCCTCAGAGGTGTGGCTCAGCTCAGACGGCATCCCTCAGACACAGGGACCGCATCCTGCACAGGCTGAGCGGAAGGAGGGATGCTCCTGGCCTGGGGAAATCATCAGTCCTGGTTTCTGCTCAGCCCAAGCAGCTAAGATAAAGCAAACAAGTTTCTCAGAGGAAGCAATTTTACTTTTTTTACTCAATTTTCCTTTTCTTCACTCTTTGCAAATGGCCATATTTAGTATTTACCATGGCTTGACTCAAACTCTGCTGGGAAGGGAATCCTGGAACTGTGGACCCAGAACAGCAAACCCAGCCCAGCTCCCCACGGGAGCAATGGTTTGAAAATTCTGCATCAAAAAGCTGCTTTTTGCACCTGCTCTTTCCCTCTGTGGGAATGAAATCCCCACCCAGGCTGGCAGGCAGGTCTCCATCCTCAGAGCAATCGGACAGATTTGTTTTCTCTACCTTTCCTGCAGGACACAGAGGCACATGTGGCTTGTGGCCTCGTGCAGCTTCAAAAAGCTTCCCCAGCGCTGCAAATGAATTCATCTCGAGGAAGGAAGAGCACACCAACACAAGGCAGGCTCTGAGCAGAAATGCTGCCTCCAGGGAAGTTCTGCTGCCTCCTTCTCCTGCCTCCTCCATCTTATCCCTCCGTAAAGCTCAGCTTCAAGCCCCGACAAGCCGCACTTTGAATTTTCTGAGCCACACAAGGCAGCAGAGTGCTCCAGAGGCAGAGCTGCCCCATCTGCTCCCACTCCCTCCCCTCTGCACCTCTGTTCACCCCAATTTCCAGGGCACTAATTTAATGAAGATTAATGGGTACCCTCCAAACACGCGCCCTACGCTATTTCTGGAGGAGAAGCATCACGTCATTTTCATAATAAAGGAGCGTTTTTTCCCCACCCTGAGCACATGAAGTTGAAATGCTGCTTAGCACTGGGTGCCTGCTCCATTCAGCCACAGAAATCACTCTGAGCTCCACTCAAAAATGGGAACAACTCTGATTTTTCCATGTTTTTTTTTCAAAAAGATCTGCATGTGCAAAAACTGCTGTTGGGGCATTAAGAAGCTGCTAAGAGAGAGGTAACACTTCATACAACATCAGATGGCCAGAAGACAAAAATATAGCAACTAACAGATTGATATTTATCTTTGCCAAGTGTTTTGCTGCTGGATCAATAGGATCACAAGCTGGCTATTCAGATTCTGCTCCAAAGTTGACCAATATTGCAAAAAAAATTGTGGATTCCCCAGCATACAGCACAGGGGAGGAAAAAAATAAAGAGAAGCTATTTACCAGCCAAGCTGTGTATAACCAAAAATCTAAACCCCTCATGATTTAAGACTGAGCTTAAACCATCCTTGCACTGATCCCAGATGCAAAATAGCTCAAGATGCCCTTAATTAGGGTCTAGAGAAGCTGCCACACCTCTGATTCTCAGCCTTAAATAGGTGGCTACACCACCTTTAGGACTTTCTGTCCACTCCAACATCATTTGGGGGCTTGCAGAGAGCATAATTTGGCTATTAGGATATCCTAGTCCTTCTTCCTCTTATTTTGACTTCACCCAACTCTAATGCTTCCAAACATTCCTGCACCTTGTACCATTACTAAAGAACAGAAAATTCCCTAGAGTTTCCCTCAAATTGCTTGCACATCTCCTAGTCTTGAAAGTATTTTGCTCTTTAGCCCACAGTCAGTGGTCCAGTCCTGGGATTAGTGGCCCAGGTTTGCCTCTTTCGGCCTGGAGGGGCAGAATTTGCACTCTTCCCCCAGTTCTGGATCAGTCCCACACCATGCTACAGGGAGAAAAAAGCCTTTGCAATCTGCAACAACTCCATAATTTAGGACACAAAGCCTTGTTTGACTAAATCATAGCACAGCAGCCCCGAGAGTGCCTGTTGGGAATATGCCAAATTCATATTTCTGTCATTCCCCCCATCCTACACGTCCGTTTATCCTCATTTCATTAGCAAATCGCCCCATCCATTTCCCCAGCCATTTGTCAGTGGGGCTGTCACTGTAATTACCTCTCTCCACACAGATTGCTATTATTTATCTGTCGTGTTTGCAGTGCAGCAGCCACCAAAACACCAAAACATTGATGTTATCGCTGAGCCTGACCCAGGGAGCAAAGCTCTTAGGGAGACAAAGTGTTCCAAGCACTTTTGTGGATTTTACCGTCTCCTCAAGAATTAATATTGTGACACCCCGGAAAAGCCAGTGATCACCACACCCTGAAGAGTAAAGAGGTTTAAAACCCACATCCATGTAACTGCAAAGGGCAGGCACGGCAGGGAGGTCTGGCATGGTTATCCAACAGTTGCAATCCATGGGTGCACTCCTAATGTCACAAAACATTGGAATTCAGCAAGATTTAGGTCTATCTCCATCTGCACAGACTCTCCAGCTGAGTTTCCCTCACATATATCTGTAGGATTTGTTGTGACACTGCAGGGATGTCCTTTCCACATGGGATTAAACCCTCTGAAAAGGTCTTGCACATTAACTCTGCCTTAACTCTTTCCCTATATGTCCTACTCCATTTCCTGTCTCTGAAATATTTTCAAAGAAATCTGATGGAATTTTTCCTAAAATGAATAATTATCTCAGTAGAAGCATTCTGGAAAGGCTTCGTAGGGGATCCTCTGTGCACCTTTGTGTGCAAGGACTTCCAGCCACACTCAGATCAGGGGGATATAGGGAAAGCCTCCACGGAAGGGCCCTTTTTTTCAGAACATCTGGCAGGGTTAATCTGTTCTGGGTGGAAGAGGAAGGAGCAGCTGCTCATGCCCAGGGCCTGTTCAGCCAGGCTCCCTCCCGAAGGCAGCCCCACCACCCCGCGGCCTGCCCTGCTGCTTTCCTCTCTGCTCCCCTCACAAACCAGCGCTGGCTGCTCCACCAGGAGCCCCTTGGGAACCCTTAAATGAGCACAGAGCAGCTCCCCCAACCCTTTAAAACTCGGTGCATAACCCACACTGCCCAGGCTGCAGCAGCCAGGCCCGAGGTGGGAGCGGCGGCCTGGTTCTAGCAGCAGCCGTCCATGGCGCACACCTGGCAGCATGGCGGGGCCCACACAGCTTTCCCACTGTGCTTTGCCAGCCTCCAGCAGCCTGCGGTTGCTCCTGCCGTGCTCACACGCACAGGCAGCCCACGGATTCCAGCAGGGATCTGTAGAAATCCCACACTTGTTCCGTCTCCCTTTCCTAGTGCCCACAGCGCTGTGCTGGTGCCTCACACCCACAGGCCCTGCTGTAGGCATGGCCACGTTTTCTAAATGTCCTTTCCTTCTGCCAGCTTTCCCCCCAGCCAGACCTGGCCCTAAGGTACTAATCTTGGTTTTTTGTGGGGCAAAAGACACCTCCAGCTGCTGCTGATGGTGCAAAAACTCCTTAAATCTATGGGAGGTGTCCCTTAAATCTGGTGGAAGTCTGGAAGTGTCCCTGCCCGCACAGGGGAACTGGAACTGAATTATCTTTAAGGTGCTTTCCAACCCAAATTGTTCTGTGATTCTGTCTCACCAGGGAACAGTGAGGTTTTCTTCTCCCTGGGAGGGAAACACTTAGAACAGGAGGACTCCTGAAAATCCCATCCCCTTCACAAGCTCCTCCATCCCTTCAGGCTCAAAGCACAGACTAAAGGCCACAAGAACAAGTCTGCCACAGGAACTGCTGAGATCAAGGGCGCAGGCAGTGTCTGAGCTCCTCCAGAAGGTGGGAAACGCTCGCTGGATGAAATGTTAAGCACGATCTTGTAGGTGTGGAGAAGTGAGGAGCTCCTCTCCGCAGCAGGCAGAGGATTTCACGTGCTCCCCTCCCGAGAGGTGCATGCATGGGTGGAGGCTGAGAAAGAAAACCCTCAGCCCTGGAACAGTGGAGAGCTGCCAGCTGTGATGGGGCTGTGATAAGCTAAAAAACATCCATAAGCATCCAACTTCAAAAGCAGGGAAAGGAGGAGGGGAGCTGCGCAGAGTCAGGCGCCTGGGGCTGCCCATTTTCAGTCAGCCTATTTTTAGAAAAGCTGGGTACACCTACAGGAGCACTGAGGCTGGAAAGGAATTCTTCATTTTAATACTCCCCTTCTTCACACCACTGTGCAGGTGGCATTTCTTCAAGAGCCACTACTCTCTGTCCGCAAGGAAAGCAACACAACCCCCGAAATTAAAAAAAAACCAAAAAAACTAAGTTATTTTGAATTATTGACAAAAGGTGTTATTACCAAAAAGCTATTCCCAATGGAGATGCAGACAAGGCCTCTGCTTTCCTCTGCACAACAGATTCCTGCCCACTTCCCATCCCCTGGGGTACTTTGCATCATCCTGTGGGAAAAACAGCCAGAATTCCCAATGGGGACCTCCAGCTATGATCTGCCATGGGAGACACAGCCCAGGTGGGAAACCTGCTCATGGAAAATAGGCACGAGACACCTGAACTGCAACTCCTGCCCCAGCTGCTCCAGGGGCCCTGCAAGATGAACGAGAATCAGATCCAAACTGACATTTTCCAACCCTTCTTCATATTAAAGACCCACCAGCTGCAAAGGTTACACCCCAAAAGCACATTCTCTGCTCATTCCATGCACTATTCCCATTTTCTATGGGATGAAGGGTATGGGGTGGGCCATGGTTTAGTTTGGGGTAAAGGTGTTTGGCTTTATCTTGTTTTTTCTTCCAGTTCAGAGGGACGAGAAAAGCAGTGGTAAAAACCAGAGTCAATTTACCCACCCCAATATTGACCATTTCCATCTGAATGTAATGAGAATTTGGCCAAAGGGAGGCCTGTAGGACACAGAGCCAGCAGAGATGGTGCCCAGTGTCACCCAAGCCTGGCATCCCCTTCCTCCTGCCCAAAATATGAGCACGTGCTCCCATAAAGGAACAGCCTCGAACACTATTCCCAATCTTTCTGGTTCAGCTCCTCAGGAGATATTCCAGTCAAAGCTGCATTTCGTGCTTCAAAAACCAATCCAAACTGATACTAGTTTGCACCTTAAGCCATGAAGTTGCTGAACACCCCCCCCAAAAATCCCAGAGCCTCGTGGCAGGAGCTTGCTGTCACAAGAAAGTTACAGAGATTCAGAAATTGTATGGATAAATTATCTATGAGAGTCTTTAGTAATACCACAAGTGGTTCAGAAAAGCTGCCAGCCCCAAGTGCTTTGAGTTTGTAGCCACCAGCTCAGAGGAGAAATTCTTTGAGAGCTAAACTCTCTCACATCTCCCTGGAACAACATTTTCTCCAGGTAATTTTCATTTCCACTGCTGCCATGAGAAAATAACAGACTCAAAATCCACACACCAGTGCAAGGTGGCACTGCTCCACCCCACGTCCTCAACGTTGCTCCCTGTGTTTCCAGTTTCCACAATTTGTGTAAAAAAGCCCACAAAATCAACATTTGCAAAAAAAGCAAGCTACTGTTCTCTGTCCTTCATATAGTTGGAGAAGGTCGAGGTGCAGTGAAGATGGAGGTGATAAAAGAGGCCTAAAAACCACTGATTTTTAATCCCAACTTTGCATCAAAACCAATCTGGAACCAGCCCCTCCATCCCCCACAAAGCACCAGGACATTTTCTCCCCCTCCAAGGGCAACATTCCCCAGAAAATTTCCCCGTTCAAATATCTCAAGATGGCAAAGAGAAATCTTCCTTTTAAAGCCTGACAGCATCTTCCCCCCCGCTTTTAAATGAGCATTGTGGTTTCAACTCAGCATTTTTTTGTTTGCATGCTAGACACACACTTGGATGGCATCGCATTCCCCTGCACCTGCATAGCCACCAGCAACAGCAGAAGTCTTTGGCAGCAATTCAGATAGAGATCTATTCAAGCAGCTTTATTGATGTTAATGCAGTTACCTGGGATTCACACACACGTAAATCAGAGCACAGGTGGATGATAAATTCCTGCAACAAGGGAGGCACGGCCTATTTCACCCCTGGTGGAACGGTGCTGATGTCAGGAGCTGTGCACCGAGGTGCAGCTGCGTTCAGAAGCTGCTTTAATCAGGCAAATCAGTTTATTGCAAATAAATCTGCAAATTCACACAGCTAGCTCCGCCTTTGGGACCCCGCTACAAACTGATTCTGGTGCAAGTTTGCTGCTTTAAAGTATTGCCTTAAAATAACATTTTCAGGCTTGGACATGACAGTTGTTTGAGCATGGTCAGCTCATCTTCTACAAAGTCTTCCCCTTTGGACAGGGATCATTCTGTGGGGGCTGTTGCATTTGATGCCCCAGCAGGAGCAGTTTGGGAGAGTAAAACCCAGACTGGCCTTCAAAACAAGGCTGCTGGTCAGACTGCGGAGGGATTTCAGTCAGACACAAGCAAGGCTGTGGTGTTCCTGTGCTCATCCCTCAGCACAGTGACAGGGAATTTGTCCCTTGACGTTGAGATTTTCCCTCTAACCCACTTCCTCATGGTACCCAAAGTCCTTAAGAAGGGGTGACCTTGGCAGTACTGGGCTGATGGTTGGACTTGATGACCTTAAAGGAGCCTTCCCACCCTGGGGATTCTGTGATTTGAAGTCACGCAGTGTTTCCCCCCGGTTTAAGAGCTCTGTACAATCAGCCCAGGTTCCTGTGGGGCCAGAGAAGCAGGGAAGTTTGCTTCCAGTAGGGATCAGCAGTACCCAAGGGATGAGCAGCAGCTGAGTGATGCTCTCAGAGATCAGTTATCCAGGGAATCCTGAGGGGAAGGATGACCTGAGCAGCCCAGACAAGGAGTTTTGAAGGTCAGATATACAGGAGAGAGGATAAATTGCCAAAACACAGCTTTTACCCCTGGATTTAGGATACCAATCCGAGTCTTACAGCAAGACCTGAAAGTCAGACACTCCAGCAGGTCAGTTAGACACATCTCTGAACAGATCACACAAACCTGGCTTGCTGTAGGAACCTCAGGCTCCCAACCCTTCTAAATCCATGGGCAGGTGGCCTCAAGGTGTCCCTGCTTCCCCACCAGGGTGTAACCAGCACCCAGAGACCACCGCAGCTCCCTGGGCTTCATCTCCCATTCCATATTCATCATTTGCCACCCTGCCATGACTAATCTGGATTTACAACCCGGAAAGCGGCAGGGAAAAGGATCTGATCAAAAGGATGATCCTCGCAGCCAGAAAACAAGAAAGAGCTGTGTAGCCAGTTGTTCCAGGACACTTAATCCATCAAGCCTTCACCATTCTACCCTTGGGCTTAGGCTGAGTCAGTTGGGATTTGCTTAAAACCATGAGAATTCCCTCCTCCTCCTCTCCAAAAAAAAAAAAAAAAGCCAGTTATAAAGTTTGTCAAGAAGTGGGGGGGGGGAGCAGGAAAATACAGGGACTCACACTGCACTTTTACATTCTGAGTCAGTGGCTGGTAAGCAGCCAGCTGGAAGCTCTCCATCCAAGGTATCTCCAAGCTTCTGAAAGCCAAAGCAAACACTTGGTTTTATCTAAAAAAGTCTTTACGTTCAGCTGGGCAAATCTGGCTTTTTTGCTGCCAGTTACACCTCAGGTCCAGGACCCTCAGTGCCACAGAAGTGAGATTTGACACCTTTTGGGGCTACAGAAACACCTGGGCTAAGCCTTGGTGCAGCATGACTCTCCTGGCTGGGAGGAAGGAGGGAATTTTGGGTGCAAACTCTTGTTCTAAAGAGAGGAAATGGACACATCACAGCAGAGGCTGTGGCGGCAGCAGGAGCCCTGTCCCTCTCCTTTTATCTAATAAAGACACCCAGAGGAAATTCCCAGCTCAGAAGCAGCTCAAGGCCCCAGTAAATGAGGCTTTATCCTCCTTCTATCCCATAAATCCAAACCTTTATCATTGTGGGTCAATCACCTCCTCCAGCACTAAAGATCCAGATTTTGCCAAGACATTTTTTTTCTATTCGCAGGAGCAGAGAATTTCCCTTGGCTTCTAGATCTAACACGAGCTGGGCTCGACCTTTCTCCACTGTTTTCCACCCTTTGGAAGTGATCCAATATCTCCCAGACTCAGAGGTTTTCCATTGGTTTTACTGAGTTCTGGATAAGGGTTTAAAGATGTTTGCTTGTTTTTCCCCCAGCAGAAGTCAGAACCACTTTGCTGTGGTTTTACAAGAGCCAGCTGGAGAAAGGTTGGATAACCAGGCATCCCCAAGCCCAGGGGAGTCAAAAGAAACCCCAATTTGGGGGCTTTTATGCCAAGTTATTCCTTACGATTTTTTTTTTTTTTTTTTTTTTTTTCAGTGAAGGGCTGCTTATAAGCCAGAAGTTCCTTTCCTCTCTTTATCTAATGATCAAGTTCCCTTTACAAGAAGACTCAAAGACACCAACCAGATGTGCATTTTAACTGCAAGTTCACGGGGGAAAACAAATAAACTCCTAGAGAAACATCAGGCAGGAAAACTGCTTATTTTGCAAGGTGGGACCAGTCTCTCCTCAGCTGCAGCCTTCTAGATCATGTTCACCTTGAGCCTGGTTTTAGCTGAAGATGGAACGATCTGAGATGAGTAGGGTGCATTTACAGGGGAGATTTCCTGGAGCAGCAGGAAACATGAACACCTCATAACATCCCCGGAATCCCTTCGGATTCCTTGGCAATACGAGACAGAAATGGATCCAGCACATCTGTACACCAAGCAGGCAGAATTTCAGGAGTCTCAGAGCAATGATGCCCACAAACCTGAAATAGAATATTGGTTTCCATCACATTTACAAGAGAAACTCCTCTTGTCTTTTTCCTACAGAGAAAAATTGAGAAGAAACTAATCCTGTAGTCACCAAAGCAAACAAAACAGATTTTAGAGTGGGCATTCAGCACATTGCACATCACAGGGGGGAAAAATAAAAAACCTCAGTCTTGTAAGTATCTCAGAGATGAGAAAAAAAAAATTATGGAAGTCTTGAACCAAAACTCATAATAGAATAATAGGATCATAAAATGGTTTGGGTTGGGAGGGAGCTTAAAGATCCCCTAGTTCCAACTCTTCTGCCATGGGCCAGAGATTCTCTCACTTGAATTCTTTTCTCTTGTCTGGATCCACATAGGATCCAGAGATTGTTACCAGCCAGGCCTTTTCCCTGACTTCTCCACCTTGCGGAGAAACTCCCACACTCTCCGCCGTAACAGGGCAAGATTTACACCAACTTACTCCAAAAGTTACAGGCCGCTTGAAAAACCTGCCCTAACACAGGTCTATTATTGTACACCCTGTTTACTTAAATTCATTGCCCAGCCTGGGAGACTTTGCACAAGGAAATTTACAGCTCCAGTTAATAGAGCAGAATGTAAAACTGCTGGCTTTTGGCTGAGGCTGCAAGCAAGGGACAGGCACAGGTTGTGACTGGGGGTGTTTTCACAGGGCCACTGACACAGAATGCGTTTTCAGGGAGTATTTGTTTTAAATAAGGAAAGTTTATACAGCTTGAGAAAATTATTGGCAAGGAAATTAAATCTCATTCTGGTGCTCTTCCGTCTCACCTTGACACGCGGAGCTCTCCTCCCTCCCCCTGGCTCAGTGAGGGCAGGTTTTGCTTGCAGAAAATTGCCTTCCTCGTGTATTCTGATTTACAGCTGGCTCACGGGGCAGCCCTCTGCACCCACTGCAGGGGAGAAGGGGCAGGCAAGGCCCATTTTCCCCCTGCCCTGACCCCAGGCTGCAGTTTGGGGGCGCTGGGATGCATTCCATGGAAGTTGGGCTCATCCCACCCTGAGCAATCTGCAAGGAGATGGGTGGGACCTGCCCGTTGGGATCCCCCTAGACTCCCCCCAGGTCAAGCCCAGCCTGTTCCTCTCCTGCCCCACAGCTCCCACCCCATTGATCAAGGCACAAACCCAACACGAGGCACAAACAGCTGTGGAACGGAACCTGGCAGCATTGTAGAGGTCTTCTCATTTCTTTCTATCGTCCCAAAGTTTCCTTCCTATCTTGCTGGGATATTTCCAAGGGCTCCCAGGACTTTCTGCAAGGGCCTGGAGTGCCAGGACAAGGGGGAATGGCTTCTCCCTGAGACAGGGCAGGGTTAGATGGGATACTGGGAAGAAATTCTTCCCTGGGAGGATGGAGAGGCCCTGGCATAGAATTTCCAGCGAAGCTGTGTTTGCCCCTGGATCCCTGGAAGTGTCCAAGGCCAGGTTGGGCAGACCTTGGAGCAGCCTGGGACAGTGGAAGGTGTCCCTGCCATGGCAGGGGGTGGGACTGGGTGGGCTCTAAGACTCCTTCCAATCCAAACAATTCTGTGGCTCTCTGAACATGGCAGTAAAGCTTTGGACACAGTTGCCCTCGTGCTGGTGCTGTAGGGTGGGAATGGCACAGGATATGAGACCAAAAGGAGCCATTTGAGGCAACAGGACCCAAAGTTCCTCCAGGCACAGCCCTCCACACTATTCTCCATCCCAGAGGGCCCACTGAAAACCCACTTCCCCTCCTGCACACATCACCCACACCACAGAACGCACCCAAATCCCCCACATTGCTAAAAGGCCTGAAATCCAAAACACCAAAAGCCTCAAGATGCACCTGCAGTCAGCTGGATGAATTCCTAGCACACATCCTCCATATTTCCTAGATCACGAGGGATCCATACCCACCCCTGCTGCCACTCAGAAACTCAGCAAGCCTGGGAATAAAATCCTCAGGGATGTGTTGCTAGGCTCAGTTCCCTGCTCCCACAAAACCAGCGACTGGAGCGACTGCTCGAGTGCTTCAGCAGGACCTGCACCCCACAGAACAGGTTCAGCTTGACTCCAAGTGCTCAGGAGTCATTCCTGCTCCCTTCTGCATTTCCCCTTCCAGAAATTCCTCCTCCCACAGGTGAAACAATGCGGGCTGAGCTCATCAGCAGGTGTCAGGCAGAGCGCTGCACTTCCCATGGCACGCAGCAGCACAGACAGATTGACTCAGCAGGTCCTTGCCGTGCTTCAGCCGGAACTAAACCTCCCTGACAGAAAATAAACCAAATCCAGCACATCCCAGCAGTGAGCAGCCCAAAAGGGCTCAAGAGCAGGTTTCAGTTTAGCTGTCAGAAGGAATTTATTCCATGAACAGCTGTTTTTACAGGATTCTTTCTAGAAACAGGGCTAGGAGGGAAATAAAGGCTCTGAACTGATATTTAGGGATGGGGAGGGGTAAAATGAAGCTTTTCAGGGAAAAAGCTTCTGGCTACAGAGACCACATGTCCCTGCCTTGTCCATTGCTTTCTGAGCCATGCTGAACTGGATTTATCCATGTCTGCCTAGGAACTGTCTCCCTAGCAGGTGTCAGTTCAGCTCGCACTGGTTTTATCAAGACGAAAAAAAAGGAGATATTTGTCCTATTACCCAAATCTGGATAAAATGTCCCAAAGTGAGTAAATTCAGTTGTGTCAGTTCAAACACAGGGATGGAAATCTGCACTTCTCGCTCCAAAGACCTGAGCTCTGTCCTGACAGCCAATGCCACATACAGAATTCCAGTTTGTCCCAAGGTTTGCAGCTGAAGGCTTGTTTGCTCTTTAAATCAAGGTACCTTGTGGAGGAGTCACATCCTCTCTCTTTGGCCAAATCCTAAATCAAACTGCTCTTAAGAACATTAGGATTCCCACCTGTGTCCCATCAATCCCAGCAGTCACAACAGAGGGGCTTTTGTGTGTTCCTCAAAAAGCAAAGTCCCAGGAGGGAGCTCAGTCACTCCCTGAAAGCCAGGAGGCAGCAGCACCTTGTGCCTTCAAACAATGGATGGCACAGGGTTTTCTCAGAGCGGCTGAAGCCTGATGAGTAATTAACTCTGACACCCTTAGGTGTTATTAATCCCACTAAACAAGGGAGGAAACCTAGAGAGGAAACCAGACAAGCCCTTGGAGCCAGCCCAGTTTGCCTCGGGAGCAAAGCTTGGCTTGGAAGAGCAGTGCCGCTCGCCTGGGGCCCCGCAGGAATCGCAGATCAGAGGGGAGAGGGACACAGCTTCCCTGTCTGCAGGAGAGCAGGTACTTCCCCGGCTGGCGGCGAGGTGCGAGGCAGGGAGCAGCCCGAGGGGAGCCTGCCCTGCAGCCCTCCCTGGCACAGCTCAGCCCTGCCCGCAGCAATGCAAAGCCTCCCAGAGCGCATTCCAGGGCGCGTTTGTGCCAGCGCATCCCAAAGCTGGTCGTGCTGCCTTTTGCTGCTCTTAGAATTAGGAGGCAGACACGGTAAAAGGGTTTTACTTCAGGGATTTAGTAGGATTTTAGGTGTGTAGATTTTTAAAGGTGGAACACACCAAGATGCGCTCACAGTGTATAATGTGCATACAATTTTAGGGACCTTGCAAATTAGCATATCTGTCTAGGATTCCCCAATAAGAAACTTAATAAACAGTGTAATGTTTTTTTATTTTAAAGAAACTCTTTTAAAATGACGTTAGAGCCCAGTTTACAAAATATGTTTCAGAAACTTCAACCAAGGTTAAAACCTCGAGTTTTGAGATTGTATAGAGCTCTCTGGTTTCTTACTGTGAATGTTTGGTCTTTCTGCTTTGCAGAACTCCAAAACTAAGTTAGAATATCAGACTACAAAAACTACAGGCACGTAGGCTAAAAGTACAAAGAATGTATGAAGGGTGTGAAAAATATATAAAAGGGTACATAAAAAAGAAAAGGCAAAAATCATCAGGCATCAGTGGCAGGTGCAGTCAGCTCCTTCCCTGGCTGTGCTTCCCCTCCTGAGCTGGCTCCTGGAGCAGCCGTGCCCTGCTGAAGGGCCACCAGGCCAGGCTCACTCTGTGCCATGGCCCAGCACTGTTTTTCACCTCCCCAGGTTAGTAATTTTTCCTATCTCCTCCATCAGGGAAGCTCCATTCATTAAATCCTCCCCAGGAGCTCATCAGCACACCAGAGAGAAGCGCTGGAACCATCCACAGCCTCTCATCCCTCGTGTTTCCCACAGGCTCAGGTTTGAGTATGAGCCACAGCACTCTGCAGTTCCCTCCTAACCCTCAGATAAAACTCTGTGCTCCCTTGGAATCGAGCACAGCCACCAATTTCCTTCCAGAGGACCTGGAATTCTCTCCGTATCAAGACTGAAATATTCGGCTGTGATCCTACCGCCAATTCAAGCAGCAACAGCAACCAGAATAACTCACACAGGATGGTTTGGGTTGGAAGGGACGCCAAAGACCACCTAGTTCCAACCCCCTTGCCATGGGCAGGGGTACCAGGTTGCTCCAAGCCCCATCCAACCTGGCCTTGGACATTTTGTGACCCCTCCTGAAGTTGAGGCTTCCTTGCACAGTGGGGGAAAGGAAAGGCACCTTGATGCCAAACACAATACAGCCCCCTGAGGAGCAGCCCCAAGCCCAAATTCCACCATCCAGGCCAGCAGAGCTCAGGGACTTGCTCATCACAGGGTTGGTTTTGTTGTTTATCCCAGCATGTGATTTTGGGTAGAGCTGTCAGGTTGGTGATGGTTGTTGAGCTACCAGGGCTCCAAGAAATCAGGATAATTCTCCAACCTGATAACAGCCATGGTACTCAGGTACCCAACCTCTGAACAGAAGAGTCACCTGGAAGTGCCAGGTTCATTGGGCTGCCACCCACCTCACCGATGGGTGCCAAGACAGGCACAGCACCAGCACAGGCAGCCCACACCTTTCCCTGGGACACTGATGCCTTGAAGGGCTTACCTAAAACAGGGGTTAGACAAAGTTAAGAGAATAAAAAGCAGTTCTATTTATTGAAGGGCCTTCAGGTGCATTTAGGGCAGTCACAGCCCACCCAGGGGCTACACCCAAAATGGACAACAGGTCACGGGTTTTTCATACTTTATAAGTTTTATCCATTTGCGTATCAGCAATTAATTCTCCAATTACAGCTTCAGGTAATGAAATCAATTACTCCAAGTTTGCTGCCCCAATTCACTGCTGCTTACATGTTTTGGGGCCTGAGACAATTAGGTGTCCTTGAGTTTCGAGCTTAGAGATGAATGTTTTGTCTAAAAACTCTGAGAACAGCAGCTTAGCACCCTATATGGAACCTAGAGTTATACGCTAAAAATTACAGGATTACAGATACATATAAAATGTAGAAATTGAAATCCTAAGGCATCAACACAGCCCCGGGACAGGCGGCTCACGCCATTCCCATGGGACACGGCACATGGACAGGCGTCTCACGCCATTCCCACAGGACATGGCACCATTCCCATGGGACACAGCACCGGGACAGGTGGCTCAGGCCATTCCCATGGGACACAGCACCGGGACAGGTGGCTCAGGCCATTCCCATGGGACACGGCACTGGGACAGGTGGCTCACACCATTCCCATGGGATACGGCACCGGGACAGGCGGCTCACGCCATTCCCATAGGATACGGCACCATTCCCATGGGACACGGCCCCGGGACAGGCGGCTCTGGCCATTCCCATAGGACACGGCACAGGCAGCTCACGCCATTCCCATGGGACACGGCACCATTCCCATGGGACACGGCCCCGGGACAGGCGGCTCTGGCCATTCCCATAGGACACGGCACAGGCAGCTCACGCCATTCCCATGGGACACGGCACCGGGGCAGCCCCACACCTGCGCGCTCCCCGGGCACGCTGCCATGGCACAGCCCCAGCAGAAGGTGCTGTGGAAGATAAGGCCGTGTGGGAGCCCCGAGTGCCGCCCTTGTTCTTTCCCACCCGCGGTGTCCCGGCGGTCGGACGGTGCCACCGCAGCCCTGCCCGTGCCCTGCGGCGGGGCCCAGGTGCCTGCCGGAGGCTGCTGCCCTCCCCTCGCCGCCCCGGGCCCGCCAGATCCGCCTTCTTCCTGGGGCCATCTAGCGGCACATTTTCATAGAGTTCCTAAAACACCCGCGCCTTCACCTGGGCTGTATGCAAAGTGCGCTCTGAGAGCCTGAGCCGAGTCCTTCTGCATCGGAGCAGCATCTCCAGCACAGCCCTCCCTCTGACAGAGCACGAGCAGCACACACTCCCTTTTCCCCTCTTTTTAAAATCCTTATGAACATAGGAGCTTTTTAATCTGAAAAGATGCTCTTACTAGAGCAGCAGGCTGGTTAATCATGAGATCACCATCCTTGTCTCCTCATATCTGAGTCAGAAGAACCAGGACTAATCCCAAAGGGTTTTTTGCCCCCTCATTCTAAGTTAAGGACATAAACACCCGTGACTGTACACGCAGAATTTTTCCAAATTGTATTTCACGTAGTGTGTATATACCTGTTTCCATGCACTAAGCCCTAAAAAAAACCAAAAAACAAAAAACACAAAACCAAATATTTTGCCTATAGAGATTTAAATGAAATGAGCAATTCCTACAAATCCTACCCGAGCCCAGAAAAAACATTCTTCAGTCTGGACAAGGCTGCACCAGTACGAGATCAGTGAAATTCTAAGGATTTCCCTCCATGCAGGGGCAGAGCCCTCACACATGTCTCACCAGCAGGGCACAGGGATGAGGAGGATGAGGGCAGCCCTGCTCCTGCACACGAGGATGCCACAAGGGGCTGCAGCCAGGCCTGCCCCTCATCTGCAGGAAGAGGTGGCAGCAGGGATTGGAAAAATGTTCTTTGCAGGGAAACACCACCATTTTTCTGTGTACAACCAGAGCAGTGGACACCCAGAGCCCAAGAGCAGCCAGGGCTGTGTCCTGACTCCCCTCGCTCTTTTCCCTCAGTACCAACACAGAGGCACTTTTTGAGTCTTTTTTTGTGTGTTTTTACCCACTGTAAACCTAAAACTTGTTCTTCAGCCCTCAGCTGTAAGGAATGACCTCAATGAGGACCCTCCTCACCAGCTGGAGCCGATAGGCCACCAATAAGTGGGGAGGCCACCATTTGTAAGTGGATTGGCAACAGCTGTGCAGCTCCTTCCTCATGCCCTTCTGCAAGAAAATAGGCGCCTAGATATTATATACCTATGTATAGATACCACACACCTGTATGATATAGACATTATACTTCTAATTTTTATGAAATTTATGAAGTTGTAGGCTATTAGCAACATAACCCAGTCTAAAAGATTGTGATGTCCACTCTCATATAAAATATCTCATCTTCTAGCAAATGAAAAATTAAAACAGAACAATAGCCTTCCTGGAAAATAAATATTTCCTCAGTGATCAAATCTCTGGTATTGTCTTGTGGCAAAGATGAGCATGTTCTTGAGGCAATAGGCACAAGAAGGTTGGGCAGTTTTGAAGGTTACAGTGGCATCACACCCTTCCAACATTTTTCTTTTCCTTCATTGAATCGTTGGAGGGGGTAACAGGTTGTTTCAAAGCCCACAGATCACATCTCTTTGCTGTGGGGATAGTTTCTACAAACCAGCACTTATTTCTCCTCTGTTTCAGACTGAACAGGACCAGAAGCTCCCCCAGAAGCTCCCATCACAGCCACCACCCTTTTCCAGGGTGCTGGGTCCTGCCTGTGCCTCCCTGGAGCAGCCAGAGCCCCGAGTGACAGTCATTATCAGCAGATGGCTGTCCCAGATTTACCAGGGTGTGCCTCGCCAAGAGGGGAAAATTACACATTGATGCTGTACCTGACTGAGGGCCTCAAAAATCAAAACCACTGTGGGGAGTTTGGGGACTTCTCACATAAGAAAGCAGGTGTCGAAGGGCCCAGCCGGGCTGGCAGGGGAGTGCAGGATGATAAAAGGCTGCCAGGCCAGCCAGAGGCAGCATTTCACTCGTTTGGCAAGTTCCTTGCCTTCCAGCCATCCTCCTGATTCCGGAGCAGAATCTTTGCCACACTCACCCCGAGTTTCAACATCCTCCCCGAACCCAGGATGCCTCCTTTGTTCTCCAGCCAAGGAGCTCCAAAAATCAAAGAGCGCAGAGACTGATACGACAGGACCCCATGTATAACCCGAACCATTTCCCATCTGCTTCCAGCTGCACATCGGCTGCGAGCTCTCTGTGGGGACACACTGGGGACCCAAAACCAGGCTGGGCTTGCTCAGATCTAACCTGAGTCCCACAGACAAGACCAGAGTCTCAAAAAAGAGCAAAACCAGCTCAATATCTGCACAGGAGCCATGGAAAATCCCAGGGCAGCAGAGCCAGCATCAGCTGAAGGACCAGGGAGGAGAAGCAGCACCACAGGGAACCTCTAGGAGCCCTTCCCACATTTTCACACACTCAAATTTCAGATTTGCACAGAGCAGCTGCTGTCGCTCCCACCCTTCAGCTCCATGTAAATCACATTGCTTCTGTCTCTGCTCATCACACCAGTCCCCAAAGAAGCAGAAACCAGAAGTTTCAAGACCCTGGAGCCCTTTGGAGTCAGAGAGAACTAACACATCTAACACAGCAGCAGAACTCCCTCTGGGAAAACACCCCCCTCACAGATCGTGAGGGGAGCCAGGAAAACACACAGCAACCATTTCCATGCTGTGCCCACACCACATCCCCCTCACTTCCCACAGTTTCCTACCTTGAGAAGAATCCCAGAGCTTGCCATCGCAGCTTCTCTCCCCACAGACTCTCACAGCTCCTTCAACACCACAGCTTTGGGAAAAAGCCCTCCACTTGCCCAAATCAAGCTTATAAACACTCAGGGCCCTGTTTCTCCAGCAGCAAATTCACATCTTCATTTTCCCTCTATTGGCCGCTGCTGGGTCTCGTTGCCCCTGGTGGGGATCGCTTGCACCTGGGCCCAGGAGGGAAGAACCCCTCCAGGTGCAGTGAGTGCCCTCCCAGAGCTGCCCACTGTCCTGACACCAAAATCTGTGTGCACATCTCACCAGAGATGTGTTGGGTCCTGCGCACGGGTGGGGAGACACCTGAGGGGATGTTCAAGTGCTGTGCGAGGAGTACATGGCAATTTTCAAAGCTCCAAGCTTACAGAGTGTGTGTCCCACTCTATTTTTCTATGACAAAAAGGATTTTTTTTTTCCCAAAATGGGTGTTGTGTCTGTCACAGTTCATTTCAGTGTGAACAGCAGGGTCCCCAAACTGTAAAGCAGCTGAGAAAAACATCACTGTCCATCAGTGTGTCCCCAGGGTGCTCACCCAACCCCAGAGGACATGGCCAAATCAGCCCCTGCCTGTCATTTCCCCCATCAATTGCCCACATTAACACCTCCAAACCCGATGGAAATACTTTTTCCAGGGGAAACCTCCTTGCGCTTGGACTGGCCTCACCCCCCGATTGCACCGGGGTGATGTGATTTAAGAGGAAGCCGAAAAAGCAGCAATTGATTACCCATAAAACAGGGTTATAATCCAATAAATAAATGATAAATCAGCGTGTCTCCTCTCAGTGAGGAGCTGGAGACTCCAGGTTCCCCTGGAAGGAGCTGAACAGAATATCCATTATTCAAACCGATCGCAGCTACCCAAGTGGAAAGAACAGCTGTGCCTTCGTGTTTCCTGACACTTTTTCTTGTGACACCACCCCCGCTGAACATGAAGTGATTTGGGCTGCAGATAACTCATTAAGGGAAGGAAGGGAGAGCTGTTTTCTGGGTCTCCTCACCCCTGTCCATTCGGATCAGAACCTGACACCCAAAGTGGAGTTTTTGGATACACCTCAAACGAATCCTGCTGCTCCCACAGAAGGCTCTGCCCTTGCGGTGGTGGATTCCCCCAGAGCTCTGCTCACACGGCTTCATTAAACATTTGGGATGCAGGGCCATCATCCTGCTTGCCCCCATCTTCCCTTCCGAGAGTTTAAAACTCCTTCAGAAACTTCTGAGACCGCTGGAAACCCGGGAATTACCTCCCACAAAACCCCTGCCCGTCCCTGCCTTCCAAACAGCTCTGACGCCGACATGCACACACACAATTCAGAGCCTTAATGAGAGCACGCACCAGCCTGGGCAGAGACAATGGGAGTTTCTCCTCACTCTTTAGACACGGCCAGAAAGTAGGACAGCACTTTATTTGGAAGCTCTGCTAGACCTGGAAAGCCACTTCCCTACAGAAGCCCTGGGGTAAGGTCCCCTCTGAGTTACTCCCAAAGTTTCACTGTCCGCTCCAAGCTTCTAAAGTGGGACAAGTGTCGTATTTTTTCCCCTGGGAAACGGAATAAAAAATATTTTCTTCCCCACTGTGTGACCAGTGCACATGAAAAGGCAATCAATATAATTCCCATTGTTTACCCTGAAGTTTGATGCATGTCTTCCTGCTTTTACGTCCTTGTTCTCACATTTTAGCACTCCCTGGTTTCACCAAAGCCTGTTAAACTCTGGCCCAAGGCGAAGCGTTTCGTGTGAAAGGGCAGATTCTGGTGCAGAATGGTTTTGTAATGAGGCAGGAGGCAGAAATGAGAGCTATAATAAGGATATAATAAGACAAAGTGCTTATGAAGGAGAGTTGGGTGTAAGAGAGAGTAAAAAGTGTAAGACAAGTTGGAGGAGTATGAATAAAACCATGAAACAAAACATAAACACTTTGGTTTTGTGCTTGCCCACATTTGGATCTGTCTGTGAGTGAGCAGGCAGTGAGTTTGACATGCAAGCAAAGACAAAGCCATGGGAGCAAAATAGCTCAGTACATGTAAGTGTGAGGGAGGACAGCAGAAAGCCACAGAGACAAAGCAAGGGGGGCTCATGCCACCCAGCCCAGCCCATGGCACGGCGAGGAGGGTGATGGTTCCGTGTGTAAAACCCTTCCTCTGTCAGAGTGCAGCTTCACACATACACCTGGAGAACTCGGGGAGCTTTCTTGCAAAATGCCAGGCCCAAAGTTGCTTCCCTCTGAATGCCCAGCACAAGAGTTCTCATGTGGAGCGTGTGGAGATCCCCAGGAGCCATCCTGAGGGCAGCCTGGCACCCCTGCCCTCAGCCCCCACCCCAGCTGCAGGCCAACAGAACGAGGGGCTCACAGGATTTCCAGGAGAGCTTCTTTCTCTGACTCCGAAGAAGAAACTCTCTCAATTCGGATTTTTCCTTTTGGGTGCTGTTTGCACCCTCTGCACCCCCCATGCCCAGGCTCTGGGGCATCCCCAGGACACCCTCACCCCGCTGCTGCCCCGCTGCCCCTGCCAGCCTTGGGGACACTCTTCCCGGGGGCCGGGGGCCCCCGATGCCGAGCCCTGCCCGTGCTGCCGGGCTGCTCCCACCAGGTGGCACTCCAGGAGCGGCGGACGGCGACACCGAGCCCCGGGAGAGAGCAGTCCCGGTCCCGGGAGCGGCCGCGGCTCCAGCGCTGCCGCCCGCGGGGAACACCCCCAGCAGCAGGGAGCCCTCCTGCCCTCCTCCTGCGGGCTGCTGGCGCCGGGCAGCCAGGTCCTGCCTGTGCCGTGAGTTCTTGAGTCCCTAATTTCCTTATTTCCCGAATCGAGAACGGCAAGAGCTGTGGCACGGGGATGGAGCTCCCACCTTCCCACCCCGACCTTGTCCCCAATCCATCCATCCATCCATCCATCCATCCGTCCGTCCGTCCATCCATCCCTCCCTCCCACCCTGCCCGGATCCAGCCAGGCCAAGCACTCCCGCACCGTCGGTCCATCCTCCTGACAGCAGAAGTTTGGAGCCGCCGGATGGCGATTTGGGGGCAAGAGGAGGATGAAATTTATGGTTTCTCTCTCGTCCCTAGCCCTGGTTAAATATTTGGCAGAGGGAGCAAACCAGAGCCGGCTATGAAAGGGGTGCGAATACAAGTACCGGGAAAACCCCACATGCTTCCCTCTCCTTGAAGGACAATGATCAGGGACCCCGAAGCTGTCCCGAGGGTTCTGGGGAGCCTGCGACTGCTCAGCGAACTGCTGTTGGCAGAGAGGAATTTACCCAAAACGCGATAGCTAAAATACCGCGAAGCTAATCGAGCGATAGATCCCCAAATCCGCCAGTCAGAGCCTTCGGGTGCCAGCCGGGCTGCGCTCGGCCAGGCGGGACAAAGCCCGGGACAGGCGGGGCCGGAGGGGCCGTGTGCGGCCAGCGGGGACATGTCGCACCGTGCCCCGTGTCCCACAGCCCACACGTCTCGTGTGGAGTGGTAAAAATCTCGCTCACAGCCTCGCTCCTTTACATCAGCTTTGTATAATGACACACACACACGCGTTTGAACTATATAAATATTTGAAATTGATATAAAGCTCCTTAGCGCGGTACGCGCATCATATGCAGAGAGAGCTGTATCTGAAGTGACATCTAGCTACCGAGCGGCTCTGGGCTCCTGGAGCGGCCGAAAGCACAGACCTGCGAGCAGGCGAGCACGGCCGGCCGGGTGTCCGGAGCTGTGCCCGGCTGCACTCCCGGTCCCAGGGACGGCGACGCCCGCCCGGCTGCCCGAGGGCTCGGGCGGCTGCTGCTGAGCTCGGGCTCCTGGATGGGTTTACCCCTCCATTATTGTCAATATTCAAAAGCGTTGTTATCCACGATAAAATGTCCCTGCTGGCCCAAGCGCCGCTTTTCCGGGCAGCCAACCCTTCGGGGTGCCGGCAAACCGCCCTTGCTCGGACCAAAACCATTTTCGGAGGGGTGGTCGCTCTCTGCGCTCCCGCGCGTGTTCCCCCCGTGCTTCGCCCAGGAGCCCTCCTGGGACAGGTTATTCCTCCTCTTCTGGAAAGGTTCCTGTTGAGAAATCGTATTTAAAACAAACCAAAAAGCCACAAGACCACGGCCAGCACGGTGGGGCGGCTCTCGGGTTAACCCCCCCACTAATGACTGACGGCTGGTGCCACTGAGACAAATAAATACATCGTAAGGAGGGCAATGGGTCGCGAGTCGTTTTGGCCCTAAGGTGAGATTTAGCAATGACCGCCCATTAAAACGAGCTTTTCACTTTTCCTAGGGATAAGCCCCGACACCCACCCGCTCGAGCAAGCGAAGCGGGGGAGCCTCCTGACCTGGTTTATATTTGTATTTAAGGTTTGAGGGGTTTTTTCCTGCTTGTTTTTCAGATCGGAGACATGAAGAAAGAAAGAGAAACGAAACCCGGCTGAAAAAGGACTCCAAGAGCGGAGGAGTAAAAAAGCGCCCCTCGAAAATCCACGGGGAAGGCCACGAATGGACAGCGAGGGAAAGCTGGAAAAATATATTTTCAAGGAACCTGTGAAAAATAAACGCGAGAGCGCCTAGGAGCAGTTTCACGGCAAAGGGGCAGAATCCGGCCAGAAGATCGCGGTGACATTCCCAAAGCGCGGTGGCGGG